>JARQOC010000003.1:215448268-215803668 GCA_033576535.1 Allobates femoralis
AAAAATTATTTATTATTTCAATCATTTATTAAGCCTAAACATAATCTCCAACGATAATCCACAGCAAGATTCTTCAAGACACAGATCCAATCAAGAGGGTGCAGCAGTGAGGTTAATAGGCGGGCCTAGAAGAAGGGTGACAGAGCCGCAGAAGCTTGGTTAGTTATACTCAAAGAAGCTAATGTATGTGCCAGCAGGTTCCACTATAAAATGGTTTGAGCTGTGCCTGGCAGCTTTTGGGCCCTTTTGAAGGTGTTTTCTAGACTCTTGATTTTGCCCCTCCCATTGATTTGAATAGGGTTTGGAAGTTCAACAAACTGTTCGTCAATCTGTTTAGCGAACATATGTCCATTTGGCGATGTGAGCAGAACCCGAATTTCAATAGGTTTGTTCATCTCTATCTACAGGTCCACTCATGTGTACTATTGAAGCATTTGTTAATTTGTTTATAACTCTGAAACACTTCAATGGATCTCAGCGATTCCAAAAATTATTTTTCATGACATATTAAATTTTATGTTAGTGTTAAAGGACGACATTTTTTGTGTTTATTTATGAAAAAATTAGAAATTAGGCTAAAATGTAGAAAAATTTTGTAGTTTTTAAATTTTATACCCTTATACCAGAGGGTTATATCGCACAAGTTAATAAATAACATTTGCCACATGTCTTCTTTACATCAGCACAATTTATTAAACCAACTAGATGTGGGCCTGATGCTATTGCATCGGGAGGGCAGTGACATTACTATGGGGCAGGTCTGTTGCGCTGAGGGCAGGGGCTGTCATCGCCCTATTCTCTTCACTCCCCCCATTCCCCCAATGTATGTTAATAAATGTATTTTTAGCTTAAAACCTGTTTCTGTGGATTATTTTGTAATAATAAAGTGTTTAATTTCCTGGTAAAAAATTTTGTATGGCTTTGCTGTATTTTCTATTATTTCTATTCTATAGATAATGTCAGCCGTCAGTATGACAGCCAGCCATTAGCAATACTTTCAGTAAAGAGGAAAAAAAAACACACGCAGAGAGATAAATCTTTTATTACATATACAATAGACAAAGATGCCTTTTTATCACTTTTATTAGGTCCCACCAAGTTCTTCTCCAATGGTTTGAGAGAAAGCACTGGAGACTTCTAAGGTGGCCAGCAATGAGTCCAAACCTGAATCCCATAGAACACCTGTGGAGAGATCTAAAAATGGCAGTTTGAAGAAGGCACCCCTGCAATTCTGTCAGATAATACTCAGTTTCTTCCTGAAAATGATTGAGGGAGACCAAGCTTTCTCACACTGGGCCCTACATTATGCTGCAAAATTTGTTGGTAGTCTTCAGACTTCATAATACCATGCACACAGTCAATCAGTCCAGTGCCAGAGGCAGCAAAGCAACCCCAAAACATCAGGGAACATCCTCCATGTTTGACTGTAGGGATCATGTTCTTTTCGTTGAATGCCTCTTTTTTTCTCCTCTAAACTCTATGTAGATGCCTTTGCCGAAAAAGCTCTACTTTTGCCTCATCTGACCAGAGAACATTCTTCCAAAACATTTTAGGCTTTCTCAGGTAAGTTTTGGCAAACTCCAGCCTGGCTTTTTTATGTCTCAGGGTAAGAAGTGGGGTCTTCCTGGGTATCCTACCATACAGTCCCTTTTCATTCAGACGCCAACGGATAGTACGGGTTGACACTGTTGTTCCCTCGGACTGTAGGCAGCTTGAACTTGCTTGATGTTAGTCGAGGTTCCGCACAATCTTGCTTTGAAATCTCTTGTCAATTTTTCTTTTCCGTCCACATCTAGGGAGGTTAGCCACAATGCCATTGGCTTTAAACTTCTTGATGACACTGCGCACGGTAGACACAGGAACATTCAGGTCTTTGGAGATGGACTTGTAGCCTTGAGATTGCTCATGCTTCCTCACAATTTGGTTTCTCAAGTCCTCAGACGGTTCTTTGGTCTTCTTTTTTTCTCCATGCTCAATGTGGTACACACAAGGACACAGGACAGATGTTGAGTCAACTTTAATCCATGTCAACTGGCTGCAAGTGTAATTTAGTTATTGCCAACACCTGTTAGGTGCCACAGGTAAGTTACAGGTGCTGTTAATTACACAAATTAGAGAAGCATCACATGATTTTTCTAAGGGTCCCAATACTTTTGTCCACCCCCTTTTTTATGTTTGGTGTGGAATTATATCAAATTTGGCTTTAGGACAATTCTTTTTGTGTTTTTTTCATTGAAGACAAATTAAATGAAGATAATAATACCAAAACATTTGTGATTGCAATCATTTTCAGGAAGAAACTGAGTATTATCTGACAGAATGGCAGGGGTGTCAATACTTTTGGCCAACACTGTATGTGCATGCATGTGGGTGGATTTGTATGTATGTGCATGAGTGTATGTGTGTGTGTATCAACGTATGTGTATCCATATTTGTGTGTATGTGTGCATGTGTGTATGTGCATGCTCACATGTATGTATGTTTATATGTGTGTACGAGCCTATCTGCATGTTTATATGTGCATGGGTATGTGTGTGGGACATTATACTGTGTATGAATGTATAGGAACTTTATACTGTGTGTATGCATGTTTATATACGCTTGCTTATGCATGTTTGTGTGTATAAGCATGCTTGCATGTCTGTATGTGCGTGCATGTGTGTATGTGCGTATTTATATTTGTGTGGGACTTTACACTGTGTATATGTGTGGGGACATTATACTGTGTCTGTATGTTTGTGTTCATGCATGTGTATGTATGTACATGAATATGTGTATTTGCATGTGTGTACATGCATGTGTATGTATGTACATGAATATGTGTATTTGCATGTGTGTACATGCATGTGTATACATGTATGTATGTGTATGCATACGTATGTGTTTGTACATGCGTGGCATGTATGCGTATGTGTGTTCATGTATGTATGTGTAAGTATATGGTGTGTGCTTGTGTGTGACACGCTGCCTGCACCCACTTCCATCCAGCCACAGCCGTCAGGAAAGTCTGTGGCTTGCAGCCTATGATGAATGAGATGGAGTGCAGCACCCTCTGTTGCTACCAGAGAATGCCTGCACCCCATCTCCAGCACAGGCCTGACACTATGGACTTTCCTGACGGTTGTTGCTGGGGGCTGGTAGGCTCCTTGGGTAATGTCCAGTGGGGGTCCAGCGGGCAATGTCCAGAAGTGGGTTCAGGCAGAGGAGACCTAGCAGGGAGTCCCAGTGGGGTCCCGGTGGGTGTCCAGGTGGGGGGGGGGTCTGGTGGGTTGTCCCAGTGGGGTTCTGGTGGTGTCCCACTGGAGGTACCGCACAAGGGGCTGGTACCACCTGTGGGTGCCATATTGGAACATCCATCATTTGGGAGTTTCATTATGGCAGTCAGCATACTTCCGGTCAGTGCGTTGACATATGGGATGCGGAGACATTCAGACTGAAGTGGATGACAGACAATATAAGGTAATTATACTGTATATAGATTTTTTTAAGATGTTACAAGTTTTAATAGTTTATTAGCAATTTTCAAAAAAAAAATTTAAGGACTGCACCACATTTAAAGTGACTTTGAGGGCCTATATGACAGAAAATACCCACAAGTGACACAAATCTAAACATTGCTCCTCTCAAACTGCTCAACATAACATTCAAAATGTTTATTAACCTGTTAGGTGCTTCACATGAGCTAAAACAATATGCAAGGAAAAAATAAAAAATTAACGTTTTCCAACAAAAATGTTAATTAAGCCTCAAATATTGAATTTTTGCAAGGGTAACAGGGAGAAATTGTACCATGCAATAGGGTGTGTAATTTCTCCTGAGTACGCTGATACAACATATGTGGTGGAAAACCACTGCTGTGGTGCATGACAGGGCTTTGAAGGGAAGGAGTGCCATTTGACGTTTTGAATGGAAAATTGGCTGGAATCGTTAGTGAACTCCATGTCGCACTTGGAGAGCCCCTGATGTGCCTAAACAGTGAAAAAACCCTCCACTTGTGACCCTATTTTGGAAACTAGACTCCCCCATAGGATTTATCTAGATGTGTGGAGAATATTGATAGGCAAACCCAAACTGTAAAGTTGGGGGTCCATATCAAACACTTAGTGTTCAGGAACACATCTCGAACACAGACTTTCCTGGAAAATCCATGTTACAGTTTGGGTTTGGGTTCGGTGGAGCTGTAAAAATAAAGAAAATAGTTGTTATTCGGCATTATACTTACCGCGTCCCACCGCCCTGCTGAATCTACTTCCAGTGCTGGTCATTATCTAGATATTCACTGCAGAGGGGACCAACAGCCAATCACAGACGATGTCACAGAGAATGGGCATCTGCTTGTAGAGATGTGCAGCAGAGCTGAAGATGTTATGTGTGAATTATATCAGAGGGAAGGGATTTTTCGTTAATTACAAATGGGAAATAGGGTTGTCTTGTATTTTATTTCTAAGTGTTGTGTTTTTTTACTACTTACACTATGAATTTCAGGCTAAGTGCCAGCAGTCAATACAAAGCTGGCATTAACCACTTTATTACCCAGCTTGCCAACGTTACTAGGCCACTGGAAATATCAGGGTACAGTGCCAGGTACAGTGTGCTTGGGCCACCCTACACTGATGATTCCAGTCCCCTGCTGCCTAGTTGTACCTGTCTTGAAACCTCAAATACGGCAAAGCCCCTTTTGCATTTTTTTAAAATTATTTCATGAAATTCATGAAATAATAAAAAAGGGCTTCTCTACATTTTTGGTTTTCAGCCAGGTACAAATAGGCAGCTGGGGGTATGGGGTTGCCTGTACCTGCCTGCTGTACCTGGCTGGTGTACAAAAATATGGTGAAGCCCCACGCCATTTTTTAAAAATTATTTCAAGAAATAATTTTATAAAAAGGGCTCAACTACATTGCGGTTTTGGTGCTTTTTTGGGCCAAGATATGCAGATGAACACATTGAACACAATGAATGCAGTTTTGTGCTAAAATTGCACCAAAAGAGCTTGAAATCTGCAGCAAAAGCCACATCGTGGTTTTGGTGCGCCAATTCTCTTTAACAGCATCTGTTATTGGCTGTTTGGTGACTCTGAAGTGAATATCCAGGAAGTTAATGAGCAGCCCCAGAAGTACAAGAGGGTGGACGCCAATAAATATAATGCTCTTTAATAACAAACTTCTAGCCCCCATTCCATAACTTTACAGTCCAAGTTTGTGGTACAGACTCAAATTCGAGCCACTTTCGACCCTGAACCTTAACTTTAAAATAAGTCCGGGCGAGTTTATTGAACCCAAACATTGGCGGGCTCACCCATCACTAATGGAGAGTATTTTGAACCTCCAGGTGCTTCACAGAATTGTATAACTTTGAGCCATCAAAATGAAAAATATTTATTTCCACAAAAATGTTGTTTTAGCATTAAATATTTTAATTTTCACAAAAATATCAGGAGATATTAGACCCGAAAATTTGTTGGGGAAATTCATCTGAGTATGCTAATCCCAATATGGGGTTAAAAACTGCTGTTTATTTGCACAGCAGGGTTTGTAAGGGTGAGGAGCAATGTTTTGGAATGCAGATTTTGATGGAATGGTCTGCATGTGTCATGTCATGTTTGGAAAGCCCTTGATGTACCTTAATAGTAGAATTCCCGAGCAAGTGACCCCATTCCAGAAACTAGACCCCTCATGAAATTTATCTAGAAGCTTCACAGAATTTTACAATGTAAAACCATGAAAAAACAGAAAAATTGTTTTTCTTTCTCACAAAATGCTGTTTTAGCACCAAATATTTAATTTTTCACGAAAAAAGCAAGAGAAATTGGACCCCAAAATTTGGTGTGAAATTTCTCCTTAAAATGCTAATACCTCATATGTGGTGGGAAACTACTGTTTGGGCACGCTGTCAAGCTCTAAAAGGAAGGAGTGAAATTATGGAGTGCAGACTTTGATGGAATGGTCTATGGGTGTCATGTCTCTTTTGAAGAATCCTTGATGTGCCTAGGCAATATAAACCCCCGAATAAGTGACCCTATATAGGAACTGATCTAGTTTTTTCCTTTTATTAGAAATTTATAGTGTGGTGTATATGACTTGTGTAGATTACATAAACTTGCAATATGTAAGTTCTATAGAGTATGTCAGGTTGGCATGTGTGAGTTGTGTAGAGTAAAATAGGTTGCATCTGTGATTTGTGTAGAGTACTTCGGGTTGGCATTTGTAAATTTAGTAGTCCATGGATCTGTGCTAGAGTTTGAAGCATTCTGTAATGCAAAGACCAGGTTTGTCAGAGCAGGTGTTGCATTTCCTAATGGTGTGCTTCTTTCTTTAGCATACTCTGCACTTTTTTTGGGACATTTCTTTCCGGTTTAAGAAACCTCACCTGGGAAATGTTGCCCTGATAGAACATGAGTATCTTCAGGTCCAGAGATACTGGGGCCTTTCTCGTATCCAAATCATAGGTCCTTGATCACTACCTCCTGAATCTAAAGAAAGGCACCGGTCTGGCCTGCACATCATGAGAGCATTAAAGTGTTAAACAGTGCCATCAGTACAGTATTCAAGGCCAGTTACTTATACCATATCTAAGTCTTCCCATGGCACTGTAGGGCCGCAGGAAATGATCAGAAAGATCTATTCTTCCCATGATTTTACTGCACCCTGGGACGTAGTCCAGTTTGTGGACCTATGTGGAGGTATCTCAAACAGCAGTTGCAGAGGTGCCAGCACCGTCTTGAAATAAGGAAGACGGCACTCACCGGTCTGTTGCTGTGCTTTTATTCAGGGTGCAATATTCACATGGTGCAGGGAGGGGGGGTGTATAGCTGAGGTGACGACGGCACCGTTTCGCGCAGCGTGCGCTTCCACGGGTCACAAGCACCATTTATTGTGGTCAAGGAAAGGATGTACCTCTTGTCCTTGTACTTGACTACATGCAGGTTGTCGCTACATTGGACAGTGCCCTCACTCTTTCTGAGCAGCTGCCCAATTAGCTTTTTAGGGAGGCTCCTTTGATTTCTGTACATGAAATCTAGCATTCATGGGGTTGAATAGAGGTGTCCTGCCCTTTATTCCCCATCATCTGCAGACATCCAAGGCCACAGCTGGCCCATAGCCCAAAGAACCATTGCAGTAACCCTTGCATCCCCTTGGTTACCTAAACATCCGAGTAGTTGAGACAGAGGATGCCTGAGAGCTACCATCTGCCCTTCACCTAAAGTGAGGCTACAGGAGACATGCTTTGATTCGGCCTGGAGGCCAAACACTGGTGAGATCCTGCGGGGTAACCACAGCTATTCCAATCACTCTCTCCCATCTACCACCAGAATCCCCAGAGAAGCCGTTGGTGGTTAACCCGAGTACTCCCCGTTGCTCATAACAGAGTCCTGGTAAATAGGCCAAAGCCATCGTCTGGAGTTGCGGCCTCCCTGAAGCCGCCGAAGTCATGTTCCCCACTGGGGACTGCTGCGAGGCCTGGCTGTGGACGCGGCGTAGACTGGACGTCGTGGGGATCCACGAGGTGAGTGGGTGACAGAGATCTGCCACTCACGGAGGCCCAGTGAATACATTAAGCCACATACTAGCTAGCCTCTCGGGCCACAGAAGAACCCCCCCCTGCCGGACTCCACCACAAAGCTTAGCTGTGGACGCAAAGTGGCTGACAAATTGCAGGGAGCAAGGAAGTAAATTGGGTTTTCATTCTACTGACTGAATCAGTAGAGGCCCGGTAAATAGGCCAAAGCCGTGGCCTGCAGTTGTGGGCACCCACCTCACCCAAAGCTACTAGGGCTCCCCCCCAGATGGAGGTTAACACAATATAACTGAAGCTGCAGATCTCATCCAGATCAACTGAGCTCCAGAAGAGGTGCACTGTAATCCACCCTGCTGCTGCTATTCTTGGCACATAAGCAAGGGGTTAAGCATACAGTACCCCCAGCCTGCTAACAATTCTTAATAAAAATCGGCATATTAACCGAGAAACCCACCACAGAGCAATCCCTCACACCAGATCCTCATGTGGAAGAACCAGGAAGATCCATAGATAATGCATGGGGCTTGCCGCAAGTTTTCTGCAAGTGCGACCGTTAGGTGGCAGATGCAGCAGATGCGGTCAATCTGCCAAATCTGCCACAATCAGCAAAAAATGCTGATGTGAAAGGGACCTTACTCAGGTGGCTGCCCATACTTATTTATAAGTATAATTTTTTTAATTATTTTTTTGGTTCTATTTATTTTATCACTCTTTTTTTGAATATAATCACTGTTTTTTTAGTTTTTTTTTTTACTCTTTTACTTAGTCGCTATATGGGACGTTAACTTTTATTACAAACATTGCGATGCATACTACCTTTCAGTGTGACACTGACAGAACTTGCATGGTTCAAGAGTCCACTATAGCTCACAGATCCACAGGCCGTCATTTAACTCCAGACTTCAATTGTAATAATCCAGCCCCTTAGATCACATGGGTCCCAATCAAAAGGAAGATTAGCAGAATAAAAACAAGCAGTGTCAGAGGGTTGGAGCGCTAAAGAAACCATGGATTATTGATTATATTACCAATACTTTATTACACGAACAGCAAGGGTTCAGTAAGCCACAACGCGTTTCAACGCACAGTTGCGTCTTTCTCAACTGGATCCACTTGAGAAAGACGCAACTGTGCGTCAAAACGTGTTGTGGCTTACTAGACCCTTGCCGTTCGTGTAATAAAGTATTGGTAATATAAGCAATAATCCATGGTTTCTTTAGCACTCCAACCCTCTGACACGGCTTGTTTTTATTCTGCTAATCTCTTATCTCCCTTTTGGGAGTGCGGTGTATGAGCTGCTCTAAGATCCACAGGACCTGGCATTAAGTCATGAAGACCCACTCTTGATTGATCAACTGATACACAGTGGTGAGCTTGGACGGCAGCCAGTGCATCGAGTCTGCCTCTTCAGGTGGAGGAGCGAAGGAGCTCACCTCCATCTCCGGAGGAACTAAGGAGGTGTCCCTCAGGCCTGGAGTATCAAAGGAGGAGGGAACATTGGACCCTGTCGCATGGTGACCCACATTAAATCATCAGTCTGGTTGTGCGGGATGTTGCACAACCAGTCAAGGTTAGTGCACACTAGGTAAAACCGCGTAATAATTTCCTCCAGTTGCAGTGTGGCGCAATATCTGTTTTTTATTTTACAATCAAAAGGAAGAGGCAGTGCACTCCCTCTCCCAGCACCTTAAATGTTGTCATCTCTTTTGATTGCAGGATTAAGGGGGTTTATTAGCCAGGGACAGAACAGGCATTGGCTCTGGATGTGACAGCTGAAGATTGCATATCACTTAAATTAAGCTCCTTGTGGCAATTTTGCGGGCAAAACTTCTGCGCCCACATGATCACCATGATGTAAGTTTAGATCATTTTGCGGGAAATCATTCCTGACCATTATGTAAAAGTACGAGAAATGTCATGAAGTGGGTAAGGTGCGTTTACGATATAAGATAACACTAGTCAAGAAAACGCTGATCAGGTACTTGCAAGCCAACCGTTGGCTGCAGTGGCGGAACTAGAGCCTGGCGAGCCCCGATGCTGCAGGTGCTGTCCCAGGTGAGGAGCAGGGGGAGGTTCTAGTGAGGAGCGAGGGATGGGGTCTAGGGGTGCTAGTGAGGGGGGGGGCTGCTACCTGCGTCTCCAGCACATTACAGTCCAGGGAGTTGAGAGGAGAGGAGGGGCGGGATCAGCCGCGGGAAGCAGGAGCTTCCCTCACTTCACCTCTCCTCTGACACACTATCGCGGTCTGCGGGGCGTGGATGGAGGCCCAGGTTCCCCTGCAGGGAGGTTTAGGGACCCCCTACAGGTGCCTGAGGGGCCCCTTAGCCGGTCGGGGCCCTGGTGCAGCTGAACCAGCTGCACCGCGGTAAGTCCGCCCCTTGTTGTTTGATTATGGACAGGTCAAACATGCTTCTGATGTGTACAGAATGATCGGTAATAGAACAGTATCATTCACTGTGCATAGACTATCATTATTCTCAGCAGAAAATTTCTTGATTATACAGAATAATGTGCTGCCAGCCTTGATTTTTATGAAAGCAAACCAATCGTTTCACTCAATGAATGAGCATTTAGCTTGTGAGTGGTAACTTAATTACAATGCGGATTATCAGGAAGCAAGCACTCTTCATAAAGATAATCAACCAGTTCAAGGGCTCATGCTCACAATCATAAAAAACAGAAAAAGTGTGATAATCTTGACAGATTGCACTCATCCTCATGTTTTTATATGGGGCTGTGGACATGTCTGATTTTTTTCCTTGGACCGATTCATAGATGACCACTAAGTGCTATCCTATTTTCATGGACTGACAAAATGGGGAAGATGGAGAATTTTAATTTCTCCACATCTGAGAAAATCAGATCACACCCTGATCAAACTCTGAAGGTGTGATTAGCATACGGTAATCAAATCTCTTATGGGCAAGGGTCAGCCAAATTTTTTCTTATTTTTTCTTAGTTTAATTGATTAAATTCTAAAGTAGTAGGACATGTATTGGAGATATACAAAACAATATTACAAGTATTATTTTATTATTATTTTATATTCAGCTTCCCATTTCTACGTAACAATGAGTCTTGGCCAAGTAAATGTGTTGACAAGCCATTAAACTCTAGCTGTGATACAGATGAGAGAAAATATTAAATATAATATTTTATTACAGTTTGTAATTTTACATAAATATGGTTTTCATTTTGACAAGGTTTATATTTCACATTATAGTCACTTTCAGAATAAACGGAAGTGTTTTAACAATAATTAAAGAACATAGTGTAATTCAATTGTAAATCACCAGTTTATGAAATATAATAGTGAAAATCCTCGAATTGGTGAAGAGTGATATAAATGCTATATATACTACCTGTAGGTACCATACAGCAGCTTTCTGAATGTGATAACTCATTCCAGTTCTGTCTGAATTTGGACATCAGCCAAGTAGTGGCTGAAGGAGGCAAGACCCAAGGAGAAGACAGATGTCTGTTGTCATCTTGCTGTAATTTCACTCAAGATTTATGCTGATATGCATTAAACAGGTGTTACAATCCTTGTTAACACAAAATAACACCCAAAATTGCATGTTAAATGGCCCATGGATTACGGAAAGAAAACACACACATTATATTTTTAAGGGTGCCCTGTTAAATGTCATGTTAATGTACCAAGATTAAATCAATATATTTGGCTAATGACCTGTAACATTTACTACATCTGGGTTCAGACACAACATGACTAGGAAATGGGATCATGACATTACTGGCCGATCATAATGTAACATACATAAACTAAAGATTGAAAGAGGCTGAAACCTACCGCATCGGGCTTTCATGGAGTAATCATTTTTTTTTTTTAAAAAGTGGAAATGAAAACATAAAAACAACCTAATAGCAAAATTTTTAGTCTTTTCATTTTTCCTTGTTACATATACAGGTGCATCTCAATGAATTAGACTATCATCAAAAAGTTAATTTGTTTAAGGAATTCAATACATAATGTGAAATGCATATATTATATAGAGTCATTACACACAGAGTGATTGTATTTCAAATGTTTATTTCTGTAAATGTTGATGATTATGGCTTACAGCCAATCAAAACCCAAAGGTCATTATCTCAAAAAGTCATTTTCTCAGAAAAGGGGAAACTAGTGGAAATAATAGTGCAACATAGGGTCTTAACTGATCTATTATATAATCGCGAATCAGAAAAGCGCCCCTCCGCGCGCTACTTCCGGCGTGGTCATGTGGATACGAATTTAACATTGGGCGCGAAGCGCCCAATGCTGCGCCAGCAATGGCCGCGAGGCCATTGCGAGTCGCTGGCCCAGGGCGAGCAATGGCCGCGAAGCGGCCATTGCGAGCCGCTGGCCCAAAATCCATCCACAGGCCCGGCTACAACATTTGCCATTAACCGCTCAGGTAGCGCGAGCAATGGCCGCGAGGCCATTGCGAGTCGCTGCCTGAGCCGCCCATAAGCGACATGGGACTGTAGTATACCATCGCGCTGTACACTACAGCCCCCTGCCGCTCTAACCCACTACGCGCTTTACACAAACACACTGCCCATTCAACGCCCATTCAGCACTCACTCACACCACCACTACTGTAGTATACACCGCTATAGTATACTACAGTCCCATGCCCATAAGCGCCATGGGACTGTAGTATACCATCGCGCTGTACACTACAGCCCCCTGCCGCCCTAATCCACTGGCCATTCAACGCCCAATCACCACTCACTCACACCACCACTACTGTAGTATACACCGCTATAGTATACTACAGTCCCATGCCCATAAGCGCCATGGGACTGTAGTATACCATCGCGCTGTACACTACAGCCCCCTGACGCCCTAACCCACTGACCATTCACCGCCCAATCACCACTCACTTTACGCCCCCCCCGCCATTTTGTCGTTTCAAATTTCACAGCCCAGTTTATAAGGCGCGAAATTTGAAATCACACATCATTTCGCCGACCCGTTACCACGGACTGCCGGTTCCGAGGCCGCAAGAAGACTCGCTCCAGGATTTCCCGAAGCAAGCTTCAAGACGACCGCTACTACCAGCTAAGATATCCTTTCTCATCTAAATCCTTTCTTCTAACGCTCCCCAGCCCACACAGTACCACCACCGCCGCCGCTGCTCCCCAGCCCACACACCACCGGTACCGCCGCCGCCGCTCTTCCCCAGCCTACACACCACCGCTCCCGTCGCCGCCGCTGCTCCCCGCTTTACACAAACACACACCCCGCAACAAAAACAACACGCCGCTACCCCCTAAGCCATCGCCGCACCTAAGCCTCTACCCCCTAGCCTCCCGCCGATACCCCCTAAGCCATGCCGCCTAACCCCTAACGCACCGCCGCCCCTATCTCCTAAGCCCCGTTGCATCGTAGGCCCCCGCCGTTACCCCCCAAGCCCCGCCGCCTATCCCCTAAGGCACCGCCGCTGTCCCCTGCCCCTCTCGCTAAAGTCCTACACCCTAACCACGTCCCTCCCCTAACCTAACGCCGCTGTTATCTAAGACCCTACACCCTAAGCCCCCCTGTCCCCTAACCTAACGTCCCCGTCGATCACTTACATGCCTTCAAATCATCTGATCGTCCGTCCGATCCATATGTCCTCCGTCCGGCCAGCCGTCCTCTTCTTCCGGCCCCGGAGGTCTTCTCTCTTCTTTCCGCTATCTCCGCTTCTTCGTCCGGCCCCGGGGATCTTCTGTCTTCTTTTTCCACATTTCCACCTCCGACGTACTCTTCCTTCTCATTAAGATACAATGGGTGAAAAATCCGCCATTGTACCTTAATGAAATCTGAAGACCTCTTCTGATTGGTCGCTGGATATTGCCCTCAGCCAATCAGAAGAGCCCTTCATTCAGTTCTCATTCAGGTCCGCCTTTTTTTCTCCATTGACATACATTAGCGGTGTGTCGCCGATTTTATGGCCGCCCACCTGGTTCTATATGTCGGCCTTAAAATCGCGGACACACCGCTAATGCATCTCTATGGCCATTCAACTCGAATTCTGATTGGTCGGCGTTCAATCCGAAATCGCCCTGACTGCCCATAGAGATGCATTAGCGGTGTGTCCGCGATTTTAAGGCCGACATATAGAACCAGGTGGCCGGCCATAAAATCTGCGACACACCGCTAATGTATGTCAATAGCAAAAAAAACGCGGACCTGAATGAGAACTGCGTCTCACTCACAAGTAAAAAAATAAATTAATTAAATAATAAAAAAAACAATTAAAAAAGATTTAAAAAATAATAAAAAAAGATTTAAAAAATAATAAATAATTAAATAAAAATAATAATTAAAAAAAAAAAAATATTCTTTTACAATAAAATAATTATTTAATAATAACAAATGTTACAACATAATTAAAAAAAAAATTAAAATATAATAAATAATTAAATAAAAATAATAATTAAAAAAAAAAAATTAGTCTTTTAAAATAAAATAATTTTTTAATCATAACAAATATTCAACAATAATTACAAAACAAATAAAAATATAATAAATAATTAAATAAAAATAATAATTAAAAAAAAAAACATTTGTCTTTTAAAAGAAAATAATTATTTCATAATAACAAATATTAACAAATAATTAAAAAAACAACTTAAAAAATAATAAATAATTAAAGAAAAATAATAATTTAAAATAAAAAAAATATTCTTTTAAAATAAATTAATTAATTAATAATAACAAATATTAACAAATAATTAAAAAAAAAAATTACACTATAATAAATAATTAAATAAAAATAATAATTAAAAAAAAAAAAATTAGTCTTTTAAAATAAAATAATTATTTAATAATAACAAATATTAAAAAATAATTAAAAAAAAAAAAAAACAATAATAAATAATTAAAGAAAAAATAATAATTACAAAAAAAAAAAAATATTCTTTAAAAATAAAATAATTATTTAATAATAACAAATATTACAAAATAATTAAAAAAACAATTAAAATATAATAAATAATTCAATAAAAATAATAATTAAAATAAAAAAAATTAGTCTTTTAAAATAAAATAATTATTTAATAATAACCAATATTAAAAAATTATTTAAAACAAAATTTTATTATAATAAATAATTAAATAAAAATAATAATTAAAAAAAAAAAAATTTAGTCTTTTCTAATAAAATAATTATTTAATAATAACAAATATTAAACAATAATTAAAAAAAAAATAAAACATAATAAATAATTAAAGAAAAATAATCATTACAAAAAAAAAATTATTCTTTTAAAATAAAATAATTAATTAATAATAACAAATATTAAAAAATAATTTAAAAAAAAAAATAATAAATAATTAAATAAAAATAATAATTAAAAACAATAAAAATTACTCTTTTAAAATAAAATAATTATTTAATAATAACAAATATTAAAAAATAATTTAAAAAAAAATTAAAAAATAATAAATAATTAATGAAAAATAATAATAAAAAAAAAAAATTCTTTTAAAATAAAATAATTATTTAATAATAACAAATATTAAAAAATAATTCAAAAAATAAAAAAAATTAAAAAAATTATTAAAAATATAACATAACACTAATTATATTACTCTTAATAATAATGCTATTAATCCTAATATGTATGCTATTAATGATCATATTTATGCTATTAATGTTAATAATTATGCTATTTATGGTAATAATTATGCTATTCATAATAATTATGCTATTAATGGTAATAATTATGCTATTCATGATAATAATTATGCTATTAATGGTAATCATAATGCTATTAATAAAAATAATATTGCTAATAATGGTATTATTAATGCTTTTAATCCTAATATTTATGCTATTAATGCTAATAATTATGCTATTAATGCTAATAATTATGGTATTAATGCTAATCATTATGCTATTAATGCTAATAATTTTGCTATTAATAATAATAATTAGACTATTAATGCCAATAATTATGCTATTAATGCTAATAATTATGGTATTAATGCTAATAATTATCATATTAATGCAAATAATTATTCGATTTATGGTAATAATTATGCTATTAATGCTAATAATTATGCTATTAATGGTAATAATTATGCTATTAATGCTCATATTTATGTTATTAATAATACTATTTCTGTTATTAATGGTAATAATTATGCTATTAATCGTAATAATTATGCTATTAATGCTAATATTTATGCTATTAATGCCAATAATTATGCTATTAATGCTAATAATTATGGTATTAATGCAAATAATTATGCTATTAATGGTAATAATTATGCTATTAATGGTAATAATTATGCTATTAATGCTAATATTTATCCTATTAATGCTACTAATTATGCTATTAATGGTAATATTTATGCTATTTATGCCAATAATTATGCTATTAATGCTAATAATTATGGTATTAATGCTAATAATTATGCTATTAATGGTAATAATTATGCAATTAATGGTAATAATTATGTTATTAATGCTAATATTTATGCTATTAATGGTAATAATTATGCTATTAATGGTAATAATTATGCTATTAATGCTAATATTTATGCTATTTATGCTAATAATTATGCTATTAATGCTAATATTTATGCTATTAATGCTAATAATTATGCTATTAATGGTAATATTTATGCTATTAATGCCAATAATTATGCTATTAATGGTAATAATTATGCTATTAATGGTAATAATTATGCTATTAATGCTGATAATTATGCTATTAATGCTAATATTTATGCTATTAATGCCAATAATTATGCTATTAATGCTAATAATTATGGTATTAATGCTAATAATTTTGCTATTAATGCTAATAATTATGCTATTAATGGTAATAATTATGCTATTTATGCTAATATTTATGCTATTTATGCTAATATTTATACTATTAATGCTAATAATTATGCTATTAATGCTAATAATTATGCTATTAATGCTAATATTTATGTTATTGATGGTAATAATTATGCTATTTATGGTAATAATTATGCTATTAATGGTAATAATTATGCTATTAATGGTAATATTTATGCTATTAATGCCAATAATTATGCTATTAATGCTAATAATTATGGTATTAATGCTAATTATTATGCTATTAATGGTAATAATTATGCTAATAATTATGCTATTAATGCTAATAATTATTCTATTAATGGTAATATTTATGCTATTAATGCCAATAATTATGCTATTAATGCTAATAATTATGCTATTAATGCTAATAATTATGCTATTAATGGTAATATTTATGCTATTTATGCTAATATTTATGCTATTAATGGTAATAATTATGCTATTTATGCTAATATTTATGCTATTTATGCTAATATTTATCCTATTAATGCTAATAATTATGGTATTAATGCTAATAATTATGCTATTAATGCTAATAATTATGGTATTAATGGTAATCATAATGTTATTAATGCTAATAATTATGCTATTAATGCTAATAATTATGCTATTAATGGTAATATTTATGCTATTAATGGTAATATTTATGCTTTTAATGCTAATAATTATGCTATTAATGCTTTATAATTATGCTATTAATGCTAATAACAATGCTATTGCTAATATTATTGCTATTGATGATGGTTTTGATGATGGTTTTGATGATGGTTTTGATGATGGTTTTGGTGATGGTTTTGGTGATGGTTTTGGTGATGGTTTTTGATGATGGTTTTGGTATTTATGGTATTGGTATTATATATGCACATTCGATGTCCTTAAGTATTCACTCACCTCTTACTATTATTGATATTAATGAGAAACATGTCTATATCTTTGTAATACGTCGTAGGGTACATTATAAGGACATACAAAACATGATATTTAAATATGTTCATTGTCTATCTGGAACTTATTATTTTCCTTAATAATTATTCTATACTTTTCAAGAATTCTTTTCTCCCAAAAAGCTTTTGTAAAAGCTCTTACGTACCTATACCTCTCCAAGCATAGTATTACCTTTGTATGTCCTAACATGACTTCAAAGGATACTAGCAAGGATGTTGGTGGGTACAAAGCCGCATGGATGCGTAAGACACGTGCTAAGGAAACTGAAGAAGAGCGACAATGTCGTTTGGATAAGTCTAAAGCTGAGTATAACCAACGCATTGCAACAGAGTCGCTGGAACAAAAACAACTACGCTTGGCCAAAAAAGCTCAGAAGGAACGTCAACGCCGTCAAAAAAAAAAAGTAACACCACCAGTACATCACTCTGCTGATCAGACACTAACCTCATCAGTACAACAGTCTGCTGATCAAACTGCAAGCTCACCTGTACAATACTCTGCTGATCTAAGTCAGTGTGCTGATCAGACAGTAACCTCATCAGTACTACAGTCTGCTGATCCAACTGTAAGCTCACCACTACTACAGTTTGCTCTAGCTCTTTCTAGCAGTTCACCGGATGAAAGGAGCACAATTCCTCAAGTTTCATCACCACGCAAAGCAACAGCAAAGCGTAAACATTGTGCTCAGGAGACGTCAAGCACAAAACGTTTTCGGGTTGAACAAGAACAAACTCCTTTGGAGGCACAAATTGTTCAGGAGTCTTCACAATTCAAACAGAGCCGCATACGCAAAAGTGCTGGCTCACGTCGTACACACCGCAAAAAGACGTCTTCTACTGTTACACAAGTGGATCCTGACTCTTTTTCTGCTTTATTACTTCAACGTCTGATCTATGTCGGTTTGCAGAAACAACATCATATTTACCTACCTACACCTCCCTCTTCATATCCACCTGGATTTACAGATAGTGATTTTGGCATTGTGGAACATACCTGTGGCTCTATGATATTCATATGTAACCATTGTGAAGCTCGACATTTCATGGATGAGATGCCATCGGATAAACAGTATACTCTTTGTTGTCACAAGGGGAAGGTCAAGGTTCCGTTACCTCAGTATCCAGAGATGTTGGAATGTATTCTTAAAGGTCAGAGTCCATACAGTCGGAATATGATGGATAACATCAGAAGTATTAATAGTTCATTTGGTTTTGCTTCTATGGGTGCAAGTATTGCTCCTCCACCTGGACATGGCCCTTATTGCTTCAGGATTCATGGCCAAATTTATCACCGTACTGGAACACTACATCCTGCTCCAGATCAAGCTCCTGCTTATGCCCAACTCTACATTTTAGATACTGCCACTGCTAATGACCAACGTTTACAGTGTGACGAAAATAAAAAATGTCATCCTAAATTGATGCGGCTCATTGCTAACTTATTAGATCGCATCAATCCTTTTGTTTCCGCATACAAAATGTTACGTTTTGTTGAACAAGAGGAACAGGAGAAGGCAATTGAAAATGGTACTGTCATGCCTAATATCATCATGGCTCTTAAACAGGATCGAGAACAAGACCCAAGACGTTATAATAAACCAATTGTTAATGAAGTTGCTGTGGTCTTTGAAAATGCCGATGGAGAGCCACCCTTCAATAGAGACATTTTAATTCATCTGAAACCTGACCCAAAGAATCCTTTAGCCCCAAAAACACAGCAAGTCAGTATTCTCCACAGTAATTTAGATGCTTTACTGTATCCGTTATTTTTTCCGCATGGAGAACAAGGCTGGCATGAGGGACTGAAGCATCAAGGTGAAAATCCACGGAGAATTACACAATTGCAGTATTACTGTTATTTGCTATCTGTACGTCCTGGGTTCAATCCTATTTTAAATGGTGGAAAACTAACACAACAGTATTTAGTGGATGCGTATATAAAAATTGAGGCTAATCGCTTAAATTTTATACGTCAACATCAAAAAGACTTAAAAGTGGAGGACTATTGCGTACTACAGGAACATCTGGAAAGAAAATCTTTCGAAAAAGGAATTCCCATTGGCAAGACGGTCATTTTACCATCGTCGTTTGAAGGCAGTCCCAGAAACATGCAGCAGAGGTATCAAGATGCCATGGCTATTGTTACAAAATTTGGACGCCCAGATCTTTTCATAACAATGACCTGTAATCCCAAATGGAGCGAGATTATCCACAATTTAGAACCATGGCAGAGGGTGGAACACAGACCGGATTTAGTCGCCCGTGTCTTCAAAATAAAATTAGAAGCCCTATTAAAAGATATAAACAGTGGATTATTTGGCAAGATTTGTGCAATGATTCATGTAATAGAATTCCAAAAGCGGGGACTACCACATGCTCACATTTTGGTTATTCTGGATAGCAATTCCAAATTACGCACTGAGGTTGATGTCGATCGTACTGTTTGGGCAGAAATTCCTGACCCATCCGAGTATCCTGTGCTCCATCAAATTGTGATGCAACATATGATTCATGGACCCTGTGGAGAATTTAACCCCAATTCTCCATGTATGGATATTGGAAAGTGTAAAAAAGGATTCCCAAAAGATTTCCAACCAAAAACTCTAATAGCACACGATGCCTATCCAACTTATCAACGCAATGCAGGACCTTCATTTACACAACGTTCTCACATGGTTGATAATTCTTGGGTTGTTCCCTATAACCCTTTTTTACTATTAAAGTATAAGTGTCATATAAATGTGGAAATCTGTGCATCCATTCAAAGTGTCAAGTATCTATTCAAATATGTTTACAAGGGGCATGATAAAGCCAATCTGGAAATTTCTCAAACAAACATACAACATGATGAACCTCACCAATTTATGGATTCAAGATACGTCAGTGCACCGGAGGCAGCTTGGAGAATTTTTGCCTATCCAATGCATAAACAATCACACAGCATTGTTCGCCTTGCCGTACATCTGCCACAGTCACAACCCCTTTATTTTCATGAAGATGCTTCTGTTGAGAACATTGCTGCCATGACGCATAGAAAATCAACTCTTATGGCCTACTTTGAACTGAATGAGAATGACCCACGTGCTCATGAATACTTCTACCGCCAAATTCCTGAGCACTATGTCTGGAAAGCTGGTGCATGGGAAATTAGGCAGAAACGTGGAACAACAGTCATTGGAAGAATGTATACGGTCAGTATGAAAGATGAAGAACGCTACTATTTACGGTTGTTGTTACTACATGTAAAAGGAGCAACAAGTTTTGAGCACATTAAGACCGTTAATGAAGTCGAGTACCCAACTTTTAAACAGGCAGCAATAGCCCTTGGATTACTTTTGGATGACAGTGTTTGGCGAAATACCTTACTGGATGGCTGTGTTCTCAACATGCCTGCACAGCTTCGGGATATGTTTGCTTACATATGTATCTTTGGTCCTCCTGCTCATCCATTGGAGTTGTGGCAAGAATTTAAAAAAGATTTCATTGAAGACTACTGCCGTGCATATCACCCTAACAATGAGGACTGTGAGCATTGTGAAGGTTATGCAATGGCAGATGTTCAAAATGTGTTAAAATTTCATGGCAAAAGCTTTACGGATTTTAATCTACCACGCCCCAAAAGAAAACAACAACTACAACCACAATACAACAAAGAGGAGGAGTTTAGAAGAGCCCAAGAAATGAAAGAAACTTTAAATCAACAACAACTTTTGGCCTATAATGCCATAAATGAAGCATTACAGGATACAAGTCAGGAAGCTAAGTGCTTTTTCATTGATGGCCCAGGTGGCAGTGGGAAAACATATTTGTATGATTTGTTAATTCGTCAAATAAGAGGAGAAGGAGAAACTGTGTCACCTGCTGCCAGTACTGGGATTGCAGCCAACTTATTGGAAGGAGGAAGAACCATCCATTCACTTTACGGGATACCTATTCCAATCAATGAAACGTCTGTTTCAAGAATCAAAAATGACACTGATGCTGCACACCATTTGAAGAATACTAAACTTTTCATTATTGATGAATCCACTATGCTATCCAAATACGCATTGCATGTCATTGACCAACTATTAAAGGATGTTATGACCAAAGATATCTCGAAGAAAAATAAAACACCCTTTGGAGGGAAAGTCATTGTTCTGGGAGGAGACTTTCGTCAGTGTCTTCCTATTATTCCTCATGGAACACGAACTGATATCGTAGAGAGCTGCATAAAATATTCCAGACAATGGCAGATTTTCACTCAATTGCCACTACTTGACAACATGCGCTCTGTTGATCCAGAATACAGCAATTGGATACTTCAGCTGGGAAATGGACAATTGACCAATTCTTATAACCTTGGAGATGATGTTATAGAAATCCCTGAAGATATGATTTGCACAGGTTCACTAATATTTGATATTTTTGGTGAAAACATTGTAATTGATGTCAATAACAATGAAAGCATTAATACAGCAGCATCACATGCCATTCTTTGCCCCAAAAATGATGATGTGGATCAGGTCAACTCTAAGATCATGGATTGCATTGCTGGAGAGTATACAGAATACATTAGTGATGATTCCATTGATCCGGACGAGACAGAGGACCCAGAGCAATACCCTGTTGAGTTTTTAAATTCACTTACACCCACGGGGATGCCATCTCATCGTCTTAAATTAAAAATTGGCACCATTGTAATGCTTTTGAGGAACTTCAACAGCCGAAAAGGTCTTTGTAATGGGACTCGCTTAATTGTCACCGGTTTGTTTGCCAACATGATTCGAGCAAGAGTCATTACTGGGTCTGCTGGAGGAAATGTGGTTTTCATTCCCAGGATTGATTTGTGCCCATCAGAAACCGGCTTGCCTTTTAAGTTAAGACGTCGCCAATTTCCTCTGAAGCCAGCTTTTGCCATGACAATAAACAAATCCCAAGGACAAACACTTGAGAAAGTAGGGATTTTTTTGCCAGAACCTGTTTTTGGACATGGACAATTGTATGTGGCTTTTTCAAGAGTGAGAAGACGATCCAATGTAAAAGTGAAAGTGGTGGACACTCCAATCCAAGGAAAATTGCTGCCTAACAGTGACAAAGTATTTACCAAAAATATTGTCTACAAGAATATTTTGCACTGAACTCTTCCCTATGACTATTCTTCTGTTTATCTTTTGAAAAAAAAAAAAAAAAAAAAAAATTTACTGTTTTACATTTTATTCTTTTATATACTGATTTCTACTATATTTTTGTGAACACACATTTAAAAAAATATGAGAGATGTGTATCATCCACATTTCTACAGTGGGTGATAGAAACCACTATTTCAAGCTCCAGTACTCTACGTGCTGAGAGATTTGATACTTATTCTTTAAAGGGAGAGGTTTTTGTGAACAGCTAAGAGACGGGTGGGACGGCTGTTCACACACATCTCATTAGCAAGGTGTGTTCCACATGTTTAGATAGATAGGGACAAACATAAATTATTAATTAGATTCTACCACACCATTTTTCTTAGATTTTTTTCACATTATTGAGGAATATACTAAATGATAATTATTGATCATGAAGGACTCACCAACAACATACTTGCTGTAATTTTTATAATTGCATATATGTAATTTGTACTTAACTTGCGGTTTCTGCAGACAACATAGTTGCAGCAGTGTCATCCACATCAACTGCAGTTACCTGTGGTTAGTTAGTGGATGCATCTTATGCACCTGCTGAAGCTATGTTAACTCCATTTACCATAGGTTAACTACAAGTTTTTTTGTTATTGCATGGATATTGCTGCAAGTCTGTAGCTGGTAACTCCTTCTGTATCAATTTACAAAATTTTATTATTTACATCACAATCCTCAAAAAATCTAAGAAAAATTCAGGTATAAAAAATATCTAAATTATATCAATTCGGATTTAGTTAGATTAGGACTCACCAGGCGTAAGGGCATCTTGACGCGATTGGTGGGCTGACACAAACTGGCTGATACACCTATTATTGTTATTAATTCATCAATTTTAATGATTGATGCATTAAGAAGTATTGCTACTTTGTGTTCTAAGACCCTTACAACATAATTATTCAATTTTCCTTATATGATATCAACAATACAAATATATGTAGTTGCTGTAAAGATGTCATTGGAATAATTGGATTATTATTTAAAAATCTTTAAAAAAACAATAAACATATTTTAGACAACCGATGCATTTGCATTAGTCTAACAGCTATAACTACTATAATCAAATTAACGTACGTTCTAGAATCCCGATGCATTTGCATCGGGCTCACAGCTAGTATTAAATGAATAGATGTAAACAGTATAGGCTCACCTTGTAGGGTTCTGTGAGACACAACCACATACAGTGCCATGTGAAAGTATTTGGCCCCCTTGAACTTTTCAGCCTTTTGCCACATTTCAGGCTTCAGATATAAAGATATAAATTATAATTTTTTGTGAAGAGTCAACAACAAGTGGGACACAATCGTGAAGTGGAAACAAATTTATTGGATATTTTAAACTTTTTTAACAAATAAAAAACTGAAAAGTGGGGCGATCAATATTATTCGTCCCCCTTGAGTTAATACTTTGTAGTGCCACCTTTTGCTGTGAATACAGCTGCAAGTCACTTGGGGTATATCTCTATCAGTTTATCACATCAAGAGACTGAAATTCTTGCCCATTCTTCCTTGCAAAACAGCTCGAACTCAGTGAGGTTGGATGGAGAGCGTTTGTGAACAGCAGTTTTCAGCTCTTTCCACATATTCTCCATTGGATTCAGGTCTGGACATTGACTTGGCCATTCTAACACCTGGATATGTTTATTTTTGAACCATTCCATTGTAGATTTTGCTTTATGTTTGGGATCATTGTCTGGTTGGAAGTTAAATCTCCGTCCCAGTCTCAGGTCTTTTGCAGACTCCAACAGGTTTTCTTCCAGAATGGTCCTGTATTTGGCTCTATCCATCTTCCCATCAATTTTAACCATCTTCCCTGTCCCTGCTGAAGAAAAGCAGGCCCAAACCATGATGCTGCCACCACCATGTTTGACAGTGGGGATGGTGTTTTGAGGGTGATGAGCTGTGTTGCTTTTACGCCAAACATATCGTTTTACATTGTGGCCAAAAAGTTTGATTTTGATTTCATCTGACCAGAGCACCTTATTCCATATGTTTGGTGTGTCTCCCAGTTGGCTTGTGGCAAACTTCAAACGAGACTTTTTATGAATATCTTTGAGAAATGGCTTTCTTCTTGCAACTCTTCCATAAAGGCCATATTTGTGCAGTGTACGACAGATTGTTGTCCTATGGACAGACTGTCCCACCTCAACTGTAGATCTCTGCAGTTCATCCAGAGTGATCTTGGGCCATTTGGCTACATCTCTGATCAGTCTTCTCCTTGTTCGAGTTGAGAGTTTAGAGGGACGGCCGTTTCTTGGTAGATTTGCTGTGGTCTGATAATCCTTCCATGTCAACATGATCTCTTGCATAGTGCTCCTTGAGATATTTAAAACTTGGGAAATCTTATTGTATCCAAATCCGGCTTTAACATTCACCACAACAGTATCTCGGACCTGCCTGGTGTGTTCTTTGGTCTTCATGATGCTTTCTGCACTTGAAACAGAACCCTGAGACTATCACAGAGCAGATGCATTTATACGGAGACTTGATTACACACAGGTGGATTCTATTTCTCATTACGAGTCATTTAGGGCAACATTGGATCATTCAGAGATCCTCACTGAACTTCTGGAGTGAGTTTGCTGCACTGAAAGTAAAGGGTACGAATAATATTGCATGCCCCACTTTTCAGTTTTTTATTTGTTAAAAAAGTTTAAAATATGCAATAAATTGCATTTCACTTCACAATTGTGTCCCACTTGTTGTTGATTCTACACAAAAAAATTTGAGTTCATATCTTTATGTTTGAAGCCTGAAATGTGGCAAAAGGTTGAAAAGTTCAAGGGGGCCAAATACTTTCACAAAGCACTGTATAAAGCTTTAGGCTTCAGCAAACCACCCTAGGAGTAAAATACCATGCAGAAAGTGTGGGGTTTTACGCGAAATGCATAGGAAACAGAAGAAAGGTTTTTGTATAATCTCCTGTCTGGCTAATCACTTCTTTGGGCAGCGCGACTTGAATCTATCCTTCTCTTCCTGCATGGTAAAAAATTAAAGTAAGGAGGATGAAAGGTCTGAGAGATAAAATATTACCTAAATAGGTATCAGAGTCTTCACCCTGTGTGATTGTGAGAGTCACATTCACTATAAAAGCACATCACGACTGCTGCAGCCCCAGAGTGGTGCATATATAGTAGGGAGGATGAAGGGTTAAAAATCGAGCTGTAGTATTCCACTAGACATCAAAGGGTGAATATATTATTGATTTATTAGTCAACATGTTTCAGGGCTCTCTGGTCCCTTGCTCAGGACAAATAAATATCCTATTGCCATGTTTCTGGGAGCCCTAAGACATGTTGACTAATAAATCAATATTGTATTCACCCTTTGTTGTCTCGTGAAATACAGCAGTGCAGTTTTTAACCCTTCATCCTCCATCCATCTGTATATGTGTGTGTGTATATATACAGTTGTGGCGAAAAGTATTGACACCCCTCCAATTCTGTCAAATAATACTCAGTTTCTTCCTGAAAATGATTGCAATCACAAATTCTTTGGTATTATTATCTTCATTTAATTTGTCTTCAATGAAAAAACACAAAAGAGAATGAAACAAAAAGCAAAACATTGATCATTTCACGCAAAACTCCAAAAATAAGCCAGACAAAAGTATTAGCACCCTCAGCCTAATACTTGGTTGCACAACCTTTAGACAAAATAACTGTGATCAACCACTTCCGGTAACCAGCAATGAGTTTCTTACAATGCTCTGCTGGAATTTTAGACCATTCTTCTTTGGCAAACTGCTCCAGGTCCCTGATATTTGAAGGGTGCCTTCTCCAAACTGCCATTTTTAGATCTCTCCACAGGTGTTCTATGGGATTCAGGTCTGAACTCATTGCTGGCCACCTTAGAAGCCTCCAGTGCTTTCTCTCAAACCATTTTGTAGTGCTTTTTGAAGTGTGTTTTGGGTCATTGTCCTGCTGGAAGACCGATGAGCTCTGAGGGAGACCCAGCTTTCTCACACTGGGCCCTACATTATGCTGCAAAATTTGTTGGTAGTCTTCAGACTTCATAATGCCATGCAAACGGTCAAGCAGTCCAGTGCCAGAGGCAGCAAAGCAACCCCAAAACATCAGAGAACCTCCGCCATGTTTGACTGTAGGGACCGTGTTCTTTTCTTTGAATGCCTCTTTTTTTCTCCTGTAAACTTTATGTTGATGCCTTTGCCCAAAAAGCTCTACTTTTGTCTCATCTGACCAGAGAACATTCTTCCAAAACGTTGTAGGCTTTCTCAAGTAAGTTTTGGCAAACTCCAGCCTGGATTTTTTATGTCGCGGGGTAAGAAGTGGGGTCTTCCTGGGTCTCCTACCATACAGTCCCTTTTCATTCAGACACCGACGGATAGTACGAGTTGACTCTGTTGAACTCTCGGACTACAGGGCAGCTTGAACTTGTTTGGATGTTAATCGAGGTTCTTTATCCACCATCCGCACAATCTTGCGTTGAAATCTCTTGTCAATTTTTCTTTTCCGTCCACATGTAGGGAGTTTAGCCACAGTGCTATGGGCTTTAAACTTCTTCATGACACTGCGCACGGTCGACACAGGAACATTCAGGTCTTTGGAGATGGACTAGTAGCCTTGAGATTGCTCATGCTTCCTCACAATTTGGTTTCTCAAGTCCTCAGACAGTTCTTTGGTCCTCTTTCTTTTCTCCATGCTCAATGTGGTATACACAAGGACACAGAACAGAGGGTGAGTCAACTTTAATCTATGTCAACTGGCTGCAAGTGTGATTTAGTTATTGCCAACACCTGTTAGGTGCCACAGGTAAGTTACAGGTGCTGTTAATTACACAAATTAGAGAAGCATGACATGATTTTTCTAACAGTGTCAATAGTTTTGTCCACCCCCTTTTTTATGTTTGGTGTGGAATTATATCCAATTTGGCTTTAGGACAATTCTT
This sequence comes from Allobates femoralis, assembly GCA_033576535.1. Lineage (NCBI taxonomy): Eukaryota > Metazoa > Chordata > Amphibia > Anura > Aromobatidae > Allobates > Allobates femoralis. The sequence continues at coordinate 215,475,646 of JARQOC010000003.1, forward strand.
TTTGTGTTTTTTCATTGAAGACAAATTAAATGAAGATAATAATACCAAAGAATTTGTGATTGCAATCATTTTCAGGAAGAAACGGAGTATTATCTGACAGAATTGCAGGGGTGTCAATACTTTTGGCCACAACTGTATATACCATGATTGATATAAGTATTAAACACGTCACCAATTTTAAAAGTAAATATATTTCTAAAGGTGATGCTGACATGAATTTCTTACTACATGTCAGTAACAATCCAGTCAATCCACACAGGCAAAGAAATCAAACCACAGGTGTCCATAATTTTATCGATGTGTAATGAGAAATGAATCCTGAAGGTTCTGTCAGCTTCTTCTATGAACTTTGAGCTATAGTTCCTTCCATAAATTGTCTATTGGTTTCAGGTCGGGTGATTGGCTGGACTATTATGGCACCATTATTTTCTTTTATCTGAAACCAATTGAGAGTTTCTCTGTCAGTGTGTTTGGGATCATTGTCTTGCTAAAATGTCCACCCTTATTTCATTATCCTTCTTCATCTAGAATGTCTTGGTACATGTATCCAAACTTGACATGAGGTTTGTCAGTGCAATGGAGTCTTGTGTGGAGAGCTTGCAACATTTGAAACAATTGTACCTGCCGATTCCAGGTTTTTCTGTAGTTCTCCACAGGTGGTCTTTGACTCTTGGACAGCTCTTGAGACAATTATTTTCACTCCTCTGTCTGAAATCTAGGTCATGGCTGGTTTATGGTGAAATGATATTCTTTCCACTTCCAGATTTTAGTCCCAACAGGGCTCAATGAAAGTCTTCTGAAACCAATGCAATCAATATGCTTTGTAACAATAAGATTTCGAGAGAGCTCAATCATGAGATATTTTTTGTGTGGCACCATGGCTATGGTAACTTAATTTATGGACATCTATAGTTTGATGTAGCGATGACACTGGTAGTCAATTCAGTAGAATAATACCTAAGAAAAAATCAACAGTCACTGATCAATGTCATCAAATCCAGAAATATTTTGCTGACAATGAAAACACAGCTCGTACATGCTCTGGTCTTTTCTGTAGTAATGTGTGAGTGTGAAACCTTGATGATTAATCCCTTCATGACCGGGGAATTTTTCATTTTTCATTTTCGTTTTTTGCTCCCCTGCTTCCAAGAGCCAGAACTTTTTTATTTTTCCGTCAATATAGACATATGACAGCTTGCTTTTTGCAGGACGAGATGTACTTTCATATGCAATAATTTATTTTACCATATAGTGTACAGGGAAATTGCAAAAAAATTCTAAATGCAGTGAAATTGCAAAAAAGTGCAATAACACGTTTGCTTTTTGAGTATTTTAGTCGCCATATTCACTATATGGTAAAACCAACATGACGGGGGATGCCTCGGGTCGGTACGAGTTCGTAGAAACCCAACATGTATACCTTTATTGTTATCTAGGTGGTGAAAAAAAATTCATAAGTTTGCAAAAAAACAAAAATACTTTTTGTGCCATGTTCTGCGAACCGTAGCGTCCTCATTTTTCAGGATCTGAGGCTGTATGATGGTTTATTTTTTGCGTCTTGAGCTAACGTTTCTAATGATACCATTTTTGGGGGATCTGCAGTTTTGATCGCCCGTTATTGCATTTTATAGCAATGTTGTGGCGACCAAAAAAACAGAATTTTGGCGTTTGGACCATTTTTACCATTACGGAGTTTACGGCTCTCATTAACAGATTTAATATGATGATAGATCGGGCGATTCTGTACGCGGCGATACCAAACGTGCATTTTTTTAATTTTTCAATACTTTTATTGTGATTGGGGGAAAAGGGGGTTGATTTGAACTTTTATGTTTTTTTTTTTTTTAATGGTCGAAAGAATAGAACAAGCAAGGAGTAGAATAAGACCAGCAATCCAATGACTTACCTGTTGAATAAGGAGATGCATACCACAATCTAGATATTTAGTCTGGGTATTATTGTGAAGCAAGCGCTTTCAACTGGGGGCACTGAGCTCTGACCTTTAACATACAAGTTATGATGTCACAACTACAAGGCTTTGTGGGTAAGGAAGAACAGCCACACAAAGCATTATCCTGCTCAGCAATAGTCCCATCCAATAATTTTTAAACTGGGATGAATATCAAATCTTATGGTAAAGCATTTGAATTTGCATTGCATCTCATTACTAAGCTGCCACAAAAGAAACATCTCATGATGAGCTGCCTTATTGCCTTATATCCATTGCAGTCTTATTCTTTCAAGATATACTGATGGCATTAGTTACAAAAAAAAATCTAAAGTATTGAAGGTTCCAGTGAGCACTGTTTGAGGCATAATCCGGAAGTGAAAACATCATGTCACCATAAACCAGCCATGACCATGTACAATCAACAATATTTCAGACAGAGGCGTGAAAAGAGTTATTGCAAGATTTGTCCAAGTGCTAAAGATGACTCAATCTCCATGACCTGTAGGCACATTCACCACAAAAGCCTTCATGAAGATAAAACATTAAAGTGCATTTAAAGTTTGCTCAATAACATTTAGAAAAGCCTGCAAAATCCTGGGAAAATATAGTCTGGTCAGATGAGACAAAAATTAATCTCTTTGGAGGATGTAATACACACCATACTTCGAGGCCAAAAAGCACACCACATCACCCAAAAAACACAATAAAAACAGTGACTTTTGCAGGTGGGAATATCATGGTGTGTGGTTATTTTTCAGCATAGGCACTGGCCAACTTCTTATCAATGAAGGAAGAATGAATGAACAAATAACCCCCCTTGTGCAATTTCCCTCCCCTCTATGCTGTCCCATTTGACCTGTTACCCCCTATCAGCTCTCTCTTCTCCCTGTGTGCTGTCTTCTTCCTTCATGAGCTCGCTCCTTCAAGCTGCCTTCTCCCTGTGTGCTCTCTCCTTGTGTGCAGACTCTCCCTGTGCTGTCTTCTCCCCTCTGTGCTCTCTTCTTTAAGCTGTCTCCCTTTGTGTGCTGTCTCCTCCTCTGTGCTGTCTTTTCCCCTTGTGTGTAATCTTTTTTGAGCTGTTTCCACCATGCGTGCTCTCTCGCCCCATGTGCACTCACTCCTACCCTGGTACTCTTGTCCCTTCCCCCTATGTGCTCACCCTTCCTCTTGTGCACTCTCTCTTCCCCTGAACACTCTCTCTTCTGCCTGACCACTGTCTCTGCCCCCTATGCATGGTCTCTAGCCCTCTGTCTCTACTTCCATGTCGGCTGTCTCTGCCCCTGTGTGTTATCTTCCTCTTGTGTGCTCTCTGTGCCCCCGTACATTCTCACCTATGTGCTGTCTCTGCCCTGCTGTGTGCTGTCTCTTTCTCACCTCTGTGCTGTGTCTCTATCCTCCTGTTCACTCTCTGCCTGTGCTGTCTCTCCCCATGTGCTATCTTCCCCCTTCACTGTCATTCCCTCCTGTGCTGTCTTCCCCCCCCATGCTCTCTTCCTCCTGTGCTGTTTCTCCCCTTGTGCTCTCTCTTCACACTGTGCAGTCTCTCCCCCCCTGTGATTTGTCTCTTCCACGTGCGCTCTCTCCATTTTGTGTTCTCTCTTCCCCCTGTGCGGTGAGTGCTGGTGTCCAAAGGCATGCACAGGTGCAGTTTCCATGGCAACCACAATCTCTTGCCGCCCAGGTGTCCAAAGATGCCGGTGGAATGGATATCTTGGCATGTGCACCAGGTACGCTCATGCCCAGTTACTGAGGTGGCGTTGTTTGCGACAGTGAGGTTCAACAAAGGCAGCAGGTGGCGTGGAGCATCAGAGATAAGCAGCATCAACGTGTCTTGGGGGTTTTGGGTGGCGTCGGGCACGGACCGCTCTGGCAACACACTGGTGGTAGAACACAATAGGCCATTACTGCCAGTGGGCACCACATTTGCTTACCCATCACTTGGGGGTGCAAATATGCAGCACGTGATATCGGGTCAACATGACGCCAGAAGTGGATGACGGTCGGGACTTCACAATATGTAAGTAGATTGTTTTCTTTTGTAAAGATAACATGTGATTTGGCATTGTACCTAATACCACATATATTTAACTTTTTTTTTATCATTTAGCTAAATAGGTTCATATTCTGTTCCTTGTATTTGGATTTCTACACAGGCACCACATTTTATAACTGTATGTTAGCCTAGATTATCATAGAAATTTTGCTCTTTTTGATCATTTTATATCTGATTAGGGGTAGATTATTTAATGCTTAATAAATGGGATAGTCGTTACAGTGCATTATAGTACCATTGATTTATATTCTACATTTTGAAAAAATGGTGTATACTTATGAAGGCAACACACATTATAGTTGCAATACTGTCTTTATAGGGCACTTTTCTGTCATTTAGTACAGCTACCATTTTTACTACCAGTACAGCTCTCTTATTCTGGATTTTATAGTTTGCATAATAACTATAATATATGCCACAGGGTCCATCCATATTTTCACTTTGAATACACATTTGTGATGTTGTCACTCTAGTATTTACTAGCAGTTTTTATATTCCAGATTTTGTTAGCATTCTATTAAAGGCTACGTTTCATTCTGCAATACAAGTTTTAAGGTCACTGGAAACCAGTTTCTTCTTTTTAAACTCTTTTATTTAATTCAGATGAAAGGCATGAGAACAGGGTGGAACAATGCTGGATGCATTTCGAGGGGTAACCTCTTAGTCTTCAGCAGTTATTCCACCCTCTTCTCATGCCTTTCATCTGAATTAAATGAAGGATTTTAAAAAGAAGAAATTGGTTTCCGGTGACCTTAAAACGTGTATTGCACCTATGGATGGACAGCAGCCATTGCACCGGAACCTGACTCCATGGGTATTAGTGAGTAGCTATCCCCCTTCCCCCTTGTCTTCAGTTTGTACGTTTCATTCTACTCCAGTCTAGATCAGTCAGTGAATAATGTGTTCAACAGTTTCGGTATTTCACTATATATATATACTGTGTATATATATATATACTAGATGGCGGCCCGATTTGAAAGAATCGGCTATTCTAGAATCCATACATAGTTTATTTACTAATAGTCAGGGGAGTGCGGTGAAATGAATTGTGTGAATACAGGTGGCTCAGTGGGTAGCAGAGTATACGGTGGCTCAGTGGTTAGCAGCGAGTGTGGTGGCTCAGTGGTTAGCAGCGAGTGCGGTGGCTCAGTGGTTAGCAGCGAGTGCGGTGGCTCAGTGGTTAGCAGTGAGTGCGGTGGCTCAGTGGTTAGCAGTGAGTGCGGTGGCTCAGTGGTTAGCAGTGAGTGCGGTGGCTCAGTGGTTAGCAGTGAGTGCGGTGAGATTGGTCAGCACAGTGGCGTGGGCAGAGTGGTCAGGGCAGCGCCATGGGCAGAGTGGTCAGCGCAGCGTTGTGGGCAGAGTGGTCAGCGCAGCGCCGTGGGCAGAGTGGTCAGCGCAGCGCCATGGGCAGAGTGGTCAGCACAGACATACATACATACACACACACACACATACACACATTGCGCTATAGTTAGCAGCGACCCTGCATCTTCCCCGGCGGCTGGATCCTGAGTTGACATGTCCCGCCCGCGGACGACTGGATCCAATATGGCGTTGGGGAAGTTTGGGGAGACTTCTTGGACGCTATATTGGATCCAGTAGTTCGGGGGTGGCGAATTGTCGACTGAGGATCTAGGCGGCTGATGCAGGGCCGGTGGTAAGTATAGCGGAGTGTGTGTGTGTATGTGTGCGGACAAAGTGAGGGAAGTGCGGAGAAAGTGAGGGAAGTGACTACATACACACATATATACACATACTGTACATTGCATATGGAGGGGTGAGGAGAGCGTAGGCGGGAGCGGAGGCGGGAGGGGAGAGCGGAGGCGGGAGGGGAGAGCGGAGGCGGGAGGGGAGAGGCTGGAGGGGAGAGCAGAGGCTAGAGGGGAGGGGAGAGCAGAGGCTGGAGGGGAGAGGAGAGCAGAGGCTGGAGGGGAGAGGAGAGCAGAGGCGGGAGGGGAGAGCGGAGGCAGGAGGGGAGAGCGGAGGTGGGAGGGGAGAGCGGAGGCGGGAGGGGAGAGGCTGGAGGGGAGAGCAGAGGCTGGAGGGGAGGGGAGAGCGGAGGCGGGAGGGGAGAGCGGAGGCGGGAGGGGAGAGGAGAGCAGAGGCGGGAGGGGAGAGGAGAGCAGAGGCTGGAGGGGAGAGGAGAGCAGAGGCTGGAGGGGAGAGGAGAGCAGAGGCGGGAGGGGAGAGCGGAGGCGGGAGTGGAGAGCGGAGGCGGCAGCGGAGGCGGGAGGGGAATGCGAAGGCGGGAGGGGAGAGCGGAGGCTGGAGGGGAGAGCGGAGGCTGGAGGGGAGAGGCTGGAGGGCAGGGGAGGCTGGAGGGGCTGGAGGGCAGGGGAGGCTGGAGGGCAGGGGAGGCTGGAGGGGCTGGAGGGCAGGGGAGGATGGAGGGGCTGGAGGGCAGGGGAGGCTGGAGGGCAGGGGAGACTGGAGAGGCTGGGGAGGCTGGGGAGGCAGGGGAGACTGGAGAGGCTGGGGAGGCAGGGGAGGCTGGAGAGGCTGGGGAGGCTCGGGAGGCTGGAGAGGCTGGGGAGGCAGGGGAGGCTGGAGAGGCAGGAGAGACTGGGGAGGCAGGAGAGGCTGGGGAGGCAGGAGAGGCTGGAGAGGCTGGAGGGCAGGGGAGGCTGGAGGGCAGGGGAGGCTGGAGAGGCTGGAGGGCAGGGGAGGCTGGAGAGGCTGGAGGGCAGGGGAGGCTGGAGGGCAGGGGAGGCTGGAGAGGCTGGGGAGGCTGGGGAGGCAGGGGAGACTGGAGAGGCTGGGGAGGCAGCGGAGACTGGAGAGGCAAGGGAGGCAGGGGAGGCTGGAGAGGCTGGAGAGGCTGGGGAGGCAGGGGAGACTGGAGAGGCTGGAGGGCATGGGAGGCTGGAGAGGCTGGAGGGCAGGGGAGGCTGGAGGGCAGGGGAGGCTGGAGGGCAGGGGAGGCTGGAGGGCAGGGGATGCTGGAGGGGCTGGAGGGCAGGGGATGCTGGAGGGCAGGGAGGCTGGAGAGGCAAGGGAGGCAGGGGAGGCTGGAGAGGCTGGAGAGGCTGGGGAGGCAGGGGAGACTGGAGAGGCAAGGGAGGCAGGGGAGGCTGGAGAGGCTGGGGAGGCAGGGGATACTGGAGAGGCTGGAGGGCATGGGAGGCTGGAGAGGTTGGAGGTCAGTGGAGGCTGGAGGGCAGGGGAGGCTGGGGGGCAGGGGAGGCTGGAGAGGCTGGAGGGCAGGGGAGGCTGGAGAGGCTGGAGAGCAGGGGAGGCTGGAGGGCAGGGGAGGCTGGAGGGCATGGGAGGCTGGAGAGGCTGGAGGGGAGAGCGGAGGCTGGAGGGGAGAGCGGAGGCTGGAGGGAAGAGCAGAGGCTGGAGGGGCTGGAGGGCAGGGGAGGCTGGAGGGGCTGGAGGGCAGGGGAGGATGGAGAGGCTGGGGAGGCAGGGGAGGCTGGAGAGGCTGGGGAGGCAGGGAGGCTGGTGAGGCTGGGGAGGCAGGAAAGGCTGGGGAGGCAGGGGAGGCTGGGCTGGCAGGGGAGACTGGAGAGGCTGGGGAGGCAGGGGAGGCTGGAGAGGCAGGGGAGGCTGGAGAGGCTGGGGAGACTGGAGAGGCTGGGGAGGCAGGGGAGACTGGAGAGGCTGGAGGGCAGGGGAGGCTGGAGGGCAGGGGAGGCTGGAGGGCAGGAGAGGCTGGAGAGGCTGGAGGGCAGGGGAGGCTGGAGGGCAGAGGCGTAGCTGGGTGGGGGGATGCAGAATTACCGCGCTTCTGGTGTAGGAGGAGAGGAGGGGCGGGCAGAGGTGCAGGACAGGAAGTCCCGTCCTCCCTCCTCTCTGGGTGCGCAGCGGGCGGCTGGCAGCACGGGGCCCCCCATGGGGTGGGGGCAATGGGCCCCTCATGCCTTGGGGCACGGGGCGCTCGGCCCCCCCTGCTTCCCGCTAGGTATGGTAGTGGGTGGAGGGGAGAGGCTGGAGGGTGGACGGAACTTCCGAGAGCGGAACGTTCCTCCGCCGCTCCCTGTAGCCGGGGGACCGCACAGTGGTGACATCACCACCACGGGTCTGGAGACCATCACGGAAGTAGTATTCCGGAAGTGGCCTTCAGCTTTTATATATTAGATATATATACAGTACAGACCAAAAGTTTGGACACACCTTCTCATTCAAAGAGTTTCCTGTATTTTCATGACTATGAAAATTGTAGATTCACACTGAAGGCATTAAAACTATAAATTAACACATGTGGAATCATATACTTATCAAAAAAGTGAGAAACAACTAAAAATATATCTTATATTCTAGGTTTCTTCAATGTAGCCACCTTTTGCTTTGATTACTGCTTTGCACACTCTTGGCATTCTCTTTATGACCTTCAAGAGGTAGTCACCGGAAACGGTATTTCAACAGTCTTGAAGGAGTTCCCAGAGATGCTTAGAACTTGTTGGCCCTTTTGCCTTCACTCAGCGGTCCAGCTCACCCCAAACCATCTCGGTTGGGTTCAGGTCTGGTGACTGTGAAGGCCAGGTCATCTGGCGTAGCACCCCATCACTATCACACCTTCTCCTCCATGCTTCTCAGTGGGAACCAGGCATGTAGAGTCCATCCGTTCACCTTTTCTGCGTCGCACAAAGACACGGTGGTTGGAACCAAAGATCTCAAATTTGGCCTCAATCAGACCATAGCGCAGATTACCACTGGTCTAATGTCCATTACTTGTGTTCTTCAGCCCAAACAAGTCTCTTCTGCTTGTTGCCTGTCCTTAGCAGTGGTTTCCTAGCAGCCATTTTTCCATGAAGACCTGCTGCACAAAGTCTCCTCTTAACAGTTGTTGCAGAGATGTGTCTGCTGCTAGAACTCTGTGTGGCATTGACCTGGTCTCTAATCTGAGCTGCTGTTAACCTGTGATTTCTGTGGCTGGTGATTCGGATGAACTTATGCTCTGCAGCAGAGGTGACTTTTGGTCTTCTATTCCTGGGGCGGTCCTCATGTGAGCCAGTTTCTTTGTAGCGCTTGATTGTTTTTGCAACTGCACTTGGGGACACTTTCAAAGTTTTCCCAATTTTTCGGACTGACTGACCTTGATTTCTTAAAGTAATGATGGCCACTCATTTTCTTTACTTTGCTGCTTTTTTCTTGCCATAATACAAATTCTAACTGTCTATTCAGTAGGACTATCAGCTGTGTCTCCACCAGACTTCTGCACAAAACAACTGATGGTCCCAACCCCATTTATAAGGCAAGAAATTCCACTTATTAAACCTGACAGGGCACACCTGTGAAGTGAAAACCATTTCCGATGACTACCTCTTGAAGCTCATCAAGAGAATGCCAAGAGTGTGCAGCGCAGTACTCAAAGCAAAAGGTGGCTACTTTGAAGAACCTAGAATAAAAAACATATTTTCAGTTGTTTCACACTTTTTTGTTAAAGGGAACCAACCACCTAAAAATCCCTATCTAACCTATAAATATCTGTCCCTGGAGCCTAAAATTACTATTCTAACCATCCCTGACTGACTAAATCTACCTAACTAGATGCACAATAAATCACTTTTTATACTTACCAAATCCTTGACTGATGGGCGTTCCTCCAGTGTCTTTGTCAGATAGGCTGGTCTCCTCGCTGCGCTCGCACCCACCTCGCTGCTGTCCATCTTCTTTCCAGGATTCAAATTACCCGCCCATCGCGTCCTCGCAATGAGCGGGTCATGTGCTGCACAGCAGCGAGGCGGGTGCGAGCGCAGCGAGGAGACCCGCCTATCTGACAAAGACACTGGAGGAACGCCCATCAGTCAAGGATTTGGTAAGTATAAAAAGTGATTTATTGTGCATCTAGTTAGGTAGATTTAGTCAGTCAGGGATGGTTAGAATAGTAATTTTAGGCTCCAGGGACAGATATTTATAAGGGCCACATCACACACACAGATATCTGTGCAGATATTGTTGGCAGATCTCTGGTTGCAGTGAAATCATGGACACATTGGTCCATTTTGTGGCTGTATATAAATGGATTAATGTGTCCATGATTTCACTGCAACCAGAGATCTGTGAACAATATCTGCACAAATATCTGTGTGTGTAACGTGGGCCTAAGGCGGCTGTCACACGCTACGATATCTTGCAAGATATCGCTTGAACGCGCCTGATAAAACATCGCTTGAACAATGTCTCTGCGTGTGACGGCAAGATACGACGAGCGAGAACTGTTCAAATCGCAAAATCGAGATCTGAGCTCCGGACCTCAGATCTTGCGATTAGCGATTTCACGATATGCCTCATCGTGGTGTATAACACCACGATGAGCGATCTCCCAGCGGCAGAGCCTATGCTGGGAGATGGTAACTATGGTACACGTTGGGTTACTAAGCGATGCGCGGCGCCTAGTAACCCGATGTGTACCATAGTAACCAGCGAGATCGCGGATCCACATCGCTGGTGAGTCTGTCTGTGTGACATCTCACCAGCGATGTGAGCGATATTGTAAGCGATCGCACGTGCACGTGATCGCTTACAATATCGCTAGCGATATCTTAGCGTGTGACGGCCGCCTAAGTTAGATAGGGATTTTTAGGTGGTTGGTTCCCTTTAAGTCTATAATTCCACATGTGTTAATTCATAGCATAGTTTTTGATGCCTTCAGTGTGAATCTACAATTTCCACAGATGTATATATATATATATATATATATACATTTTATATATTATTTTGCTTTTCTCAATAAATACAACTAATTGGGAAATTCTAGGTTTGTATTTTGAATATTATGACGTGATAATATGGCAATATTCTAATATATGGTCAGTACATAAGGCCTTGTTCACACATACCATCATTTTTGGCATTCTTTACGTTTTTTAGCTGTACTGCATGCACCGTTTTTTGGGTGCTGTAAAAAAAATATGGGTTTTATAAAAAAAACCATTAGTTTTTTTAACATGGGGCCCTATGGGAAACGCATGCATTAACACGTGGCACATATAGGCACCTACATTAACGCATGCATTAACGCATATGCGTTTTTAATGAAAAAATGACTAAGTCTAAAAACTTGCCAAAAACGTTCAGGACCTCAGGGGACACTATTGGCACCCTTAGAAAAACGGATCCGTTTTTCTAAGGGCTAAAAAAAACGGATTGTTATATGTGAACAAGGCCCAAATAACTAGTTTTATTATACGCAAATAACAGTAATTACAATCCTTTTTATGTTAGAATTTTGTAAAAATCACATCATAATTTGCTGCTTGCAACATAATCTTCCAATTTTATAGTTTGTTATGGTTCCAAGACATTTAACTTCATCCCTAATCTAATCTACTAATATAACAAAAATCATTCCTGATATGTATGGTACATGTCATATATTAAATTATGATCTGTATTTACTGCTCAACTTGGCTTTTTCCAGTGGTATTTACTATCACCATTATATACTGTATGTTTTATACTCACACATTTATCATATTTATGTATTTTAATTCATGTTCTATGTAGGGATGGGCAAATACCGTACTATTCGGAATCGCTATACCCACAACGAGTAGGTCTCGTTGCGAGTATAGCGATTCCGAGTACTTTTGCAGTGTATCAATAGATACACTGCAAAAGTTCTGTAAAAGAGAGGAAAAGTGGTTAAAAAATACTCACCTTAACCAACGGCTGTACTGGGACCGGCCAATGCACATCCATTCATGTTAAAGGACCTTTCACTCTCTCAGCCAATCAGATGGCTGGGAGAGATCTGGCCAATCAGATGCCGCAGGTCACAATCACGTGATCGCTAGCGGCCACCTGATTGGCCAGATGGAAAGGTCCTCGGTGTACCGTCGGTTAAGGTGAGTATCCGATTTTTTTATTTTTTAACCACTTTTCCTCTCTTTTATAGGACTTTTGCAGTGTATCTATTGATACACTGCAAAAGTACTCGGTACTTGCTACTCCCGAGTAATCCTAATTTACTCGGCGAGTAGAGAGTACACGAATACCGCTACTATTCGGTGAGTTCCGAATAGTAGCGAGTATACTCGCCCATCCCTAGTTCTATGTATATTTTGTGTATGTGAAGTATCAGGGTAATTTGCAGTGATAATGTCAAGACTTCCTTGGTATGTGAAAGGAATATGCATGCATACTAATTGGGGTGAAACCCAATTAATTTTAGCCTCTCCTCCAACTAATTACCGTATATACTCGTGTATAAGCCGACCCGTGTATAAGCCGACCCCCCTACTTTTGCCCCCAAAACCTGGGAAAACCTATTGACTCGTGTATAAGCCGAGGGTGGACCCCAGCACAGGTATACAGCCCCCAGCAGTGTGGTATACAGGCCTCCCCAGTGGTAGTATACAGCAGCCTCCCCAGTGGTATGCAGGCCCCAGCAGTATATACAGCAGCCCCAGTGGTATACAGCAGCCCCAGGGGTATACACAGCAGCCCCAGGGGTATACACAGCAGCCCCAGGGGTATACACAGCAGCCCCAGGGGTGTACACAGCAGCCCCAGGGGTAGTACACAGCAGCCCCAGGGGTAGTACACAGCAGCCCCAGGGTAGTACACAGCAGCCCCAGGGGTAGTACACAGCAGCCCCAGGGGTAGTACACAGCAGCCCCAGGGGTAATACACAGCAGCCCCAGGGGTAATACACAGCAGCCCCAGGGGTAATACACAGCAGCCCCAGGGGTAATACACAGCAGCCCCAGGGGTAATACACAGCAGCCCCAGGGGTAATACACAGCAGCCCCAGGGGTAGTACACAGCAGCCCCAGGGGTAGTACACAGCAGCCCCAGGGGTAGTACACAGCAGCCCCAGGGGTAGTACACAGCAGCCCCAGGGGTAGTACACAGCAGCCCCAGGGGTAGTACACAGCAGCCCCAGGGGTAATACACAGCAGCCCCAGGGGTAATACACAGCAGCCCCAGGGGTAGTACACAGCAGCCCCAGGGGTAGTACACAGCAGCCCCAGGCGTAGTACACAGCAGCCCCAGGTCCCCCTCACTGTTTGGCGCCCCCACCGCTGCGCTCATACATTACCGGTCTAGCAGCTGTCATCCTCCGGTGGCTGATCGCGGCTCCCGGCTCCGGCTTCCATCTTCTTCTGTGTCTTCCTGCATTGTGACCGGGGCGCATCGCGATGACATCATCGCGACGCCGGCCGGTCATGTGACATGCAGGAAGACACAGAAGAAGATGGAAGCCGGAGCCGGGAGCCGCGATCAGCCACTGGAGGATGACAGCTGCTAGACCGGTAATGTATGAGCGCAGCGGTGGGGGCGCCAAACAGTGAGGGGGACCTGGGGCTGCTGTATACTAAGCCTTGAGATTTTTTTTTTTTTTTTATATACTGTATACCGTATATACTCGCGTATAAGCCGAGGGGAGACTTTTCAGCCCAATTTTTGGGCTGAAAAACTCGGCTTATACGCGAGTATATACGGTATATGCCTTATATATCTCATGTCAGCTCTGTTCAGGCAGGGTTTGGACCTTGAAGAAAATGTACTACACGTGCTGATACGCATAGTCCAGGGGAGCCTTTGTGCTTATACTGTTCGGTTGTGTGTACTGTGGGTAATAATTTGAATGGAATTTGAATAAAAGCTAGTTTTTATAATCACCACCAGAGGAATAGCTGAAGAAATTTCTTGCAAATGTATACAGTACATATCTATTCCTCCAATAAATATACTGTATATATATATACACTACCGTTCAAATGTTTGGGGTCACACAGACAATTTAGTGTTTTCCATGAAAACTCATACTTTTATTTATCAAATGAGTTGCAAAATGAATAGAAAATATAATCCAGACATTGACAAGGTTAGAAATAATGATTTTTATTTGAAATAATAATTTTGTCCTTCAAACTTGGTTTTCATCCCTTTGAAGCAATTACAAAATTGCAGACCTTTGGCAGGTACTATTTAATGAATCTGCCAGATGAGGAGCTGTGTGGCATCGATTTCTCAAACTAAAGACTCTAATGGTCCCTTTACACGCGGCCACAGGAAGGTAGAAACAGGCAGGCATCGGACACAATTGTGCCTGTTGCCTTGAAAAGACCACGATGTGGCGGCGTTTAATTCAGGACTTTCCTTCTTGTGTCTTCCCTGAAGGAAGGAAAGTCCTGATTTACACGCCGCCACATCGTGGTCTTTTCAAGGCAACAGGCACAATTGTGTCCGATGCCTGCCTGTTTCTACCTTCCTGTGGCCGCGTGTAAAGGGACCATAATGTACTTGTCTTGTTGCTCAGTTGTGCAGCGGGCCTCCCACTTCTGTTTGTGCTCTGGTTAGAGCCTGTTTGTAGACAAATTCTCGCATGGAATAGCCTTAATTTCTAAGAACAAGAATAGACTGTGGAGTTTGACATGAATGTTCTCTTTTTTCTGGCCAGTTTGACAGTTTTATAGAACAAACAAATGTAATTCTCCAGATTCTCAACTACTCTAGCTCAAAGGAAGGTCAATTTTATAGCTTCTCTAATCAGCCAAACTGTTTTCAGCTGTGCTAAAATACTTGTGCAAGGGTTTTCTAGGGTTTTCTAAACATCCATTAGCCTTCCTACACAGTTAGCAAACACAATATACCATTAAAACACAGGAGTGGTGGCTGTTGTAAATGGGCCTCTATACACCTATGTACTGCAGATTTTGCATTAAAAACCAGACGCTTGCAGCTAGAACAGTCATTTACCACATCAACAATGTAAATCATGCTTTTCTGATTCATTTAATGTTAGCTTCATTAATAAAGAATGTGCCTTACTTTCAAAAAAAAGGAAATTGGTGAATGACCCCAAACATTGGAATAGTATATATATATATATATATATATATATATATATATACAGTTAGGGCCAGAAATATTTGGACAGTGACACAATTTTCGCGAGTTGGGCTCTGCATGCCACCACATTGGATTTGAAATGAAACCTCTACAACAGAATTCAAGTGCAGATTGTAACGTTTAATTTGAAGGGTTGAACAAAAATATCTGATAGAAAATGTAGGAATTGTACACATTTCTTTACAAACACTCCACATTTTAGGAGGTCAAAAGTAATTGGACAAATAAACATAACCCAAACAAAATATTTTTATTTTCAATATTTTGTTGCGAATCCTTTGGAGGCAATCACTGCCTTAAGTCTGGAACCCATGGACATCACCAAACGCTGGGTTTCCTCCTTCATAATGCTTTGCCAGGCCTTTACAGCCGCAGCCTTCAGGTCTTGCTTGTTTGTGGGTCTTTCCGTCTTAAGTCTGGATTTCAGCAAGTGAAATGCATGCTCAATTGGGTTAAGATCTGGTGCTTGACTTGGCCATTGCAGAATGTTCCACTTTTTTGCACTCATGAACTCCTGGGTAGCTTTGGCTGTATGCTTGGGGTCATTTTCCATCTGTACTATGAAGCGCCGTCCAATCAACTTTGCAGCATTTGGCTGAATCTGGGCTGAAAGTATATCCCGATACACTTCAGAATTCATCCGGCTACTCTTGTCTGCTGTTATGTCATCAATAAACACAAGTGACCCAGTGCCATTGAAAGCCATGCATGTCCATGCCATCACGTTGCCTCCACCATGTTTTACAGAGCATGTGGTGTGCCTTGGATCATGTGCCGTTCCCTTTCTTCTCCAAACTTTTTTTCTTCCCATCATTCTGGTACAGGTTGATCTTTGTCTCATCTGTCCATAGAATACTTTTCCAGAACTGAGCTGGCTTCTTGAGGTGTTTTTCAGCAAATTTAACTCTGGCCTGTCTATTTTTGGAATTGATGAATGGTTTGCATCTAGATGTGAACCCTTTGTATTTACTGTCATGGAGTCTTCTCTTTACTGTTGACTTAGAGACAGATACACCTACTTCACTGAGAGTGTTCTGGACTTCAGTTGATGTTGTGAACGGGTTCTTCTTCACCAAATAAAGTATGCGGCGATCATCCACCACTGTTGTCATCCGTGGACGCCCAGGCCTTTTAGAGTTCCCAAGCTCACCAGTCAATTCCTTTTTTCTCAGAATGTACCCAACTGTTGATTTTGCTACTCCAAGCATGTCTGCTATCTCTCTGATGGATTTTTTCTTTTTTTTCAGCCTCAGGATGTTCTACTTCACCTCAATTGAGAGTTCCTGTGACCGCATGTTGTCTGGTCACAGCAACAGCTTCCAAATGCAAAACCACACACCTGGAATCCACCCCTGACCTTTTAACTACTTCATTGATTACAGGTTAACGAGGGAGACGCCTTCAGAGTTAATTGCAGCCCTTAGAGTCCATTGTCCAATTACTTTTGGTCCCTTGAAAAAGAGGAGGCTATGCATTACAGAGCTATGATTCCTAAACCCTTTCTCCGATTTGGATGTGGAAACTCTCATATTGCAGCTGGGAGTGTGCACTTTCTGCCCATATTATATATATTTGTATTTCTGAACATGTTTTTGTAAACAGCTAATATAACACAACTTGTGTCACTGTCCAAATATTTCTGGCCCTAACTGTATATATATAGTGCTTTGTGAATTTATTTGACCCCATGGAACTTTTCAATTGAAATTAAATTTATTGCATATTTTAAACTTTTTTAGCACTTAGAATACTGAAAAGTGGGGCGTGCAATGTTATTCGGCCGCCTTGAGTTACTACTTTGTAGCGCCACCTTTTGCTGCGATTACAGCTGCAAGTTGCTTGGGGTATGTCTCTATCAGTTTAGCACATTAAGAGACTGAAATTCTTGGCCATTCTTCCTTGCAAAGCAGCTCGAGCTCACTGAGGATGGATGGAGAGCGTTTGTGAACATCAGTTTTCAGCTCTTTCCACAGATTCTCCATTGGATTCAGGTCAGGACTTTGACTTGCCCATTCTAACACCTGGGTACGTTTATTTTTGAACCATTCCATTGTAGATGTTGCTTTATGTTTGGGATTATTATCTTGTTGGATGATAAATCCCCATTCCACTTTCAGGTCTTTTGCAGACTCCAACAGGTTTTCTTCCAGAATGGTCCTGTATTTGGCTCCATCCATCTTCCCATCAATTTTTACCATCTTCCCTGTCCCTGCTGAAGAAAAGCAGGCCCAAACCATGATGCTGCCACCACCATGTTTGACAGTGATGATGTTGTTTTGAGGGTCATGAGCTGAGTTGCTTTTACGCCAAACATATCATTTTGCATTGTGGCGGCTAAAAAGTACAATTTTAGTTTCATCTGACCACAGCACCTTATTCCACATGTTTGGTGTGTCTCCCAGGTGGCTTGCAGCAAACTTCAAATGAGATGGCAAACTTCTACTGAGACTTTTTATTGATATCTTTGAGAATGGCTTTCTTCTTGCCACTCTTTCATAAAGGCCAGATTTGTGCAGTGTATGACTGATTGTTGTCCTATGGACAGACTCTCCCACCTCAGCTGTAGATCTCTGCTGTTCATCCAGAGTGATCATGGGCCGTTTGGCTGCATCTCTGATCAGTCTTCTTCTTGTTCTAGATGAAAGTTTACAGGGACGGTCAGATCTTGGTAGATTTGCTGTGGTCTGATTCTCCTTCCATTTCAATATGATCGCTTGCACAGTGCTCCTTGAGATTTAAAAATTGGGAGATCTTTTTGTATTCAAATACAGCTTTAAACTTCGCCACAACACTATCTCGGACCTGCCTGGTGTGTTCATTGGTCTTCATGATGCTCTCTGCACTTGAAACAGAACCCTGCGACTATCACAGAGCAGGTGCATTTATACGGAGACTTAATTACACACAGGTGGATTCTATTTATCATTACCAACCATTTAGGACAACATTGGATCATTCAGAGATCCTCACTGAACTTCTGGAGTGAGTTTGCTGCACTGAAAGTAAAGGGGCTGAATAATATTGCACCCCACTTTTCAGTTTTTTATTTGTTAAAAACGTTTAAAACATGCAATAAATTTTGTTCCACTTCACATTGTGTCCCACTTGTTGTTGATTCTTCACAAAACAATTTGAATTTATATCTTTATGTTTGAAGCCTGAAATGTGGCAAAAGGTTGAAAAGTTCAAGGGGGCGAATACTTTCACAAAGCACTGTACATATATATATATAACAGCAAACAGAATCAAAAAGCCGCACTCACCGACATTAGATCTTATTCTTTATTTATAGTGCAAGGGAGGCGGACGACGGTTCACCGTTCCGCGGTCGTATACCGCTTCTATGGGTCCTCTACGGCGTCTGTCGTCATGTCCGGGCTAAATACACCCGGTCATGGCGTCACTACCGCCCGTAGTAAACAAACATGTGAATAAATCATAAAACACATATTCAAAATTATAAACATGTACAAAATGAAAGGCAACACTTGCTTAGATAGTTACATTTGTAATATTATTACTATTGCAGCTTATACGGGATACTTATTATACTACTGGCTTTTTTGCGCGTCTTGTTGTTATGGTAACTAGCGTATATCTCATATGTGGCGGGCATTCTTTTCAGGTTCCTACCGTATATACTTTAATACCCACAATGCGGGATTCCATAGTCCACCATGACCGGGTGTATTTAGCCCGGACATGACGACAGACGCCGTAGAGGACCCGTAGAAGCGGTATACGACCGCAAAACGGTGAACCGTCGTCCACCTCCCTTGCACTCCCCTCCCTGCCCTGCATGGTCGTACATTTTGAAGATGGACTATGAATAAAGAATAAGATCTAATGTCGGTGAGTGCGGCTTTTTGATTCTGTTTGCTGTTATTGAATAATCGCTGTATTGCCAGCACCACACGACTATCCCGCAGGCTCGAGTCACATTAGTGACAGTGGCTTTTTGCAAGTTAGTGCCCAGCATTTTCTATGTTTTTCCTAAGGACTGAATGTATATAAGCAGTTTGAGGACAGTTTTTTCCCTGTGCACACAGGTTACCAGCAATATTGTGCTGCTTTGTTTCTTTAAATTGTGTATATATATATATATATATATATATATATATACAGGCGTTGGACACACTAGTGGAAACACCTGGAAAAATCAACAAAAGTTAGCTTAATATGGTGTAGCTCCACCTTTTGCAGCGATTACAGCCTCAATTCTCCGAGGTATGCATTCATACAAGGTGATATCATTAGCCTGGCGGATCTCCACGACATAGCACCCCAGATCATCACAGAACCTCCACCATGTTTTACGGTTGGGAGAAGGCAGACTGAATAGAATGCTTCTTTCGGCTGTCTCCAAATGTACACTCAGCTGGAGGTCAGAAAAAGGGGTAAATGATGATTCATCTGAGAATATCACATGTTTCCACTGCTCGAGGGACCAATTCTGGAGGTTTCTACACCACTCTAAACACTTGGAAACATTTGTCATTGAGAGCAGTGGTTTTCTAATTGCAGCTCTTCTGTGGAATCCAGATTTGTGCAGCTCCCGACGAACAGTTTTTGTGGAAACTGGGTTCTGTAGGCGTTCATTGAGCTCAGCAGTGATTTTCAGAGCCGTGGTCTTGTGATCCTCTCTCACAATTTGCTTTAGAGTCCGACGGTTTCTGTCAGTCAACTTCGACCCATGTATATATAACACTTCAAAACACACCCCAGGAGTAAGGCCAAATTATACTCAATATAATATCTTTATTAATTCAATACAATGATTAAAAATGGAAACATCAATAAAACTGGTATACTTACAAGTAAATTCCACAAGGCAATGATGGTACTGCATATAGAACATAGGGCACCAAACTCCAATACAAAAGCTACCATATCTACACTGCCTCCAAAACGTACAATTTACTATGAAAAAATTGCTCCACTCTATCTCGATCAAATGGAGATAAACAGTTGGCAAAGTCAGTTGTCGACTTATATCTCTTAATATACTCTACAGAGAAGAGACATGAAAGAGAAGTGAGAAGCACTAGGTATAGTGAAAGTTCAAAGACACAAAGGCAGATTCTAATAAATTTATTGCAAATGTGTTTCACTCCAGATCTGGATTCACAGACACATGACTAAGTACTGCTGAAAAATATCTTCCATTCTGCTGCTTCTTTCTGTTTAAAACATGGCAAATCCATTCTGTCTGTGGGCTGTGAATAGAAGGCACCAATCATAGTAATTACACTCTGCCCACTAGATGAGAGAGAACAGAACATTATACATAACTGAAGGGAGAAACATGCAGGATAAATAAAAATATAATAATGGTCACAAACAGAGTTGTTTTTCATGTACACATACACAACATGACATTCTGAAAAGTTGCCTGAAACCACAGATACTCTTTGGTTCAAGAATTATGAAGCACTAAACTGTATATCTGCATTTTTTCATATCGGGACTGTAACTACTGATGTCCTATAAAAGACCAAAATCAGAAAAAAGTAGCAAGTTATAAGGCATTTTAACCATGTTTTATTACATAAAGTGGTTATAAATTGGAGTTAGGCAATAACAAAACAGAACAGTTAATAATTCTATAAATACAGGTGATTACCATATTTTTCCGATTATAAGACACACTTTCTTCCACCAAGTCTTGGGAAACATGGGGTGTGTGTTTTAGAATCCGAATCTAAATGTAGTGTAGGGTAGATGGTTGCTTTAGACCAGTGTCCGGGGGCTGAATCAGACTACAGAGGAAGCGGGAGATCACATGCTCCCTCACATTAGCCGCATGTAATATGCACTGCACCCACTGTCCATCACCTTAGTGCTGAAGCCATGCCGAGATGTGGACAGGGAAACAGAGAATATTACCTGTGCTGGCACACATAGCCCCCTCTATCCTGGATATGCCCCTCCCTCATCACTCTATATGCCTACCTGCTAGCGTGCACATAGTAAAATAACAAACACTTTTAACTCACCTTCCGCCACTGGGTTTGTTGCTCCCAGCTCCTCGGTGTCTCTTCCTGACTGTGTCTGAGTCCAAACCGATCATGTGACTGGGGTGCAGATTGATGTCATCCCTGTGCTGTGCTGATCACATGATTGGTTGCCGGCATAGACACAGTAGAAAACATCGAGGAGCTGGGAGCAATGGAGCCAGCGCCAGAAGGTGAGTTAAAAGCATTTGTTATTTTGCTATGTGCTGGCCAGCAAAGGTGCATATAGAGTGACAAGGGAGAGCAATATCCAAGATGGGAGAGGCATATGTGACAGCACAGGGGGGCTATATTTGCCAGCACAGGGGGGGGGCTATATGTGCTAGCACAGAGGGCTATATGTGCCAGCACAAGGGGGGCTATATGTGCCAGCACATGGGGGGCTATGTGTGCCACCACAGGGGGGCTATATGTGCCAGGACAGTATGCGACAATGTGTGCCAGCACAGGGGGGCTATATGTGCCAGAACAAAGGGGCCATATCCAGGATGAGGAACTATGTACCAGGATTGGGGTTACATATATGTACCAGGATGACAGACATATATATGATTTGTAAGACAGACACTGGCATTATAAGATAGACCCCATTTAACATTGAAAACTATTTTTTCCTCTTTTTCTTCACCAAATTTGTGGTGCGTCTTATAATAAGGTATGTCTTATAAAGCGAAAAATACGGTACTTTGTGAAAGTGCTCTTTAACTTGTTCATGGATGACTATAAACACATATTTTTCTGACTTTTCTTGAAGAAATTTTTGGTTCTAAATGAATGATGCATATTCTACTGCTCAAAATTATTCTACTCCATCTAAGGCACTACAATGTTCACCATTCACCAAGTTTGGTGTAATTTGAAAAAGCCGTTAGGAATATTTATTATTTTTGTAATTGTGAAGCAAAGAAGGATTCAATAATCGGTTCTTCTGTAATCTGTCAAAGCCTATATTTGCATTACATAAGAATTAGCTCACTTTAAAACTAATGCATATAATTGAGCAGGTTTTATTTTTATTAGGCTGCATGGAAAGTCATAGTAAATTCCACTATGACAGATAATGAGTACTGATTTTGCTGAATTGTACTATTTCACTGTGTGGTGTAGAAAAAAATCCACATGACAAGGGATATACACAAATGAATGGCTCATTTCCTTCAGAGCAAAAGCATTCAGATCAAATGTAGTTCTGCGTGAATAGATAAGTGCTATGGTAAGGATGTGGACGTAGCTCAAGTCAAAATCATTGTCCCATAAATATATATATATATATATATAATATATATATATATATTTATACAGGGGTTGGACAAAATAATGGAAGCACCTAACGTTTTGGCATCATAATCTTTGAACATGTTATAAACATGCAACCGTATGTTAATGTTTTGTAGTTGATTATTTGTGTTAAGTGATATGTGTATGCAAATTAACTGTTTGTTTTGCCGAATTGTAAGAACATTGATAAGAACCTGATACCAATGGCAGACCTTTCGGATTTTCAAAAAGGCCAAATTGTTGGTGCTCGTATGGCAGGCGCAAGTGTAACATAAAGTGCCCGAATGCTTGACGTGTCAAGAGGTACTGTCTCCAAAGTAATGACTGCATTTGTAAGAAAAGGAAAAAAGTCCGCAGCAAAGCACAGGTCCGGACGAAAGCCGAAGTTGACTGAGTGAGACCGTCGGACTCTAAAGCGAATTGTGAGAGAGGATCGAAATACTACGGCTCCGAAAATCACTGCTGAGCTCAATGAACACCTACAAAATCCAGTTTCCACGAAAACTGTTCGTCGGGAGCTTCACAAATCTGGATTCCACGGAAGAGCTGCAATTAGAAAGCCGCTGCTCTCAATGACAAATGTTTCCAAGCGTTTAGAGTGGTGTAGAAACCTCAAGAATTGGTCCCTCAAGCAGTGGAAACATGTGATAGTCTCAGACTAATCATCGTTTACCCCATTTTCCAACCTCTGGCCGTTTTGAGGCAGCCGAAAAAAGTATTCCATCCAGACTGCCTTCTCCCAACCGTAAAACGTGGCGGAGGTTCTGTGATGATCTGGGGTGCTATTTCGTGGAGATCCGCCACGCCAATGATATCACCTTGTATGAATCCATACCTCGGAGAATTGAGACTGTAATCGCCGCAAAAAGTGGACCTATAAACTAACCTTTGTTCATTTTTCCAGGTGTTTCCATTATTTTGTCCAACCCTTGTAGAATGGCCTTGTATTAATGAAGTAGTCTTATAGGAATTGGTATGCATATTAGAGCTTGTTTTTTGCAGGATGAATTGTACTTTTGAATGACACTAATAATTTTACTGGAAAGTAGAAACAATGCAAAGTACGATTGAAATTACAAAGAAAAGTGCAACTACTTAATGTTTTTTTTTTTATTTACCATGTTCAATATATTGAACAGCAAAGAAATGAGGCTTTCAAATGCTTTTATTAGTACAAAAAAGGACTTAACATACAGAAAGACAACAAGGTATAAATATTGCACAGTTCCAAGCCAAAAGAATAAACCACCACTATGTGGGAAACCTATTAATAAACCTAGTTCACATATATAGTATTAATGTAAAAACACCTTTTATATCAATACTATAAGTTAGGCTACCAATCAGCAAAGCTGCTTTAGTATCAGAGGAAACCTTCTCATATCAACATAATAGGGTCCCAAACCTAGGTTAGATAAATGCAGGATTGGTAGGGAATTACAATTAAGGTCCCCGAAAAAGGTCCCAAGCTTACCCAGGGTGTTGTCTGGCCAGTGGCTGTTGTGGAAAGAGTCCTCGATCGTTTCACAGGCGGAAGTGCCTGTTTCTTTGTGGGAATATCTCCAGGACACAGCTCAAATTAGGATTAGACACCAGGAAAAGTGCCATCTATTCCCCAGAGTTAAACTTTTTATCATTGTGCATTATGGATGCATGGTACAAGGCCTGGCCAAGGATTTTAAGCTTCAACATTGATCAGGAACAGGGAGAAGAGTGACAGTTGTAGGCATGATGCTCAGGGAGCCATGGTAAATTCACAAAACACACAACAAAGACACTGCAAGAAGAGTCTCCACATTTCAAAAAATCAGTGCCAGACAAAATGAAATCAATTGACTCAGATAAAAAATTGTACAATGACGCAGCCAGAATGCATAGCACATGGTCTGGAAAAGGGCCTGGCCTAGAATTTCAAGGTTAAAAATTGATCAGGAAGAGGGGGATGAGTGGTACGAGAAGGACTGTTGGGCTTTGGCCCCTCATACCTCATGCAACAGCTCCAATAAATTTTAATAAAAATAGAGAAAAAGCAGCACTCACCGAAGTAGAAGCAGGACGATTCTTTATTAGAGTTGCCAAGACATGGTGCAGGGAGGGGGAGGGAGACCAAGTGACTACGGCACCGTTTCGGGCTCTCGCCCTTCAACGGGTCACAGGTGCCCGGTAGTGCCGGCTCCTACCTTATATAGGTGGAGCCGGACCGCCCTCATGGCGTCACAGCCGGTCAATCATAATAAAAACACAAATACAAGTGTTAAAAACAAGGTACAAATATCAGATAGCAACATAAGGATTGTCAGCAGTAGTTATATACATAAATAGCAGTAATAATATGCAGGATCGCAAACTTACACAATGCAGAGCTAACGGCCACAGCGGCGGCGTCCGAAGGCACCGAAACCTCCGGGTCACGTGAGCGCGTCAGGTGACCAAATCACATGACCGCGAGGGGGAGAAACGTGATTGGTCTCCACTCTCCATTCTAAACACGCAAGCGCGCGGTAGCCATGGCAACTGGAAACACTGCTCGATTACAATTTGGGAGAGGAGGGTCTACTAGATGCAGCAAAAAGGCCAAAAGGAGCATAGGAGCAAAGGGGACATAAGGGTATGGGAGCGAAGTTGTAAAGGGCTATCCAAATTTTATATAGGGGAACCCCATTACTAATAGGATCAAAGGGCCGTCACAACCAGCACAGGAGCTCCCATAACCCGGCTATTGGCTAAAAAAGCTACCATCTCAAGGGCGCCTAAGCTAGCTCTTATCCCCTCTTGTTTGTTAAAATGCCTAGTGATACGAACCAGGGAACCCAGAAGTTGCCATTCATCATCAAGCACTCAAGTAGAAACCCTGAGTCGGTGCACTCGGACGCCGCGTGATGCCCAACCAGCAGAGGACTAAGAGGGAGAGAAGATAAAGAATGTTAGTAAAGAAATTTTATACACACATATATACATATATAAATATATATATATATACATACAAATCCAACTAGGGACCCAAAATAAAAGTATCCTGATATGATTTCTTAACTGGTTCTTAGATATACAAATACGCTAGTCCCAAGGTATGGTAACTATCAGCCCAATAACCCACATAAGTAAATTACAGAATTCTAGGAATCAAACCTCTTATCATATTACAAAAACACGGCCATGTCAAGTTTGTCATTTAAACCCAGGGCGCCTTTGGCATTAAGCTCCAAGATCCACCTAGCTTCTAATTGCAATAATCATTTATGGTGATCACCCCCTCGGTCAGAGGGGGGTAATTTAGCAATCCCAGCAAATTTAAGAACCCCAGCATTGCCATCGTGTATATCGTTGACATGTTGAATTAATCTAGGGGACCCCTTGTTTTTGGAAATAGAGTTAAAGTGCTCTCTAGCTCTAATATACATGGGCCTAATGGTCTTGCCCACGTAGAACCTTTTACAGGGGCACCAGATAGCATAGACTACCCACTTAGTGCGGCAATTAATAAAAGAATTGATTTTAACGTTTTGTCCACCTAGCTCGAGATGGCTGCCTGTGGCTAACTGTGGACACCAATTACAATGCCCACACTTGAAGTTACCCTGTAAGCGTTGCTTTCCTAACCAATTCTTATTGTTATCCGCACTACGGAGTCTTTTCTGGACCAGCATGTCCCCTAAATTTTTACATCGTCTATACGTGACTATTGAAATCGGGGTTAGTTTGGAAAGGGTTCAATCTGCCTCCACAACATGCCAATGCCGTTTAATGGCAGCCATGATGTGTCTGAACATTGGACCATGTTTAAAGTTGAAATAAAAGGGCCTAGACTTATTATCAAGAGCCTGACTAGTGGTTGAATTAACAGAATCATTTTTAAGAACATGGGTCTTAGCTCTCTCTCTGGATTTTTTCAAGACCCCCACCGGGTAGCCTCTATGTAGAAGGTCTGACTCTAGAGTGTCGGCTTGTTCTTCAAATTTGTCCTCCCTATTGTTGATCCTACGGAATCGCAAGAATTGACTGAATGGGACACCTAACCTGGTGTGTTCAGGGTGGGCGCTCCGATAATGCAGCAATGAGTTTGTGGCAGTCGCCTTCTTATGTACTGATCTCGTTAATGAATTACTAGAAAAATCCAATTTAACATCTAAGAACTCCAGAGAGTCTTTACCAAATACTGAGGTGAAAAACATATTGTATGAATTGTCATTCAGATAAGCAACGAACTCACTGAAGCTGACCGAGTCACCCTCCCAAACAATCAGGACATCGTCCACGTATCTAATATAGTGCCTCAAATACTTAATGTAAGGGTTGCTATGTGAATAAACGTATTCTTCTTCGAATACTGCCAGGAAAAGGTTGGCCAGGGTACAGGACTCTCCAATAAATTTTATACTCCACCACACTAAGGTGGCACAAGTATAATCTTCATTGACCACTACAGGAAGCAGGATTCAGGTGCATCAGTAAAAGGTGTAGGCTATGTGCCCAGATAGGCCTGCTAAATTCACAAAACACACAACAAAGACTCACCAATAAGAGTTTCCACTTTCAAAAAATTAGGGTCAGACACCATGAAAGTGGTATCATATGATACAGAATAAAAATTGTATAATGCCACAGTCTGCATGCGAGGCATAAAGTCTGGAACAGGGCCTGGCCTGACCTAGCAATAACATTCATGGGTAACAGAGGGATTTATGACACGTGTAGGCATCGTGCTTGGAGAGTCCTGCTAAAATTCAGGTAAAAGACAAGAAGGAGACTCCAAAAAGAGGCTTCAAATTTCAAAAAATTAGGGCCAGATACCACCAAAGTGGCATTAATAGATCAGAATAAAAATTGTTTAATTGCGAGATTAATGCAGCACAGTAAAAAGTACATCTCCCAGTCTGCCACTGGGGTAGAAAATAGATAGTTAAAATAGGAATGGTGTCTCACGGTCCGCACTGCTGCTTCAAAAATTGCACTGGGAAGACATTGCTTTCTCCATCTCCTCCTTTATTCCTCCATACATTACCAACACTTTTCGGTGCGCACCTCGCACCTTCCTCAGGGTACATTACCAAAGGAAGGTGCGAGGTGTGCACCGAAATGCATTGGTAATGTATGGAGGAATAAAGGAGGAGATGGAGAAAGCAATGTCTTCCCAGTGCATTTTTTGAAGCAGCAACGCCGACTGTGAGACACCATTTATGTTTGAATTATCTGTTTCCTGCATGTGTGAGGTGGTGGAGTTCTGCAGCAGCTGCTACCCAGGCATTCAATCTGGTTGTGGGTTATCACAACCTAACCAGGTGAGCAAGCTACCTTTCAGCTACCTTCTAGTGTGTGTCACTAGTGATAAGGCACAATCTGCGCCTCTCTTTGTCTCCTTTATCTTTAACTATAGACTGGGGTAGAAAAGTCTTTGGAGATCCATGACTTGTTCACCTTGATAAAAGTTAGGCATTTTACATTTTCAGACTTATCCATCAGGATCCACCAGTAGCGCTAAACACATGTTCTGAAAAGAACGCTGGTGACAAAGCCTCCGAGGTGTGACTGGCGAGCTCAGGCCACTCCTCCATTTTTGAAGCTCAAAATGTGAACACATCCAAATCCCCCTGATGGCATGGATATTGATCTTTAGATACTCCTGTGCCACTCTCTCCAGTCATTCACTATGTGTCAGACTTGAACTAAGTTCTGCTGGTGAATGGGTTGATTTAGAAAACTGATAAAATGACTCCCAGAAATTGCTTCTTAGGCTGTGGTCACAGTTGCCATGCGTTTTTTTAAGTGATTTAACAAAACTCATGCTTTTTTTCATGTCAGCATGAGTTTTTTAAGGTGTGTGATGGCTCCCTGCGTTTTTGGGTGCGTTTTTGAATCTGCACCTAAAAATAGTGCTTGTAGTATTTTTTTGAGCGTTTTGAAAAACGCATGCGTTTTTGTAGAAAACGCATGCGTTTTTATAACATGGGTTCCTATGGAAAACGCATGCAAAAACGCATGTACAGTTAGTACCTTTTAGTGCCATTCAAAAACGCATGCGTTTCCCATAGGAGCCCATGTTAAAAAAACGCATGCGTTTTTTTAACATGGGCTCCTATGGGAAACGCATGCGTTTTTGAATGGCACTAAAAGGTACTAACTGTACATGCGTTTTTGCATGCGTTTTCCATAGGAACCCATGTTATAAAAACGCATGCGTTTTCTACAAAAACGCATGCGTTTTCTACAAAAACGCATGCGTTTTTGGATATGCTCCAAAAACGCATGGGACAGTCACACATGCTTTTTGGCTATTAGGGCATGCGTTTTTTAACATGGGGGCCTATGGGTGCGTTTTTACATGCGTTTTTGAAAACGCAGGTCTCCAAAAATGCATGTGAAAAATGGTACTGTGACCACAGCCTAACAGTTAAACTGCTGCTGCCAATGTTTCAACACTGACGACCCAATGTCCACCGCGTGAGAACTATAGATCTGTGGTGCGTACTGTGTTTTTCACTTCTGTGTTTTAGAAAAGCAGTGCGAAGGCTGTCTACAAAAGGGTTTACAGACCATGCTCCCTCTTAGATGAACCCCTTCCCTACCTGCACAGCTTGTAACCATATGTTCCTGTATAATGGAACAAAAAGACTTTGCACGAAGACTGAACTTCGATGAGTGCCATCCTTAGCTGATCTTCTATCTGTTTATCAGTTCTAATGGTTTGGGATTGAGCAACACCGAGTACACCCACTGTTGGATGGCGGTTAATATATATCACACCTGCTTGATGCTAGTGCCTGATTTCCTTTCTGCGAATGATGGAAGAGAGCATATAGCGACCGTACCTTCCGCAATAACTCATCCAGACCGGGATAGTGGTGTAGGAATTACTGGACAACCAAGTTGAGGATGTGAGCTATGCAAGGCATGCAATGAAGTTTGCCCTTGCTTAGTGTCGCCACCAGGTTCACACCATTATTGCACATGACCTTCTCTGGCTCCAGGTTTAGTGGAAACAGCCATTGCTGAAACTCAGCCTGCATAGCTGTCTACAACTCTTCGGCAGTGTGACTTACAACTCCAAGGCATTTTAATTTCAATACTGCCTGATGGCGGTAAGCCCTCGCAGTGCTGTACGATGGAGGAGGATTCTCTCTGAATTGTTGGAACATTAAGGGAGTGGTGGAGGGTGCAGCTGAAGGCCCTAGAGGGGGTGGAGGAGGGAGAAGCAGTGGATGAAGCAGCACATACAGACGTTTGGCCAAAAAGTCTTTGGAATTTCAAGATTTGAGAAGTAGCCCATTCCCCACCTGGCCTAGCAGCCACCAGAGTCACCCAGTGCCCATTGAGGGAGATGTAAAGTCCCTGGCCATGTTTGCTAGTCCATGTGTCAGTGGTGATATGCACCCTGTCAGACACAGAGTTTCTCAAGGAATGGGTGGTGTTGTCTGTGACATGCAGGTATAGCACAGGAACAGCTTTCTTCAAAAAGTAATGGCGACTGGCAGGGCCGGCTCCAGATTTGTGTAGGTCCCAGGTGAAAGAGTCTCAGTAAGCCCATTTAACACTTTGCCTTGCCTCTCCTCGCTGCTGCTCATCCGCACCTTAAGCTGTACACCAGGAATAGACTGCAGAAAATAAGAAAACAATTCTTCCTATTAATTGAAGCTTCCCCAGTGGTTTAAAAGAGAGGGGTCATTAGTGCTAATTTTAGTGTACCAGGGTGTAATACAAAGGAAATAGATCTATAGTCAGTGTCTTTCTGAAAATTATACATGACGCACACAGCTCTGCTACATGCCCATAGACATAGATGGTTCTGCTAGATGCACATGTAGACACACACAGTTCTACCACATGTACATTTAGACACACAGCTCTGCTACTTTATGAGAATTCAGCTTCTTCAGAAAACAGCAGCCATAGGTACCTATAAGCAGCTGCCTACAGTCTGAAAATTAAAATGATGAAGGACCACAAAGCAGGAGAAGGTTGTAAAGCGATAGCAATGTGTTTCAAGTTGCCCATTCTTCAGTTCCAAATGTGGAGGTCAAGATAAGGTCTTAAAGACCAAGCAAAATTTCAGTGAGAACTACATTGCTCGTAGAATTGCTAAGAGGCAAATCAGAACCCCCGCTTGACTACAAAAGTCCTGAAGATTTAGCAAACTCTGGAGTTGTGGAACATTGTTCTACTGTACACATGCACAAATATGGCCTTCATGGAAAAGTAATCAGAAGAAACCCTAGAACACTAAGAATGAAATAGGACTATGGCCTTGCATTATTGCAGTGGGATCATTAGAAAAAAAATGAAAAATACAATTAGATTACTGAAAAAATGGAATTGAGACAATATGACATAACGATACCACTATAGGTATATTCGAATAAAGAAGACGCTTAGCTAAAGTTTTGGGCAATGCATATGAGCCCAATAACCGCAACATGGCGCATCTCATATATTGGGACCTAACTTGAAATGCCAGTACATGCAATAAAAAATCTGCTTGTTTGGGCAGATAGGATCCTAGCTATATAAGGAGGGGATTCCACCATGATTAAACGGCAAGGGTACACAAACAGAAAAAATACTACAAATATAACAAAAGACTCACTGGCAGACTGGAATACTTTGCCAAGGAACAATGAATGAAAATCCTTCAAGCAAGAATAGAAAAACTCTTGGCAGGTTGCATGGCTGCAAAACGTGTTTAAAAGCTGTAATACTTGAAAAAGGGGGTGCTACTAGGTAAAAACCATGCAGGGTGCACAAACCTTTGCATCAGACCATTTTGTTTTTTTGTAATTGTTAAAATGTAAAGATGAAAATATTTTTTTAAGCCTAAAATTCAAAAGAAATGTCTCATCTTAAACTTTATGTCTTTTTCAACTTGCTTATACCCTTCACAATAATGGTATTTTAGTCCCGGGTGCCTAAACCTTTACATGCCACCAGGGGCGCAACTACAACAGGTGCAGGGGTTGCAATAGCACCTGGACCCTGGTGACCCTTTAATCCATAGAAAAAGACTGATCCTATTAAAGTTTTTAAATAATTGGGGGCCCTGTTAGAGCGTTCGCATCGGGGCCCATGAGCTTCAAGTTACGGCACTGCATGCCACTGTATATAGGGATGCATGAAGTGAGAAAAATATATATATAGTCTGGTGGATGCCTCTATGTAGGCCAACTAGTAGCCAACCATCAGCCGTTTGTCATCTATAGGTTTCCTTATAAGAAATGTATTATGTTTAATGCTTAAATTTTTTTTGTTTTTGTTTTACTGGATGGTGCAAGTTTGCACTGAATTCATATAAACTAATTTTATTTTACTCTAAAGGAGACTATGGAGAAGATATGTTAAAATTTATAAGTAGAGCCTCAGCTCACAGCAATTACTTATGCTATCATTTCTTAGAGTTACTTTAGAAAAATTGCCACCTATAATTAAATGTGTAATTTCCCCACCCAGCACCACCTTTTCCTGCTTGACTGACAATCTCTATGCTGTGTGAATTCAGGCAAAAGAGAATCTGTAAAGCATTGCTTGGTTTTTTCTTTAACATGTGCATATAATTTGTTTGGGGTGTGAAATCCTGTTTACAGATTTAGTTTGAAGTTTATCATATTATCACGATGTAGTAGAAAAGGAAATACTGGGCACCTACCGGGATCAGGCTTAGAAGTCTTCCTTGGCTTGAGGAATGCAATCCTGGGTCAGGGTGCCTCTCGGAGCACGATGTTGCACGCCATTATGGGAGAAATCCAAATATCCATGAAAGAAAAAGCCAGGTGGTTTCGCAAAACGGCAGCCATCGTCCATGCTCCCCACTCCCTCTCTAAAATTCGGTGAGTGCCTCCTGGCTTTTTCTTTCATGGATATTTATCATATTAAATATATTCAAGCTCTTCTAAAACCTGCAGTATATTCCTGAAGGAGTTTGTTGAAATCTGAAAGACATAGGGACATGTCACATCTCTGCACCGATGCGTTTGCCAGCACTGCGCTAGGGCAGGTGCAAGCGCAGGTGCTAGCACAGCCAAGGGCAGGCAAGTGCATCGGCACACAGATGTGAACTAGGCCATGTATTATTAAAATTGCTCTTTTGTTTAACACCATCATCTCCATTGGATACTTTCTTGACCGGTAACGCAACATATTCATCTGTAAATCTCTGTCTACTATTACATTTGCTGCTGGTTTTATTCTAACATACTAAGCAGCAGCTGGTATCTATGCCTACATAGGAATTGTGCCTGACACAACGCAGCCATGTGCGTAATACCATACTATCTATAATATATATATTGCTCAGGTGCTGCCCTATTACGCGCTTTTTGTCATTTTTTAGCTATACCACAACTTTTCTCAAGTTGGCACTTTGAGGTATTTAAGGAATATTAACTTCTTGTGCTCACATACATAGATATTAATTACTAAGTAAATATTTTTAGCTATAATAAACTTGGAGAGATAGAATAGTCAGTATTACAAGCCCAGAAGTGAGTCACAGGCTGAAATAAAGTACCGTAGATGCATTTTGCTGGGATAATCGATTTTCATATCCTCAGTTTGCATCAGTTTTTTTTTCCTATAACAGATGTCTCTTTATACTTCCATTACAATAAAAATCACATCCGATTACTCATTATTTCCTTCAATTAAAGAAAGATAAGTGTCTCATTATATTCACAAACCTAAGGGATTCTATAGACTTTACTGCATTGAGAAATTTCCATAAAACCAAGTGTCAAGCAGTGTTCACCTTATCTTATGTTTCTTATCGAATGGTGTAACATGACTAGGGGTGGTAGCTGTGGGAAAGGTAGTTGTCTCTTATGCCCCAGAACAATCCATGAAGTTGAGGGTCCTGGCTGGGTGTGTAGACTTGTTGTATGTGGGTATTCCCCCCTTCCAGGCAGCATGATGCCGATAGCTTTGACAGGCCAGGACCGGTTGTTGTTTGACTTGGTGAAGGAGACTTCAAGTTCTTTAAAAACAGGATTTTACTGAACAGCCACTTGATAACTATTTACAGTAGATAGCAGATCATAATGTTTCCTATGTTTTCACTTCCATACAGAGCATTTTTGTACTTAGCCTCTTTGCTTTTCCAACTTCACTTAGTCCTAGCTCCACCAGACTCTTATTCTTCACCACAACCCTGCTTAATGCAACAGTCCGGTTAATGAAAATCCTACTTTTCAACCCATGGTCCTATCTTCCTCCAAAGGAACTGATTTGCCAATATGGTAGAACTTAGCTTCTAGCTTATTGATGATTAGGTAAATTCTGCCCAGAGCACTTACTTAATTTCAAGTTCATTAAAGCATCCTGGACCATCACCTCTCTGCGTTGTAAACTTGAGGGCCGTCTCAGTATGCATTTTGTTCCAGGACCCATCTTCATTTGCTCACTCTGCACTTTGGACAATTCTCTCTATCGGTACTCTGGATCATGCTATCATCTCTTTTGTCTCCTTACATGTCAGGGTAACTCATGTCTGTTTATTAGTCAGACCTTATGTCCTTCACTTCTACACTTCTGCATTAATTCAAACCTCCCACTCCCAGCTCCAAGACTTCTCCCGAACTGCACCAATTCTATGGAATGCTCTACCCCAAGAAATTAGGTGTATCCACAACTTACATAGTTTCAGGCGATCCCTAAAACACATCTTGTTAGGGTGGCCTATCATGATCCCTAGTCAAATTTATTTATACATAGCCTATCCACTCCACCAGTCTCAAGTGGATCACAAATAATGGTTGGGGGCCACCTATGCTTCTCCTATCTGTTCCCCATCTCCTCAACTTGACTATACCATCATTGTAAATAAGCACCTGTACTTTTTGTCATCCCCACCTCATAGTAAGATTGTAAGCTCTTATGAACTGGGCTGTCATTATTTTGCTCTAATTATTGTATTATGCTTTGTATTGTATTTTTCATTGTATTGTATTGTTTTTAGTATTGTATTGTATATTCTAATAACTGTTTCATGCGATTGTTTAAATATGAACCGCTGAATTGTGAAGCGCTGCGGAATATGTTGGCGCTATCTAAATAAAGATTATTATTATTATTATTATTATTGTTATTATTATTATTACACACTGGGCCCTAATTTCATTCCTGACAGGTCACCGTCACTGTCCCTTCAAATTAGCCCAACCAATCTGTGTAAGTCCAAAACATAAACTACATGTCTCCCTGTTGTCAAGAAATACAAATATCAATGATATTAATGCAGATAACACTTCACATGACACATTACTAAAATCAAATATGGCACCATTAATCCAGCTTAACCTTCATAGGACAAAAAATAGAGTACCATGAGCACTAAGTGGACATCTGGAGAAAGTGATGCTCAACCTTCACATAGATGATGTAGCAAAGCTGAATGTAGAAGAAATAGGTGGCACTCACTGTCCCATAAAAAAAACTTTATTTTGCTTTCTTAAAACTACGGATGCAGGAGGACACAGGCAGCATCATTGATGACTGCACACTATAGTGCTCTTCAGCATGTCACATTACACATTGCAACAACACTAGTTTCTTCAAGAGTGAATGTGGGCAGCATGTACATTTTCTCACATTTGCATAGTCTCATCTAAAAGGATTTAGCCCTTCCTTTTGAAATACTTCTTATACAAGATCCCTTTCTGTAGGCATTAACAAATTTCTTTCTCGTTCTGTAGTTAGCCTTAATATTTCAAAATAACATTTTATAACCTATATCAGCGTAGCATAGTACTATGATGCCTATTTATATGATCAATTAATTAGAAATGAGTGAATGTCAAGATTCAAATTTGTCTGTTCCCATGGATTTTACCGTGAAATTCAATTTACAGCAAAAGTATTATTTGCAAATTTATTGTCCCTTATTATATACTAACCAAAAAATCGGACAGCACTCCATATTGCACATCATGCCTTTCTTTATTGGCCCATATGAACTGAACGTTTCGGTTCCTCAAGAACCTTCTTCCAGCAGTGTACAACTCATAGATTGTGTCAGGTTTATATAGTGTGCCAGTCATTAGTGTTATTACAATCAATTATCCATAAAGTGCATTTTTACAATGGTTTTCAACCTTACATTATTACTATAAATTATCAGGTGCTTTTACCTCATTTACAAATATAAAGTGCCTTGTGCTTAATTAATATTAATATTGCAGTGTATGATATAAGTATATTAATATATAAAGTGCCTCCAGGTGTTTTAAATGCATTTAATATGTTTTAGGTCATCAGACTCACCCATCACATGTAAAGCACGCTACATCCCGGAGACCGGCGTCTTCCGGGTTCCCCCAGTAACTAACAAAGAATATAAGATCAATCACTTTTTAACCTGTGACAGTGATCACGTGATATATCTTCTGGAGTGCCCCTGTAGGTTTTGGTACGTGGGGGAGACAACATTAGATGTTAAAACGCGTATCAATAACCAGAGGTACACTATACGGAAAAAGAATACGGAGTTGCCTGTACCAAAACACTTCACTGAAGCTGGACATAGTGAAAAACATCTAAAATTTAGGATCATCGACCAAGTACCGCCACTGAGGAGAGGGGTGGACAGGGAGAAAAAACTCAAATTATTAGAGCTTGAGTGGATATATAGACTGGAGACCTTGAGACCCCAGGGACTGAACATAGATTTTAAGATAGGCCCTGTACTATAACTGAAAGTATAACCTTGACAACTCATAATTAATGGTATTAGCTGAATAGAGTTATATATGTAGTCATATCTATGAGAAATAACATATTTCTATTTTATATTTTTTATATTTTTGTATTTTAGATGAAAAATGAAGTTGATAAACTGAAGACTCATCCATCCATGTATAAGAACAAAAGGAGGGGGGTAATATACATATATTTTACCCAGGGACATGTGAGTAACCCACCAATCATAATATGAAAAATTCAAAGATCTTAGTTGGCATTATAGCAATTTTAGCCCCCGGTGATCGGTCCTAGTCTATGTAAGGGAACTGTACATGGGTTCACCTGGACAGTGACCTAATAGACCTGAATGGCTATATGATCATATAGTGTTATAGCCATGAATGGGCACTGTAGGGAGCAGTACTATAAGGTATGGATAGGACACTTTAGTGCCAGCATTTGGAAGAGGAAGTGTGGGCAGAAAACGGCCCTTAACAAAGATGGAGGACGGAGATCCAAGTACAGGTAGGCGGCGTCATTGTGCAGCGACGCTGCACGTATAATGAAGGCGCCGACCTGCTATTGGTTGCTGTACCACGTGACCGCACACACAGCAGCGGGATTGGTAGGAGACAGCACCGCAAGTGATTGGTGGACTACTGCGCAAGCCCGGGGAACCCGGAAGATGCCGGTCTCCGGGATGTTGCATGCTTTACATGTGATGGGTGAGTCTGATGACCTAAAACATATTAAATGTATTTAAAACACCTGGAGGCACTTTATATATTAATATACTTATATCATACACTGCAATATTAATATTAATTAAGCACAAGGCACTTTATATCTGTAAATGAGGTAAAAGCACCTGATAATTTATAGTAATAATGTAAGATTGAAAACCATTGTAAAAATGCACTTTATGGATAATTGATTGTAATAACACTAATGACTGGCACACTATATAAACCTGACACAATCTATGAGTTGTACACTGCTGGAAGAAGGTTCTTGAGGAACCGAAACGTTCAGTTCATATGGGCCAATAAAGAAAGGCATGATGTGCAATATGGAGTGCTGTCCGATTTTTGGGTAACTATACACAGCTGAATACTGCTGGACACTGCACCCGAGGTGAACTGTTCCTAGTGCTGCTATCTTTTTCCTTATTATTATATACTAAGGTCTTTTCAGACTTCAGAGCTAAATTATTGTAAAATGTAGAAAAAAACAACCTGCACTCACCTATCCAGCTCCCCCTGCTGCTTAGTGTCCCCTGTGTGGCCCTCAATGCCTTTAGTTACTACTGCCATATGCTGAAATTCCGGAATGACCTTAAAAACATACATTTGCAGAGACATCCCAAATCTGGCCATGGCTGGAAGTCTTGGCCTAGCGTGAAGAGGCACAGGTTTTAAGTGCATGGTGGTGGTAAGAAGAGGTGCTTAGGACAGCATGGCAAACACGACAGTGAATAGTGGAAATGACCGGAGAAATGAGTAGTGAGGTTTTTTTTTTTATCCTTTTGGTTGCCATTAATGGATCAGCAATACAGTGGCCAGCTAGCTGCTATTTTGCTGAATGTATGCTTAGAAAATTACAAAAATATGTATTTTTTTTTAAATTGTAGTAGAATTCAATTCTAAGTTAACACATGTACCCGTCTTTACAACATATAACAGACTTAGAAAAATAACCATAATGACTTCCAAATTGTAGCTTTGCCTATTTGAAGCACAGTTACAGATATCAATGTAAAATGATTTTGTTCTATTTCTAATTTTACTCGTTTGTCCATTTAGCACAGAAGTAATTCTGTATGACATGTATGTGCTGGAGACTATTTTATTTAAGCTAATCCATGGTAGAGAGATACCTGTAATTATAGTTAATTGTGGCTTTTATGGGATATTTAAGAGTCTGTCTACCGTTCATTAGGTAGTTCCTGTACTGGCCTCCTGAGTAAAGTCTGCAGCATTTCCATACATCCTAATGTCTCTGCTTTTTTTTCCTGCAATTAAAATTTGCTACAGGAAACCTTATTTTCATATTCTGAAATATTTTGTCTGAAATACTTCTGAATGACAACCATCTTATAGAAAACAATGTTGAGGTCAAGTAAATAACACAGGACATCTGGCTGATATTTTATCAACCTGCTATTTAAACTCCTTTATAACTGCTCTTTCTCTAGAATCTTTGCACTGAGGTATAAAGTTTTATATTAATGTCTATCAGATAAGGCAAAAAAATGCATTTATAGTCCTGCTCATCGTTATTGGCACCCATGAATTTTAAGTACATAATGTGGAATATCTACTGAAAAAATGAATCAAGTGAAACAGCTTTTTTGTATAACACACTCGTGTTAAATACAAAAGAACAATTTAAAACAAAAAACAATGGGACAGAAAAATACAAAAACCTAAAGCTTGCTGTGACACTGGTATTGGCACTATTTACATTAGATTAACATGGAAACACTATGCTTTTTCATCATAACTGAAAAAGTGGGATAAAACATGATCAAAATATTGCATGAACATAAATCTAATACCACTGGAAATGTCATCTTGTCCCGCAAAAAACAAGCAGTTACGCAGCTTCACCAGGAAAACAAAAAAAGTTACAGCTCTCAGAATAAAGCAATGCAAAAACAATTATTTTTTCTATAAAATAGTTTTGCTGGTGTAAAAGCGGCAAAACATAAAAAAAAACCTATATACAGTTGTGGCCAAAAGTATTGACACCCCTGCAATTCTGTCAGATAATACTCAGTTTCTTCCTGAAAATGATTGCAATCACAACTTCTCTGGTATTTTTATCTTCATTTAATTTGTCTTCAATGAAAAAACACAAAAAGAATTGTCCTAAAGCTAAATTGGATCTATTTCCACACCAAACATAAAAAATGGGTGGACAAAAGTATTGGCACTGTTAGAAAAATTATGTGATGCTTCTCTAATTTGTGTAATTAACAGCACTAGGGATGAGCGAGTCCTAAATTACTCGGAATCGCTAGACTCTAACGAGTCCGAGTCTAGGACTCGCTACTCGTTACGAGTCTAGCAAGTCCAATATAAATGAATG
Source organism: Allobates femoralis (assembly GCA_033576535.1). Taxonomy (NCBI): domain Eukaryota; kingdom Metazoa; phylum Chordata; class Amphibia; order Anura; family Aromobatidae; genus Allobates; species Allobates femoralis. The sequence goes on from JARQOC010000003.1 coordinate 215,514,494, forward strand.
GAGAAGCGAGTAATAGCGAATAATTCATCTGTTCCTGGACCCCATTAAGAGATAAGAGGTCTGGCAGCAGAGGAACAACCTGCAATCCCCTAATATATTGTTTTGCGGGCGGTAGTAAAAAAGCGTTAACCCTAAGTTCCAAACGGATTTCACAGGATTGCCCCGTTCCTGTTCAATCCGGTCCCATAGACAGCCATGTGAGATCTAACTGGATTAATCCTAAAATGCTGGTCTGGCTCTTCACATTTTACATAGCTAACAAGCTAGGCTGTCTCATAACAATAACATGTTCTATATTCAGCGAATACCGAATACAGAATACAGTAGAAGACTCGCTCATCCTACTCGCTATTTGCTAATAACAGCGAGTGTCCGGTGACTGGTCTTGTGTAGTACAGGATTCCGGCTCCAAAGTCCCATATTCGGCTGGAGCCTGAACGGATAGAGCCTGACCGTTTAGCTACCATTCATTCAAAACAGAGATAACCGGATTATGACGGTAAATGAGGGTCACGCTCAATTCGGTTCAGTGTAATGTTGTCTATGGGAGCGGAATGTGATGGACAGTGCAAAACCGTCAAAAACCGGTTTCATTTTACAACGAATGCCTTTTTATAACCGGCTTATATACAATAAAATAGGGTATTGCAGGTTTTCCTATGCTACCAGACCTCTTTATAGGGTCCAGCAGGAGAGGAATTGCATTTCCCAATATTTACATTGGACTCGTTACTGTGCGAGTAATCGCTAAAAGACTCGCAGAGTAACGAGTCCAGCGAGTACCCGACTATTCGCCGAATAGCGAGTAGTAACGGGTAGACTCGCTCATCCCTAAACAGCACCTGTAACTTACCTGTGGCACCTAACAGGTGTTGGCAATAACTAAATCACACTTGCCACCAGTTGACATGGATTAAAGTTGACTCAACCTCTGTTCTGTGTCCTTGTGTGTACCACATTGAGCATGGAGAAAAGAAAGAAGACCAAAGAACTGTCGGAGGACTTGAGAAACCAAATTGTGAGGAAGCATGAGCAATCTCAAGGCTACAAGTCCATCACCAAAGACCTGAATGTTCCTGTGTCTACCATGTGTAGTGTCATCAAGAAGTTTAAAGCCCATGGTACTGTGGCTAACCTCCCTAGATGTGGACGGAAAAGAAAAATTGACGAGAGATTTCAAAGCAAGATTGTGCGGATGGTGGATAAAGAACATCGACTAACATCCAAACAAGTTCTAGCTGCCCTGCAGTCCGAGGGTACAACAGTGTCAACCCGTACTATCCGTCAGCGTCTGAATGAAAAGGGACTGTATGGTAGGAAACCCAGGAAGACCCCACTTTTTATCCCGAGACATAAAAAAGCCAGGCTGGAGTTTGCCAAAACTTACCTGAGAAAGCCTACAATGCTTTGGAAGAATGTTCTCTGGTCAGATGAGACAAAAGTAGAGCTTTTTGGGCAAAAAAAACACACTTCAAAAAGCACTAGAAAATGGTTTGAGAGAAAGCATTGGAGACTTCTAAGATTGCCAGCAATGAGTCCAGACCTGAATCCCATAGAACACTTGTGGGGAGATCTAAAAATGGCAGTTTGGAGAAGGCACCCTTCAAATATCAGGGACCTGGAGCAGTTTGCCAAAGAAGAATGGTCTAAAATTCCAGCAGAGCATTGTAAGACACTCATTGATGGTTACCGGAAGCGGTTGATAGCAGTTATTTTGACTAAAGGTTGTGCAACCAAGTATTAGGCTGAGGGTGCCAATACTTTTGTCTGGCCCATTTTTGGTGTTTCGTGTGAAATGATCAATGTTTTGCTTTTTGCTTCATTCTCTTCTGTGGTTTTTCATTTAAGACAAATTAAATGAAGATAATAATACCAAAGAATTTGTGATTGCAATCATTTTCAGGAAGAAGCTGAGTATTATCTAACAGAAATGCAGGGGTGTCAATACTTTAGGCCACAACTGTAAATATGTTATAACTATGGTCGGAGTGACCCAAAGAATAAATTTGTCTTATCACTTTTATGACACAGTGAACGGCATAAGAAAAAAAAGTACAATTCCTGAATTTCTGTTTCTTCTTGATTCTGACTCAGAAAAAGCAGAATATAAAGAGATCACAAAACATTTGGTGTGCCAAAATGGTATATATGATAAATCCAACTCATCCCAAAAAAATCAAACCCTCACAAGGCTATATTGGCATATAAATAAAAAAAACTATAGCCTTCAAAATTCTGTGATGCAAAAGACATTTATTTTATGAAAAAGCATTTTTAGTGTGATAGTAGCCAATCCTAAAAAAATTATATATATAAATCTGGTATCACTGTATTCCTGCCGACCTGATGAATAAAGCTATCTAATCACTTATACCACAAGGTGAACAGCGTGAAAATAGTAATAAAGCAAATCCTTCAACTACTGCTGATTAGTTTCTTCTGTCTCCCAAAGATTGCAGTAAGGCTCGGCTCACGCTTATCATAAGCTCTGTGCTGAGCGCATACCTCAGCGATTTGTGACATCTCTAAAAAATGTTATGTACACCAAATTTCCAATAGAAAATTCACTATAATGAGGAATATGGAGTCAGTTTGAACTCCCTTCTGGCAAGTGGTCTGGTGATGTCCATATTTTTACGTGTCTTTTTAGGCATGCAAAAGCACAGTTCTGTGCACCTTTGAAAAGAAGGACACCGTTAAACAGAGGATAAATGGAGTCTGGAGTAATTCTGCTGCATTCTTAGTGAATGGATCAATTGGATGTTTCAATTGAATCATGTAATTCAGAGATCTACCTGGAAATCCAAATGCAGGTGCTCAGGAAAGAGCACAGGATAAATGTGGACTGACTCAAAATGTTCTGGATTCAAATTGCCACCAACAGCATTCAACTCAACCCACAAAAACACAAGTCCTGATTCAGGTTTGTCATCGGTTTATGGAAATATATGGGGCTTTCATGTTACAGGTAGCACAAAGGCTTTGGGAAAGCACAACAGCTCCTTGCCCCCTGCACCCCCCACCCCAAGAAAATTAGCAAATTCTGTGCTCCCAAATCATAATTCCTCCCTCTCTTCTGAAACCCAGTGTCTAAACCACAGTTAACATCCACATGTATAGCATTGCTATAGTGAGGAAGCCTCCTTAATTTATGGGGTGTGTTTCTCCAGAAGCTCAGACTGAACACCATGTTCGAGCTCTACAATGAACTGTGCACATGAGCTTAGTTGCACTTTTTAATTATGCAATATTCACTGCAGTTGACACCACGGGTGTTTCCAAGAGATGAAATCATTTCTATGCCTATGTATGAATTCCCTGAGTGGTGTAATTTCTAAAATTTGGTCACTTAAAAGGATTTCTGCTGGTCTGGCTTTTATGAGCACTGCAAATGGAGTCTGCAAACTATTTTATGAAAATCTGTGCTCCAAAAATTTAAAGGTGCTCCTCCCCTCCCGAGCCCTGTCGTGCAGCCAAACAGTTCTGTACAGTCACATGTGGGTTATTGCCAAGTTCAAGAGAATCTGTAGAACACATTTTGGGCAATTTTTACCAAATCCTCTTCTCAAAATTGGAAATTTGGGGTTAAAACAACATTTTAGTGGGAAAAATTGTATTTTTTTTCTTTCCATCCCAATAGTATAAAAATGTTTGATGCACCTGTGGTGTTAACATGCTCACTGCACTGGACTAGTTTTCAAAATGAGGTCACTTGTGGGGGGTTCCACTATTTAGGTACATCAGGGGCTTTTCAAACCCAATACAGTGTCTGCTAATGATTCCAGATAATTTTAAGTTTTAATGATGCTCCTTCCCTTTCGGGCCCTGCCGTGCACTCAAACAGTAGTTTTCAATAACATAGGGGGTATTAGCATACTCAGGATATATTGCACAACCAAATGTGAGATCTACTTTTTCCTATTACCCTTGATAAAATAAAAGAATAAAATAAAAGAATTTGAACTCAAAGAACATTTTTATGGAAAAAATTTGATATTTTAATTTTTAAGGCCAAATTGTGAAGCACCTGTGGGTTCAAGGTTCTCACCACATGTCTAGACAAGTTCCTTGATCGGTCTAATTTCAAAAATAGTGTCACTTTTGTAGGGTTTTCCACTGTTTAGGTACATCACGGGTTCTCCAAATCTGACATGGCATCAGATAATGCATCCAGCCAATTTTCCTTCCAAGCCCCGCCGTGTGCCCAAAAAGTAGGTTTCCACCTCATATAGAGAATCAGCATACTCAGGAGAAATTGCACAACATATTTGGGTTAAATTTTCTCCTGTTACCTTTGTGAAAAAGCAAAATTTGGTGCTAAGTTAAAATTTTTGAGGAAAAAAGTTAAATGTTCATTTTTTTTCCTTTCATATGTCTACACCTGAAGTGTTAATAAATCTGTTAAATGTGGTTTTGGAGTAGGTTGCAGAATCCGGGATTAAAGACTGCGCTGACCAGAAGAACGATGACATACTTTATTTGACACATGACACACAGCGCACAGGATTTGCCAACGTGTTTCGTAGTCCTCCGACCACTTCTTCAGGGCATGTATGTGCGCTCCTTCTCCCTTCTTGTCTTAAATGTGGTTTTGAGCAGTTTGGGGGGCCCTTCAAAGTCACTTCAAATGTGATGTGGTCCATAAAAAAGTGGCTTTGTAAATTAGTGATGTAAAGTAGACATATGGCAAATGTTATTTATTAACTACTTTATGTGATATAACTCCGGTTTATTGGTATAAAAATCCTAAGTTTGAAAATTGAAAATATTTAGCAAAATTTCGATTTACCCTCTGGGGATTTGACACATAGAACTTGCAATACATGTAGTGAATACTAGTTAAAGGCTGTGATTACTTTGTTGATAATCAATTATGAAAATCTAACTTAAGAACCACAGAGCATAAGAAAAGTAAGAAACGTAAGATGGAAAAAAATCCTTTACTAGCCTTACCTCTTAGGCGCCACATCTCCTCACTGTCACTTGTCCAGTCATTGCCATATCCTCAGAACCCTGCTGCTTGCTCTAAATTCACTGGGCCAGTAATGCATGCCGGTCTAGGAGTCCAACTTTGAAGGGGCTGCGGGAGAATTCTACGTATTTTCCCACAAGGTCGCAACACAATCAATGACATTATGATACTGTGACCTTTCGTGTGCTTGTGCAGATCTCTCTAGGGCCCCTATCAAAGCGGAAAGTCCCAGTCCAGCATTAGAGGTCTGTGGATATGAGCGCAAGGGCCAGATGGTGATGCAGAGGGGCTGAGTATTGGGTTTTTAGGGATTTTTTTTTACATTTTGTTGGCATTTTGCAGTTTAGAAAAATGGTGGCCAGCCATGTTGCTGAATCCACATGGAAGCCAATTACAAAAAGATTCATATTTTGGCAAATGCAGATTTTTGTTAAATTGCAGTAGACTTCATTTCCATTTAACGTTCTTTGCTCTTCTCTAGGTGAGAACATTGAGAATTATTGACATTATGTAGTTGGTACAATACTGTTATATGAGTAGTAGAAGTGGCTAGCAGTTTAATAAATCCCTATATGCTTAAACAGTATAGAAATAAAATCTCCAAAGGTTAATTGGGATGCATTCACTTCCTTTACAGCCCTGTTTCTCTTAACTTTATGGCACTTACTCATATTTCTCATGGTCAAGCTGCCAGTTCATGATGACTGATCATAGGCTTTGTTTTTAAGTACCGTATATACTCGCGTATAAGCCGAGTTTTTCAGCCCAAAATTTGGGCTGAAAAGTCCCCCCTCGGCTTATACGCGGGTATATAAAAAATAAAAAAAATACAGCCGCAGCCCCGGAGGTATTCAGGCCCCCCATCAAGTTCCAGGGCCCCCCCCCACCTTGCGCGCAGCCTGTAAAGGAAAATCATACTTACCGGTGTCCAGTCGCGCCGTCCGCAGCTGCCGACATGACGATCCCCGACTCCATTCAGCGTCTTCCGCATTTCCTGTAGTCGCGGGCAATGACGTCATTGGCCGCGACCACAGGAAGTCGCGGGAAGACGCTGAATGGAGCCAGGGATCGTCATGTCGGCAGCTGCGGACGGCGCGACTGGACACCGGTAAGTATGATTCTCCTTTACAGGCTGGCGCGCAAGGGGGGGGGGCCCTGGAACTTGATGGGGGGCCTGTATACCTCCGGGGCTGCGGCTGTATACAGCCCTGGGGCTGCGGCTGTATACAGCCCTGGGGCTGCGGCTGTATACAGCCCTGGGGCTGCGGCTGCTGTATATACATATGGGGCTGCATATGGGGCTGCATATGGGGCTGCTTATACCTCTGGGGCTGCATATAGGGCTGCATATACCTCTGGGGCTGCAATATGGGGCTGCATATACCTCTGGGACTGCATATAGGGCTGCATATACCTCTGGGGCTGTATATACCTCTGGGGCTGCATATAGGGCTGCATATACCTCTGGGGCTGCAATATGGGGCTGCATATACCTCTGGGGCTGCATATAGGGCTGCATATACCTCTGGGGCTGTATATACCTTTGGGGCTGCATATAGGGCTGCATATACCTCTGGGGCTGCATATAGGGCTGCATATACCTCTGGGGCTGCAATATGGGGCTGCATATACCTCTGGGGCTGCATATAGGGCTGCATATACCTCTGGGGCTGCATATAGGGCTGCATATACCTCTGGGGCTGCATATGGGGCTGCATATGGGGCTGCATATACCTCTGGGGCTGTATATACCTCTGGGGCTGTATATACCTCTGGGGCTGCTGTATACTACCACTGGGGCTGCTGCTGTATACTACCACTGGGGAGGCTGCTGTATACCTCACTGCTGGGGTTGTATACCTGTGCTGGAGTCCACCCTCGGCTTATACGCGAGTCAATAAGTTTTCCCAGTTTTTGGGGGCAAAAGTAGGGGGGTCGGCTTATACACAGGTCGGCTTATACACGAGTATATACGGTAACTAAAAATCTTTTGGCTACCAGAATACTTAACTAGGAAAAGTTTACTTTTTAACTGGTAAAGGGAGAAATATCTGAACTAAGCATTAAAAGCATGCCTTTCTATTCTTATATCAGAGTTGTTGTTTTCACGTAATATTTTATCCAGCAAAGCTTTATTAAGTGAGCTGAGAGTTATAAACACAGACAGAATACTATAATGTTTTAGCTGACATAATGAATTATTTTGGAGCAAAATAGAAAATGGCCATGTCATACAAATAAATTGTGTTCCTGGACAAGATGAGCATCCACAATTTTATAGGGTCTAATTAAAAAAATGAAAATCTATTCATAGCAGACAATGAATGTTCCAGGATTCTTGTTTCCAAAGATGATCTCATGGAGTGCAAACATAGACATACTAAATAAACAAGGCACATGATCAGATATTTGGCCCTAAGGTAATATGTCGCTCTTGCAGTTTCACAAGACAAATGGGTATTGTTTCCAGAAATAAAATCACATGTCTGCCCCCAAATACATATTCAAGAAGGATAGTTCTTGTATTTGTATGACTTAGTACTTAGGAAAATGATCTGTTGTAGGTAAATCAGTAATTAAATCATTAAAATTGTATCTCTTTTAAACATTGATCCTATAACAATTCCTCACTTATGTAGTACCCAACAAATGAAGATCTAATGGCACAAAGACTCTCTGCTGCATTATTGAATGTACTAGTGCATCTCAATGAATTAGAATATCAACAAAAATCATTATCATATCGGCATGTTTCAGGGTGCTTCTGGGAGCCCTGAAACACTATGACTAATAAATCAATATTATAGTCACCCTTTGATGTCTCGCTGAATAAGGCAGTGCGGTTTTCAACCCTTCATCCTCGCTACTTTAATTTTCTGAAATAATGACCTTTGGGTTGTCATTGGCTGTAAGCCATAATCATCAGCATTAACAGAAAAAAAACACTTGAAATAGATCGCTCTGTTTGTAATGACTTTATAATATATGTTTTTCACTTTTTGTATTAAATTACTGAAATAAATTAACTTTTTGATGGTTTTCTTCTGAGGAGGTTTGGGCAGCATTCACACACTGTGTACTTTCAGCTGCTCTCAGTAATCTCACAGAGGCTCAGTCTTTCACAGGGATTTCAAGTCCCTCTCTTTGTCAGGAGCTCTGGGCACACTCCAACATCTGTGGACTCATCTCACGAGGCCTGGGCGATGCTCACACACCAAACTTCATTCAGCCTCTACCAGTCACCTCACACATTAGATTAAATTCCATATGACCCATATTACATAGGTAGTGAGATTATAACTCACTCTCACCATGAAAACTCCACAAGACAGATCAATTTACAGAGAAAAAGGAGAGGAAAGTGTGCACAAATATTTTATTGCTACAAATAAACTGGCTTCAAGATGTAACAAATGGGCAGAAGGTGCTAGAGCAAGTATTAAAACAGCAATGGTAGTACGTTCATCAGTTTCATCATACCGTACACAGATGTAATAATCCCATTGGAAATATAGAACAACCAAGGCTATGGGTAGTACATGTTATCGAGGGCTCAGGTACAATCCAATAACATTAGACAATAAAGTGCAAGTGCAACTATTCAGTATACATGAGTCATATAACAACCCTAAATACAAGGTATAAATTAGTGCCCACAGGGGCTATCATTAATAAGTCCCTGTGTACAAGTTTAGATCAAACTACCAGCACTGGATGAATACAAGCCCATTCAGTGGAGGCTCCCCTGGGTCCAGACCCCGACGTAAGTTTCGTCATTTGTGATTATAGCTTCATCAGGGGGGTGATGATTCTCAGGCCTCACCGGGTTTTTATATCATACTAGCATCTATTATCGCTAATTTCAGCCACCTGCAGTGGCACCCGGCCGCCTCTGGTTTGCTCCACCCCCACCGGAAGTGCACCAGCGTCACCACTATGACGTGCACATCTGGGAGCAAGGATGCGTTGCAATGGCTCCCGGGCATGCGCGTCGCGGTTACAGACACTGTGCCCACTGCAGGAGGGAAGGAGGAGGAGTTCCAGGCACTGTGGCCAGTAAGTTAACTGTATGCAACCCAAGGGACCAGAATTAACCCCGATGTTAACCATCAAATACAAGGATACTGTAGATTCATCCATTAGTTAACCCCTTCCCTACCTATGACCGTTGTACAACATCATGGGCCGGTAGGGGGGTTTGATGTGAGCTCTGGCGCGGCGCTCACATCAAACATCCAACATCTCTGCTGATCTCATCAGCTGAGATGTCAGGGTAACAGCACCGATTGGATCTGGGATCCAATCGGTGCTGTTAACCCCTTGGATCCCACTGTCAATCACTGACAGCGGGATCCAAGGTGGCCGAGGAGGGGAACACGCTGTTCCCCGCCTGCTCCGGAGATCCCGCGATCATATCGCAGGATCTCTGGTGCTCACGTGACAGCCCGGGGTCCTGGCTAGACCCCGGATGCTGTCAGACAGCACTTCCGCGTTGTGGTTGGCAGGCGCTGCCAACCACAGCCTATCCCCAATTCTGGGAGATACTGATGAGCTGCAGCTCATCGGTATCTCCCAGAAGCGATCAGCCTGTGCAGCAGGGTGCCTCTCTATGGGGCAGTGTAAAAATAAGAATTATTAAAAAGCTAAAGTTTTTAAAAACCTGTAAAAAAAAAATATAAAAGTTCAAATCACCTCCCTTTTCCCCCAACCACAATAGAAGTATTGAAAAAAAAAATCACGTTTGGTATCGCCGCGTTCAGAATCGCTCGATATATCATTGTATTAAATCCGTTAATGAGAGCCCTAAACTCTGTAACGGAAAAAAATGGTCCAAACGCCAAAATTCTGTTTCTTTGGTCGCCACAACATTGCTATAAAATGCAATAACGGGCAATCAGAACTGCGGATCCCCCCAAAAATGGTATCATTAGAAACGTTAGCTCAAGACGCAAAAAATAAGGTCATGAAGGGGTTAAATAAGGCACAAAGAAAGGACCTAGCATTAGTAAACAGGACCATACAAGTTATACATTACAATAAGTAAATGCTTTAGAAAATCACAGACATAGTCTCTCCACAGTGTTGCCTCGGTGCTTGCTGATACTTCCAGTGTTCTGTAGATGATGAGGAATGACTAAAAAGCAGTCATGAGATTCAACAGCTCAAAAAAACCTGGATGGGCAGATGGTCATCAATTTCAATAAAATAATAAAAATGTTTTTATAAAACAAATATTAAACACGCGAGATACACGTGACAGAGAAATCAGGGGACAATTACCACAAGAATGGAGCGAAAGTCACGGATTCATTAAGACCTCTTGGAATCATCATTCCAAGGATCGTTATCCATCTGGTTTCATGTTAGGCAAGGACCCTCCTTACGTCACCACTGCGGACACCATCATGGATGACGTCAATTCCCCTGACCTTCAGGGAGGTTGGGTCATAGTCATGATGTGCCCGAAAGTTACGGGGCAACGGTTTCAAAGTCGAAGGGTCTGTCACTGTCTGGGCCGCAGCAATGCTGTTCACATGTTCCCTCACCTGTATACGTAATTCTCTTGATGTCAACCCGACATATATCAACCCGCACCCACATGTGGCATAATATACTACATATTGGGTGCTGCAGCTGACATAGGTCTGGATCCCATATGTTTTTTCCCCATCAGAAGACGTAAATGTGGATGAGCGACATTGCTGCAGGCTAGACAGTGCCCACGCTGGAAGCAGCCCCTCAAAGGTCTATTTGACCCAAACAAAGGTGGAATATATGGAACATAGTGGCTCCTAACAAGTACATTGTGCAAGATTGGTGCCCTGCGTGAAGTCATCAGTGGAAAATCTGACAACAAGTCCCTCAGGTAAGGGTCGGATTGTAGGACCAGCCAATAACGTTGGAGGATTGACCGCATTGTTCCCCACTCCTGTTTAAATGCAGTAATATAGCGGACTAAATTTTCCGGCTTCGCCGTCTTCCCCCGATCCCCCATCCTACGCAGAGAAGTTCGGCCCTTGGGGTGTGTTTAGCCCTGAAATACACCTTTTTGATACTCCGATTACTATAGCATTTTTCCCAGAAACGTGACGGCAAATCTCTTGCTTGTTCCTCGAATAGTTGATCCGAGGAGCATATGTGTTTGATACGTAAGAACTGACCGATAGGGATAGCGCGAATCATAGATGCATTATGGGCAGAAGATGCATGTAAGAGGGCATTAACCGATATGGGTTTACGAAACACGTCTGTCACAATCATGCGATCAGACCCCACTGCGATAGAGATATCTAAAAACTCTACCTTGGTTGTATCATACTTATATGTCAACTTAATATTGAATGGGTTAATGCCCAGTCTGCCCATAAAATAGTCAAGTTGCTCCACCGTGCCCTGCCACAAAAATAATTAATCATCAATGTAGTGGTATCAGCACTGCACATGGGTGCAGTCCGTCGCACCCTCGCCGCCAAATAACCATCTTTCCCAGTACCCTAGAAAGAGGTTGGCATACGAGGGCGCGCAGGCCGCACCCATCGTAGTGCCCCACCCTATTAAATAAAATTTATCTTTAAATACAAAAAAATTGTGGGTTAGGGCAAAGTGGAGCAACTCAAGTATTAGGTCACTCATAGCACCATCCCTAGAGGTAGTACCCAGAAAAAATCTTACGGCCTCCAGACCATCATCATGGTGAATGCATGTGCACAGGGACTCAATATCAGCTGTTACAAGAAGTATATCGGGATCCACAAAGTTCCCATAGAAATGTGACAGGACATAGGAGGGAAGGGATTCAACCAACGGTTTTAAATAAAAATCAATAAATCTACAGATGGGTTCACATAAGCCTCCTATGTCTGACACGATCGGACACCCTGGTGGAGTCAAGGGATCTTTGTGGATTTTAGATAATAGGTAAAAAGTAGGAATCTTAGGATAACGTACAGTTAATTCCTCTACAATTTCTTTGCTGATGATTTCCCGCTCACATGCATCCGGATGGACTGGAGTTGTCCCAAGAAAGAGGCCACAGGAGTCGGAGTCAAGTCTCACATAAATATCGCAATCTCTTAATTGGCATAATGCCTCCCTTTCATACATCTCAGTAGGCCAGATCATGATGTTTTCCCCTTTGTCTGCCGGCTTTATCACAATCTCATTAATTTGTTTTAATCACCTCAGGGCAACTCTTTGCGAATGTACGAGATTATCACGCATTCGTCTGGTTGACATTTTAGAAAAGTCCTCTATTACCAATTTGGTAAGTATGTCAACCGCTGGCTGGGCAGACAGACAAAGGGGGAAACCTTGTAGATCTGGACCTAGTGTAGGGAGGAAACTCATCTTGCAAGTTTGGGGAATTCCCAATGGCGAGATCCTCAAGGTTTTTAAAAGCCTCAGCCTCGCGTATTTCGAGGGTTTCCAAAGCCGTTTATTGCGTAGCTTTTTGAAAATCAGTTTGCGACAAATACAGGTCTTTCACTGCTGCAAAGAGATGGAAGGAGTTAGACGGCGAGAAAGACAACCCACGAGACAGGACATCTATCTGTGTGTCAGAAAGATTCATTTTAGACAAGTTTATCACCTGTAATGCCTTGTCGGTCTTATTCTGGGGATTCTTGGGAGGATTTTTTGGCTGTTGAACCCTAGATTTGTATCATGTGACCACACCAATGCTGGAAAGGTCAGAATCTGACTCATCAGTCACCTCACACAAATTGAGTCTCACCGTCCAGCTCAGCATGTCCTGCACCCTTGCAAGACCTCGGAAGACAGGCCATTTAACCCAGAACCAATCACCTGATATCCCTGACATACTAACAGTTGGAGAGGTGTGTTCAATCAGATACACACAGACCTGCATGCAATTAACCCTTTTGAATAATGCTGCAGGTCACAGTAAAACATTAACTTTTACATTGCAACAGACCCCTGCCTGTGCGATACATACTAAGCATTTATAATGCAGCTGGTTACTACATCATATATCCCCCCAGTGCCTACAGCCATAAGGCTTAGCACCATATTTTACCAACCCCAGGGGTCATCTTTGTTACCACCAATGTTCAATTCCTGTCACCAAACGTTTTGTGAACAATAGCCGACTCCGACACATCATCTGTACAAGCTACAACTCTGTGAGGCCTCCCCTGCTCCAAGCAATCAGCACCATGGTGCAATTCCCTTGCACCCATATCTACTGTCTGGCCTTGGGCTTCAGCCCTCAAGATACAATCTGTCACTATCACCAGACCCTTTTCTGTCTCTTGGGTATATCTCTTAGTAAGACCTCTCTGTCCATGACCATCTCCAATGGTTAGTATTGTAGTGAGACTCACAGTCAAATCTACTGTCTGGTCTGTCATACTACAAGGACCACTGTCTTGGTCTCTCAGCATTGAGCTAACAGAGTATTCACTACCTTTAAACCTATTGTGACAATTTTCCTCAGAATGTCTTCAGTTCCCTCTTTGTTGAAGTTTTCCGTCTTTCGACTCTACACTCGGATGTGGCCACTCCCTTATTAGGGCAACCCCTTCTTTTCCGGGTACCATGCTTTAAAGGTTGGTGCCATCTTTTGCCTCTTTGATGGCACCAATCTCAATTCGCAGTCTTTTGAGTTTTAACTGCTCTATTTCTTCCAGGTAGGTCACAGGGTATTCAAGAAGCAGTCATATATCTCCAAGACTTTTCTCCATTCCTATAGCGAAGTACGAAGCCATACCATCTTCATCAGATGTCTTGCCTTGGATATCACCTGGAATGCTTACTTTTGCCAAACTGGATTTATACCTTTTCTCTTTGTATTTTATTTCTAATAAAGGATTTTTCTCTGAATCTGTGTTTTTTAACTCACTAGATTGGTATTATGGGGTATCATAGATGCCTCAACATTACCAATGCAGGGGTTGATGACAGCTGTCAATACTCATCTGTCCTTAACCCCTTCTATTACCCCAACTGCCTCCGCATCAGTGCAGCAGGAAGAACCGAGGAGAAGCACCAGAAGTGGCATTTCTTATGGAGGTGCCAGTTCTAGGGTGGCTTTGGCCTGTTATTTTTATAGAGATAAGGGACCATGAAAGATGGCCATGCACACCCTGAGAATACCAGAGCCCAGCTGTTGGCTTTACCTTGGGTGATAATCCAAAATCTTTTTAGTCAAATTAGTTAATTATTTACAAACAAATAATTAGAAAAAATATCTTGGGGTGACATGTCAGGGGCCCTGCTAATGTCACATGGCACCTCCAAACCATTCCAACTAAATCTGAATTCCAAAGAGACCAGCATGAAGACCTAATCAGTTGAAACGTGTTGTCTGTGTGCTACTGCTGCTATAATCTCTATGTGCCCACTGTTTAACAATGAGGATTACCTGTTGAACCACTAATTTTTAAAAATATGAAAATAAAAAGGATTTTAAACTACTAAAACGGACGCATTCGATGGAACTTATTTGGTTGTTCCTTTTGCATGAAACAAGAGGGTGTGCCTCACCTTCTACTTGCAGACTCCAGGCAGACAACAGGTTCCTCAGAAGAAACCCAACAAGGTGAGCTTGCTTTTCTTTATCTATACTGTATTGAACTCCAATATGGTGCTCCTTCCATTCTGAGATTTTTACAATGCTTCTAAAGTAGTTTTAAACACATATTTGTTATTGGAGAACTTAAGATACAGTGCTGTGTAAATTAATTGGGACAAAGCATTTTTGTAAGTAAAATCGTAAGTTGGTTACCAGTGATTCAAACCAGTTTTAACTGCTTTGAACAGGTGTGAGTGTACAACCTTGAGTAACAAAATGTGGTTTGACTGGTTTTAGTCAGAAAATAACAGCTAGCTGCCCCCTCAGCTTCAGTTGAGAGCTTGTTTCTGTGAGGAGCGGTTTAGTGTACTTTTTCTCTCAGTGTGATTTGTGCCTGTAAAAATGGATGTTACTCCACGGAAGAGGTCTATAATTATTACTATTAATGAACATACAAGTCTGACTGTAAGAGAAATTGCTTCCACCGTTGGTATTGGAAAATACACAGTTTCAAGAATAATTCGCACACACAATGAAACTGGATCGTTTTCTCCAAAACAAAAAGGGAAATGTGGAAGAAAAAGGAAAATGACACCAAGAACTGATAAAGCACTTATCTGAAATAGTAAAATTAATGCAAGAAAAACAAGTAAAGACTTGCTTTGTCCCAATTAATTTGCACATCACTATAGCTTGTATAACAAACTCAATCTGTATTGTCAATTTTCTCCAATTACCCTTTTTGAAAATTAAAACTTTGAGGCCAAAGCAACATTTAAACAACAAAATTATAATTCTTATTTTCACAGCCCAATATTATACAATTCCATGAATCATCTGATGGTTACAATTTCTTACTACACTTCCAGATAAATTCCTTGACAGTGTAGTTTCTAGAAAGGGTTCACTGCTGTTTTAGCATGTGAGGGGATCTTTAAATCTGATTTGGGGTGTACTATCTATTCCAGATGAAATGTTCCAAAATTCAAAGAGTTCTTCCTTTCTGAGCTCTGCCATGCGCTCAAACAGTAGTTTTCCAATACTTATGGAGTATGGTTGTACTTAGGAGAAATTCAGGTGGAACAAGATTTCACAGGTGAACTAGCTACATCGATGGTGCCATCAGCAAGGATTTGGATTTCTGGATCATAGAGTGAATTACCTATATGATGGACTACTTGCTAGGGATGGGTTGCACCATACCAAAACTGGAAAACACATATTTGGAAGTCGCCTTGCTACACTCACAAAGAGAGCTTTAAACTAGGATAATGTGTGAAGGGAAACCAGGGGAAACCATACAGCTGACAAATACTATTGAGAACTCTGCTATTAAAAGTGGAAAGAATGAACAAAGACAAAATAAATTAGAATAGTAAAATAAATTAGAATAGTAAAACCAATCACAAACTAAAATGTTGCATGTAGCATGGGCTACAAACAAGGAAAATTGGAGCTACTAACACAGGCAAAGAAATATGATGCCATTGGAATCACTGAAACTTGATGGGACGATACACATGATTGGAATACAAGGCTAGAAGGATACAAAGTATTTACAAGAAACAGGCTTAGGCTGCTTTCACACTTGCGTTTGTGTCTGCATGCAGAGAGCATGCAGACACAAACGCAGGCAAACGCAGTCCATACTAATGTGAACGCAGCGGAGAATCTCCGCATGCGTTCACATTACTATGGTGCCCAGGCAGCCAATCAGCTGTCTCTGGGGGCAGCCGGGAGGAGGAGATCAGCGGCAGAGATCTCCTCCTCCCGGCACAGCTGATCTCCCGCCGGTGTCAGCGGGGAGAAACAGCTGATCGGATAGCTGTTTAAATCTCCCACGCTGACACCAAATAGGGTGATATCAGTGCAGGAGATAAGAAACAGCTGATCACTGCTTCAAATCTCCCGCGCTGACATCGCCTATTCAGTGTGAGCATGGGAGATTTAAACAGTTGTCAGATCAGCTGTTTCTCCCCGCTAACACCGGCGGGAGATCAGCTGTGGCTCTGCATGATCTCCCAGTGGCCGCCGGTAATCACCGGAGGCCACCGGGAGAGATTTGAATGAGATCCGCAGCGCTCTCCTGCGGTGTCATGTGGAGGACACTGCGGATCCATGGAGATCCATGCATTTTTTTGTGCGCTTGCGGATAAAACAAGCACCAGCGAACGCACAAAAAATGCTGCATACTGCGTTTGGAGTGCGGTCGGAGGGCACATAAATTATGCGCATCCGAACGCAAGTGCGGCCAAAAGCAGCCATACGCAGGCACATGCGTTCCCATGTTAAACATAGGAACACATGTGCACAAGGGTTTGGCTGCGATTGGTGCGCTGCACTCTAAACGCAAGTGTGAAGGCAGCCTTAAAGAGATTTTTTTTCTGAGCAAAGTTAACTTTTAAAGTTAATTTTAATCAATAGATTTTGAATTAATGGTAGGTTAATCAGCAAATTGTCACTTCAGTGAGGAAGTGAAAAACTCTAATGCCACCCAATAAGGGTAGCAATCCTTGAAGTCATAATTGACTCTTTAACAAGTCTATTAATATGACTTAGGATTTGTGCCAGATCAGAACCCCAAACTGCAGATGCTGCGTGACTGCCCCTCATCAGTGCAGTGTGTGGGAATTCTGATCTGACTGTATGAGAGGCTGAGACAAGGTCTGGGGAACTAGCTTGCTACCCAACGGAGAGGAATCTGCCTGCCGCCATAAGGAGAGAGATAAGCTGATAAGGAGACTTATAGCTGCAATGCTCCTCTGGGAAATATGCAAATTGTCACTTCAGTGAGGAAGTGAAAAACTTCAACGCCACACAATAAGGGCAGCAATCCTTAAAGTCATAAACGACTCTTTAACAATAAATTTCACATTTGTATGTGTTAAAAATTTTTTTTACTTTTATAATCTTACATATGTGTCCCTGCTATGTACTGTGTGATGACTGTCTCTTACCATACAGGGACAAGGTCTGATAATACCACGTCATGAGCAGGGGAAGACAAAAAAAAGATCACAGCCGATTTTTGAATGTTATAAAAGAGTAAATCTCCACAGAGGTTAATGCTTCAGAGTACTAAAATGCTCGGGTGCTTGAAGCTCGGGCTGAGCATCCCAAGATACTTGTGTACTCGGCCTGAGCACCGAGCCCAATGTTATCCTATGGGAGACCCGAATATTTTTCTGGCATGACCCCCGGCAGCATGGATAAACCCTAAAAATGTCACAAAAGTATCAGAACAGTGCTCAAATGACATGAGAACAGCATGGGGAAGACCCCTGTAAGCATTTCCGACTCCAAGGTCACAGCTGTGAACAATGTTGTCAGAGTATTACGCCACTTTTATGGACTGTCAAGAAAACGTTACAAAATGAAACCAAAATGGATTTCCTGGAGAAACTATTAAGGGCTCATACCCACTTGTGAGACAGAGTTGGTGTATGTCAGTTTTTTGGATTGCATGAAAGATTTAAAAAAAAAAAAAATGTGTGGCACTCCCATGCCCCTGGGAAGAGACGTACATGAAGGCCTCTTTAAATAATGTGCCCATTTTAAGGAAGTGGGGGTCTTTTGTAGTATTGCCCTTTGGCAGGGCAGCCAAAAATTGGGAGGCACCCCAATGCCCCTGGAAAGAGACTTGCATGAGGGCCTCTTTAAATATTGTGCCCATTTTAAGGAAGTTTGTCTTTTGTAGTATTGCCCTAGGCAGTGCAGCCAAAAATTGGGAGGCACCCCAATGCCCCTGGATAGAGACGTGGATGAGGGCCTCTTTAAATATTGTGCCCATTTTAAGAAACTTTGTCTTTTGTAGTATTGCCCTAGGCAGGGCTGCTAAACATTGGGAGGCACCCCAATGCCCCTGGATAGAGACGTGCATGAGGGCCTCTTTAAATAATGTGCCCATTAAAAGGAAGTGGGTCTTTTGTGGTATTTCCCTAGGCAGGGCTGCCAAAAGTTGGGAGGCACTTCAATGCCCCTGGATAGAGACGTGCATGAGGGCCTCTTTAAATAATGTGCCCATTATAAGGAAGTGGGTCTTTTGTAGTATTGCCCTAGGCAGGGCTGCCAAAAGTTGGGAGGCACTTCAATGCCCCTGGATAGAGACATGGATGAGGGTCTACTTAAATATGGTTCCCATTATTAGGAAGTGGGTCTTCCATAGTTTTCCCTAGGAAGGGTTCCAAAAAATTGGGAGGCATTGCGATGCCCATGGGAAGAAACATGGAGGAGAGCCTTTAAATATTGTTCCCATTGTCGAGCCCACTGGGACGAGGGTACTCGTTACCGGACCGGGTCTTTACTGGGGAAGTCACGGGTGGTCCTGGACCGGACTGTGTCTCGGGCCCTGGCAAATAAAGGGGAATATTTACAGGGGCTTGTCAGTCGTGACGCCACCCACTTGATGCGGCCAGTGATGGGGGCCGCCGCTGCTGCAGAACCTCCGGGGACGATGGAATGGCAGCGTAGGTGGTATAGTTCCAGTGGGTAGAACTGTGTTCCCCAGGGCAGTAAGGGTTAAGTCTATTGTGAAGTGTGTAGCACACTTACTTTGCAGACGCTGCAAGGATCTCTCCTCCTGGCTGGTGCTGACAGACTGTGCTGTGCTGTGGCTCTGCAGGTGGAGGTCTTTCTGATGCAATTCTGTTAGAAGAGAATCACTTTCATGCAGAAACACAAGGAAAGCTGTTCCAGGGTTTTCCAAAGCTTTACTCTCAGCTCTTCAAGTTACTTTACAGCACAGTTACAGTTCTTACCCAGTTCAAGTTCAGTTCTTAGTACACGGGCACATTCTCCCTCTCCGTGTTCCCTTTGCTCTGCAGCCAGGCCTCTCTCTCTCTGTGACCCCTCACACAATCTGCAGTGTCCTTTCCGGGCTATAACGGTCTCCGTCTCCACGGGTGTGTGTGAAACGCTGAACAGTATGGCGGTGACTCGGGCTTCTGTGAGTCCTAAGTTTGTCACTGAGCTGCCTGTCCTTTGGGTAGGGATCTCAATCTGAAACTCAGACCCCCGTTGTGTTGTTTGGGGATGCCGGGTAAACTACGGTCCCCTCTAGAGCCGACACTCTACTTCAGCCCAGCCTCCAGCAGTCCTCCAGCACGAGGCTCTACCAGGCTCCTTTCTCTCTGTTTCTCTCGGTATATAGGAGGGCTACTCCACCTGCAGTCAGTTGCTTTAGCTGTAGTTTCTAGGGCCCGGGTTACACCGCCCCTCTCTGCTCTCCCACACTTCTGGGGATTCGTCTCTGGATAGGCTTTCTCTCTCCTCTGGCTCACACTGGCTCAGTACAGATTCTGCGTCCTTCTGCCCTCACTCTTCCAGTACGTGTGGCTTTCTGTCTGCTCAGCTTCAGCTCAACCTGCTGCTGTTCTCTGGCCTTTGCATCTCAGCTTCTCTGCTGCTCTTGGTCTTTGCTGTTCAGCTCACTACGGCCTACTGAACACCTTCACTCCTCCCCCTTCCTCTATACTGTCAAGTCACCTGACTACGGGTGTGCCCAACCCACTCCTCTGAATCCACCACCCCTCAATCTCATAGAGTGTCTAATCTCAGGGCTGGATGTTACCTTCTCTTACACGTAGGTATATGGGCTGTGAGGGTGTTGGTGTACAACAAGTGTCCTACCTGCCTGGCTGCAGTTCCCTTTGTGGCCCCTGGACGCAGGGGCGCCACACCATTACGAAGGAGCGGGTCTTCTGTACTTGCAATGCCCATTCTCTAAGTATGGACTAAAACATTTACCCCTGGGGGGTATACATGAAACTACTGTCTTCTTATTGCCTGTTGGGGTGCAAGGCCTCCCTTCCCCTGTGCACTGCTGTTCTTGGTCTGCATGTCCTCCTGCCTGGTTGTATCAGTTACTATATCATTCACCATGTTGTCTTCCCCTTCCGCACCCTGGTCCTCCCCCTTAATTTACTGGCAATTGTGTCTCATCATTGTCCACCTTTTGTGACACTTTCCCACTGTCGCCTTCATGCCGATGTCGCTGATTGGGCTGTTCAAATATTTCAAGTGGAGCGGGCAAGAGGCCTGTATCTATACACGGAAAATGAACAGCACTTTAGAGTGCATGGCTGTGGCATTACAGTGTGTGGCAGCCAATCCCTGCATGTGGGCTAGCTCTGTAAAAAGTGCCAACATACAGGGAGGGGAGCCAAGCAATTGGGTCATACTGGCTTTACCGCCCCTTTTATGATGGGCACAGGCTCTCGGATCTGTAGCACGCCCATCGGGGCGTACATAATTAACAAGCAGGCGGCGGGGAGCAGCAGCCAGGCACGCCTTTTGCGGCTTCTCAAATGCTGAGAAGCCTCTGGAAATAAGGTATAAAAAGCACTTTTATTAACATTACAATATCGCTTTGGCCACACAAAGGGATGGCTCCAGAGGTGTTAAGGGGCTGGGAACTCATTTTTTGGGGTCAGGATCTCTTTAAGGTTGGTCTGATAGAATTATTCAGCCTTCCGTATGTGTTTAAAGGTACCATTACATGCTGCAATGTTGACACAATATCACTAACGATCTCATGGGCGCGCGGTCGTTAGGACATCATTTTTACATCGTTGGTGAGCTGTTACACGTATAGATATCGTGGATGACGCATCAACGATGTAGCGAGCAGCTATCGTTCGTACAACCCAGAAACTGATACTTGCTCACTGATGTGAATGGGCGAAGTCGTAAACAACATCGTTATTGCGGTGTCACACATAACGATGAAGCAGGTTGGCTGATCAAGGATCATTTGATTTGAGAACATGTTCTCAAATTTGCAATCAACGATCCAACGATTTATCGTAGTCGCATCTCGGTGTTACAGGAAACGACGTCCTAACGATGTCGTTTCAATGACTGCAAACCCGTGACGTTTCAGCGATTTCGTTCACGATATCGTACCATGTGACGGGGCCTTAAGGTGAATTGGAGAACAACTGATAAGGGCCAAAGGGCTACAATTCTCTGGAGAATATTCAGTTTAGTAATTGATGGGGCTCTTATGAATTGGATACTGACCGATAAAACATTTATGGCATAAATTGAGTTTTTAAAAAAATATGACTAAAAAAACTCTATACAATATTGCAGACATACAGCCCTATGGCAGTCCTAATATGGCTCCACATGTAGCAGCCATAACGCAACTGTGTAAATGACCCGGCCAAGCCACTCCATTCAGTAAGACCAAACATCTTCAATACATGTATATAAGCATAAAGGAATTTATTATGTTTATTTACTAATGTTGGTGAAACTTGAACGTTTAACATCCAAGCATCATCAACCTTATGTGTGGTTGTTATATAGCATAAAACTACCCACTGAATTCATGCATAATTACAACAAATAGTAAAATATTTGAGACTTTAGAATTTAGAGTTTATAAAAGTATTTAAATATTTTCTTTCATTTTTATTGAAGAGCTTGCAGAATGTGGTCAGCATTGAATAATGTGTGAGAAAAGCTTAATTCAATTTGACCACAACTTTGCTTTTCATTGGAAAAATGTGTATAAAAATACCATGATTCCTAATACTTTTTCCCTGTACGTCTCTCGATACAGGGTGCTGTTTAGTGCAATATAATATAGAGTATATTTTTAAATGTGTATTAGGTTTGTTTGCCTGCATTACGGTAGTTCCAACTAGAAAATAAGGTGGGTAATTATATATATATTTTTTTTCTTTTCTTCATTTTTTTCTTCATATATATATATATATATATATATATATATATATATATATATATATATATATATTATATAATATATATATAAAATCTAAATGTGTACTGATTGTACTTGTTATGTCTACCCAGAATGTGCCTGGATGAGGGGCTAGCCTCATATTACCAATGTGTTTAGTTTTTGCTTCACAGGTCCAGAGACAGAGAAGGGCAATTTGTCTTTTAAGCTACTACAAAAAAAATTCTCGGCATTACATTACAGCTAACATACAGTTAGATTCTTTGCTGTGGTCTTGTGGTCCAATATTAATATACTTTTAAATGGAGCCATGGTGAATTAGATCATTTTCCAATGGTTTTAAAGCTCTAGGGACACTTATCATGCGCTACGTTTTAATGAAATTACCACATTTCCTTATGATTAAGCGATGGAATAATGAAAATGTAAGGGGTTCAATTGTACTTGTATAAATGTATATTTTGGGAGTAAAAAGGTTAATGATCTTTTTTTCTTATTTTCCTATTCGTATTGTTTGATTTCTGTTTGTAATGGCATCTATGATATACTCATAATAAATGTATTGCATATGAACTATGATAAACAAAAAATCCCAATGTCTATGCTACATGTCTATGGACTCAACTAGCAAAGATAATGAAAGAATTAAAGTATAATTTTTTCATTAATTATACTCATATACATGTAGTACTGGTACTTCACAAGACACGATGACTCCTTTATTGGAACTTTGAATGTTTACAACAAATCCCCAATTCATATACAGGCTTAAAGCCCTGAAAACAGATCCATACATCAGATCATAGAATTATAGAATGGTATAGTTGGAAGGGACCTCCTGGGTCATCTGTTCCAACCCCCTGCTCAAAGCAGAATTCACTAAATGATCCCAGACAGATCTCTCTGAAGCCTATTTTTGAAGACTTCCACTGAAGGATGACTCACCTTATCTCGAGTCGGCCGGTTTCCCTCATTGAAAACCCTGACTGACAAATAGTTTGCTTCTAATATCTATTCTGTGTCTCCTCCCATTCAGTTTTATCCCATTGCTTCTAGTGTTTCATTGTGCAAATGAGAATATAACTGATCCTTCTACAATGTGACAGCCCTTAAGATATTTGTAGACAGGTATTAAGCCTTTTCTAGGTCTTATTATTTGCAAGCTAAACATTCCCAAAGCCTGTAACCATTGCTCATAGGACATGGTTTGCAAACCGGTCACCATTCTAGTCGCTCTTTTCTGGACTTGCTCCAGTTTGTTGATATCTTCTTTAAAATATGGTGCCCAGAACTGGACACAGTATTCTGAGTCAGTCAACAGGGTTGGCGGTACTCGAAAATCGGGACAGGGGGTTACTTCAGTGGGGGATCACGGTTGGTCAATTCCCGGTTCTGTGCCCTGGACCCTCAATGGCGGGGTGGGGGTGATGATGATGGGAGAATGGTAACGTGACGCCACCTGTGGTACCTGGTGCAGCTTTGGTAGTACAGCTCCCCACAGGTGGAGCTTTACCTCAGGGCAGCAGGGTGGAAGATGGGAGTAGTAGTCCTCACTTCCTGTGATGTTGTAGAAGCCCTCCGGGAGGCGAATAACTGAAAGAGTCCAGATTAGCTCAAACAGTTCTTTACTGGTACCGGCGAGATATTAAGGTACACAGTACAGTCTGGTTGAACAGGGTTGGTAGCCGCAGGTCTTGGAGGACTTTCCAGAGTCTGGCAGTGGTGCCTTCAATATGGCGTTCCTGGTCCTGTCCCTCTGTCTCTGTCTGTATTTGCCCCACTTGAGCCAAGTCTCTAGTCCTCAGGGTCTGCTACCTAAAGTCTCTAACTGGTCTGTGTCATGGCCCCAGTTGCGGGACTGATGTTGGGCTTCTTTAGGGTGCTGTGGCTCCCTTGTGTTGGGCCCTCAGCTTGCCAGTGTGCAGTTAGGGTTAAACTTTTTACTAGCTGCCTTGGCTCCGGTATGCTGGTGGTGACCTGGGCCTCCAGCTGGCTCCAACCAGTCCTGGAGTAACCCCCTTCAGGGTCAGGGTCAGCCCTTTCCTAAGAGGTGCCCTCCCGTTGCAGCTGCAGGGTCCCCTGCGTCTGCCTTTGCTGCTCTCCTCCCACCGTCTGCCTGACACTATTGTCACTCCCTGTCTACTGCTCTCTAGGCTCCACCCCCTGGGACCTACTAAATACCAGTCCCCTGTGTTAAAGTGACCTACTCTTTGGATGCAGGGTGCAGACTCTGTAGGGTCCTCCATATCCACGGCTACGGAGGCACTACATCTTCTGTTTGGGGTGCAGTGCCTCCCTATGGCTTCTTGCCATAGGGGTGCCACAATTCCAGATGACGTCTGACTAAACAGGAGTAGAGAATGATAAAGACTTCACGTGATCTAGACTGTATGCTTCTGTTAATACATTCCAGAATTGTGTTTGCCTTTTTTGCTGCTGCATCACACTGTTGACTCATGTTCAGTCTGTGTTCTATTAGTATACCTATCTTTTACAAACGTGCTGTTGCTGAGCCTTATTTCTCCCATTCTGTATATGTTTTTTTTTAATTTTCATTTTTCTAGCTCAGATGTAGCACTTTGCATTTCTCCTTGTTATAAACCATTCTGTTAGTTCCTGCCCATGTTCCAGTTTATTTAGATCTTTTTGAATCATCTCTCTCTTCTCTAGTATTAGCTATCCTGCCTACCTTTGTTTCATCAGCAAATGTAATCAGTTTACCCTCAATCCTTCATTAAAATCATTGACAAAGATGTTGAACATAACAGGGCCAAGGATAGAACCATGTGGTACTCCATCTGAGACATTTTTCTAACTGAATGCGTAGCCTTTTAAGACCACTCTTTGGGTCCAATTACTAAGCCAGTTATGAATCCACCTAACAGTTGCATTGTCCATTCCATACTTGGTCATTTTTTCAATAAGGATCATATGAAATACTTTATCAAATGGTTTGATAAAGTAAAGATATACTATATCTACTGAATTTTCCTGATCCACCCAGTCAGGTATTTTGTCATAGAAGGAAATTTAGGTAGTCTAACATGACTTATTAGTTACAAATCCTTGCTGGCTCTGGTTAATCACTTCAATCTCATCCACTTGCATACATGTTGTTTAATAATATATTTAAAGATCTTTCCTTGTATAGAACTAAGGCTCACAAGCCCATAGGTCCCTGGAACACATTTGCTTTTCCTCAGTCCTTTGGGACTCCTCCTGGTCTTCAAGAATTTTCAAAGATTATGGAAAGTGGTTCAAACACTTCCTCTGCTATCTCCTACAGTACTCTGGGTGTACTTCATCTTGACCTGGAGACTTGAATTAATTTATGTTAGCTACGTTTCCCCTTACTATCTATCTATTTATACAGAGTGGGCCATTTATATGGATGCACATATATGGTGGCACATTAGAATATGGGAGGGGGAAAACTTTTCCAGATGGGTGGTGACCCTGGCAGCCATTTTGAAGTCAGCCATTTTGGATCCAACTTTATTTTTATCAATGGGAAGAGGGTCATGTGACACATCAAACGTATTGAGAATTTCAGAAGAAAAACAATGGTGTGCTTGGTTTTAATGTAACTTTATTCTTTCATGAGTTATTTACAAGTTTATGATCACTTATAAAATGTGTTCAAAGTGCTGCCCATTGTGTTGGATTGTCAATGCAACCCTCTTCTTTCACTCTTGACACACTTATAGCAACACCGCAGAAGAAATGCTAACACAGGCTTCCAGTATCCATTGTTTCCGATGCTGCACATCTCGTATCTTCACAGCATAGACAATTGCTTTCAGATGAGTGATGAGGCAAACGTTTTTGTGAATGGTTAACAAACAAAACCATCACTATTGGTCTGACACTAACTCACAGTGGATAGATCCGTCCAAGACAGTTGGAACACAGCAGGGCCATTTTTCATCAGTGGAAACCTCAATGCCACTGGATATCTGAATCATGTAGCAATTTCATATATACAGTGACATTGAGGTTTCTATTAATGAAAAATGGCACCACTATCTTTGTACCCCATATACCACACCATACCATCAATTTTTGTGTTCCAACAGTCTTGGAGGAATCTATCCACTATGGGTTAGTGTCAGACCAATAGAGGTGGTTTTGTTTGTTAACTTTACCAGTCACAACATAGTTTGCCTCATCATTCATTTAACAGCAATTTTCTATGCTGTGAAGATACGAGATGTGCAGCATCTTAAACAATGGATACTGGAAGCCTGTGCTAGCATTTCTTCTGTGGTGTTGCTCTCAGTGTGTCAGGAGTGGGAGAAGTGGGTTGCATTGACAATCCAACACAATGGGCAGCCACTTTGAATACATTTTATAAGTGGTCATAAACTTGTAAATTCTCAAAGTTCAACTGTAGGGAAGGAATCTGCACACTAGAGGGCTTTTGGTGTTTTTCCTAGGCCAGCAATATGGTGTTGCACAAGTCTGCACAAGGTCCAGTCACAAAAATGTCCAAAGGTTTAGAAGAAACAGACGGCACTCACCATTAGATGAAGGTTCTTTTAATCCAAGTGCTCTTTTAGGAGGTTCGGGTTACAAACATTATGTGTCGCACCTCCCTCCCCGCCACATAATGTTTGTAACCCGCACCTCCTAACGGAGCACTTGGATTAAAAGAACCTTCATCTAATGGTGAGTGCCATCTGTTTCTTCTAAACCTTTGGATAAACTTGTAAGTCATGAAATAATAAAGTTACCTTAAAACAAAGCACGCTATTGTTTTTCTTATGAAATTCTCAATAGATGTGTCACATGACCCTCTTCGCATTGAAAAAAATAAAGCTGGATCCAAAATGGCCGACTTCAAAATGGCCACCATGGTCACCACCCATCTGGAGAAGTTTTCCCCCTCCCATATACTAATGTGCCACAAACAGGAAGTATATATCACCAACCATTGCCATTTTATATTGGTTCATCCATATACAGTTAGGGCCAGAAATATTTGGACAGTGACACAAGTTTTGTTATTTTAGCTGTTTACAAAAACATGTTCAGAAATACAATTATATATATAATATGGGCTGAAAGTGCACACTCCCAGCTGCAATATGAGAGTTTCCACATCCAAATCGGAGAAAGGGTTTAGGAATCATAGCTCTGTAATGCATAGCCTCCTCTTTTTCAAGGGACCAAAAGTAATTGGACAATGGACTCTAAGGGCTGCAATTAACTCTGAAGGCGTCTCCCTCATTAACCTGTAATCAATGAAGTAGTTAAAAGGTCAGGGGTGGATTGCAGGTGTGTGGTTTTGCATTTGGAAGCTGTTGCTGTGACCAGACAACATGCGGTCAAAGGAACTCTCAATTGAGGTGAAGCAGAACATCCTGAGGCTGAAAAAAAAGAAAAATCCATCAGAGAGATAGCAGACATGCTTGGAGTAGCAAAATCAACAGTTGGGTACATTCTGAGAAAAAAGGAATTGACTGGTGAGCTTGGGAACTCTAAAAGGCCTGGGCGTCCACGGATGACAACAGTGGTGGATGATGGCCGCATACTTTATTTGGTGAAGAAGAACCCGTTCACAACATCAACTGAAGTCCAGAACACTCTCAGTGAAGTAGGTGTATCTGTCTCTAAGTCAACAGTAAAGAGAAGACTCCATGACAGTAAATACAAAGGGTTCACAGCTAGATGCAAACCATTCATCAATTCCAAAAATAGACAGGCCAGAGTTAAATTTGCTGAAAAACACCTCAAGAAGCCAGCTCAGTTCTGGAAAAGTATTCTATGGACAGATGAGACAAAGATCAACCTGTACCAGAATGATGGGAAGAAAAAAGTTTGGAGAAGAAAGGGAGCGGCACATGATCCAAGGCACACCACATCCTCTGTAAAACATGGTGGAGGCAACGTGATGGCATGGGCATGCATGGCTTTCAATGGCACTGGGTCACTTGTGTTTATTGATGACATAACAGCAGACAAGAGTAGCTGGATGAATTCTGAAGTGTACCGGGATATACTTTCAGCCCAGATTCAGCCAAATGCTGCAAAGTTGATTGGACGGCGCTTCATAGTACAGATGGACAATGACCCCAAGCATACAGCCAAAGCTACCCAGGAGTTCATGAGTGCAAAAAAGTGGAACATTCTGCAATGGCCAAGTCAATCACCAGATCTTAACCCAATTGAGCATGCATTTCACTTGCTCAAATCCAGACTTAAGACGGAAAGACCCACAAACAAGCAAGACCTGAAGGCTGCAGCTGTAAAGGCCTGGCAAAGCATTAAGAAGGAGGAAACCCAGCGTTTGGTGATGTCCATGGGTTCCAGACTTAAGGCAGTGATTGCCTCCAAAGGATTCGCAACAAAATATTGAAAATAAAAATATTTTGTTTGGGTTATGTTTATTTGTCCAAATACTTTTGACCTCCTAAAATGTGGAGTGTTTGTAAAGAAATGTGTACAATTCCTACATTTTCTATCAGATATTTTTGTTCAACCCTTCAAATTAAACGTTACAATCTGCACTTGAATTCTGTTGTAGAGGTTTCATTTCAAATCCAATGTGGTGGCATGCAGAGCTCAACTCGCGAAAATTGTGCCACTGTCCAAATATTTCTGGCCCTAACTGAAAATGGCCCACCCTGTAGGTAGCCTGAATTCTTTTATTTCTTTAATAGTAGAGATCAGTTGATGTTACATTTACTTTGTTAGAGAAAATAGATGCAAAATCGGAATTTAAAAGTTTGTCCTACTCATCATAATTTTTTACCACTTCACCAAAAACCAACCAAAAAAGTTACTGGGACTTTGCTGTATGATTTTAGAAGTTAAAAGGCTTGCTGCTTTCCTTCTGTATGGCTTTGACTCTGAAAATCTTTAACCACTTCCCAACATCTGCCATGCATATACTGTATATTTTGGGTGTCGGAGTGATTATAGCAGTCTTAGGATCTTTGTCAGCTCCCCATGTAGCAGATGTCAGCTGTTTTATAAAGCCTACATGTTCCTATTACAGAAGCCAATTGAGTCTACCTCTGAGGGGTGCAGTTTAATGATTAAGGCCAGGGTCACATCTCCGTTTTGACCCTAGCCTACAACAATCCAGTTTTAACTTAGAACTTTTTCCAGCACCGCATAGCGTTACCGCTATGCGGTGCTGGAAAACGCAGTCCCTAGTTACCCTATGATTACCTTCACTACCTGTCACACAGGCAGCTGCTCGGAGTGCGCTTTACAGCGCAGCACAGGAAACGTTGCAGACAGCGTTTCCTGTGCGGCGCTGTAAAGCGCACTCCCAGCCGCTGCCTGTGTGACAGGTAGTGAAGGTAATCATAGGGTAACTAGGGACTGCGTTTTCCAGCACCGCATAGCGGTAACGCTATGCGGTGCTGGAAAAAGTTCTAAGTTAAAACCGGAATCCGGCAGGCTAGGGTCAAAACGGAGATGTGACCCTGGCCTAAGACATTGCTGTCATCACTGACAATGGCAGTTAGGCTAAGTTCACCTGTCCAGTAATCATCCATTAGAATGGAACCAGCAGCAATCTTTTGGCAAAAATGTTGTGCAAAATGTACCTTTTTTGTCCATTTTGTATAAAACTGACTAGATGGTGGCCTGATTCTAACGCATCGGGGATTCTAGAATATATATGTAGTTTACATACTGTGACTGACAGAACTTGTTTAGTCAACGTGAGCGAACTACACCGCTCCTCCTGTCACTGCGTCTCCATCTCTCCTCCTGTCACCGCTCCTCTGTCTCTCCTCCTGTCACCACTCCTCCATCTCTCCTCCTGTCCCCGCTCCTCTGTCTCTCCGCCTGTCACCGCTCCTCCATCTCTCCTTCTGTCACTGCTCATCCATCGCTCCTCCTGTCACCGCTCCTCCTGTCACCACTCTTCCTGTCACCGCTCCTCCATCTCTCCTCCTGTCCCCGCTCCTCCTGTCACCACTCCTCCTGTCACCACTCCTCCGTCTATCCTCCTGTCACTGCTCGTCCAATGCTCCTCCTGTCACCACTCCTCCTGTCACCACTCCTCCTGTCACCGCTCTTTCAGTCACCACTCCTCATGTCACCGCTGCTCCGTCTTTCCTCCTGTCACCACTCCTCCTGTCCCCGGTCCTCAATCTCTCCTCCTGTGACCGCTCTTCCTGTCCCCACTCCTCCATCTCTCCTCCTGTCCCCGCTCCTCCTGTCACCACTCCTCCTGTCACCACTCCTCCATCTCTCCTCCTGTCACTGCTCATCCATAGCTCCTCCTGTTACCGCTGCTCCTGTCACCACTCCTCCTGTCACCGCTCCTCCTGTCAGTGCTGCTCCGTCTCTCCTCCTGTCACTGCTCCTCTGTCCTCCTCCTGTTACCACTCCTCCGTCTCTTCTCCTGTCACCGCTCCTCCTGTACCTGCTCCTCCAACTCTCCTCCTGTCCCCGCTCCTCTGTCTCTCCTCCTGTCACCGCTCCTCCATCTCTCCTTCTGTCACTGCTCATCCATCGCTCCTCCTGTCACCGCTCCTCCTGTCACCACTCTTCCTGTCACTGCTCCTCCGTCTCTCCTCCTGTCCCCGCTCCTCCTGTCACCGCTCCTCCTGTCACCACTCCTACGTCTCTCCTCCTGTCACTGCTCATCCATCTCTCCTCCTGTCACTGCTCATCCATCGCTCCTCCTGTCACCGCTCCTCCTGTTACCATTCCTCCTGTCACCGCTCCTCCATCTCTCCTCCTGTCCCCGCTCCTCCTGTCACCCCTCCTTCTGTCACCACTCCTCCTTCTCTCCTCCTGCCACTGCTCGTTCATCGCTCCTCCTGTCACCGCTCCTCCTGTCACCGCTCCTCCTGTCACCAATCCTCATGTCACCGCTGCTCCGTATCTCCTCCTGTCACCACTCCTACTGTCCCCGCTCCTCCATCTCTCCTCCTGTCACCACTGCTCCTGTCCCCTTTCCTCTGTCTCTCCTCCTGTCAGCACTCCTCCTGTCCCGGCTCCTTCATGTCTCCCCCTGTCACCGCTCCTCCGTCTCTCCTCCTGTCAGTACATGAGCCGCGGCGTGAATTTTGAATGAGCATGGCTCTTTTGCATATGCAGCGCTCATTGGTCGCCACAGCTGCCGGCCACCAAAGAGCGCTGGTGTGCGATTTCCGTGACAGACACGATCAGTCAATTATATAGTAGATTTTTGAAGGAGCCATTTATTTTAACTCTGGAATCTATGTAAAATGGATTCATTAACTGGTTGCAATTCAGCCATCTGTTTTTCTTTCATTTATAAACGATCAGTGTTTTCCTTATAGATTAGTTTCAAAGGGAAGATAAATTGCAATCAGTTAACAGATCAGTTTTCCATAGACTGCTATGTTAAAAAAATGGGTCCTACAGAAATACATTTTTTCAAAACAGCCCAAAAAAATTGTTTTTGTCAGCGGATTGCTGCTGGATCCACTCCAGTGGGTGATTACTGGACACTGCTTGAGAAAGGTTCATCTATAACAGTGATGGGCAACCTTTTGAGCTTGGTGTGTCAAAATTCACCAAAAAACCGCGCATAAATCGGGAGGTGTGTCACCTTGAGAAAAAAACCCCTAATTTTACGATATTTATAGTTTAAATAACAAATATGTATAATTATTTAACTTACCTGCTTAGTGACTTCTTTGTTAATCTGTCAGTTGGTTTCTTTTGTTGGTCTTGCTGTTATTTAACCTGTGTGGGGTGTCATGAAGTGAGGGGGAGGGGGAATTGTTCCAGTGATGGCGAACCTGTGGCAGTCCAGCAACAGCAACAGCAACAGCTGGACTGCCACAGGTTCGCCATCACTGATTTAGTGACTTTTTTGTTGCTGAATTTCATTGGCTAAAGTAAATCTTCAATTGAAGGTTGGTATTTTGTACACTTCAAGGCCAAGCAAGCGCTACTAAGGTTATCTGTCAAAATGTCTATTTAAATTCCACGTTCTGCTTACTACCGTTTCACTACATAGAACGCAAAATGATCTGCCATTTTTTTCTATAATGCCATACATCTCAGTCCATGTCTCTTGAAAGGGTCGGCTACTACTACCACTTCCTTTACTTAACCTTGGTTTTTTTGGCTTCTCCATCAGAGGGGCAGTGACAGAAAATTTATAGATAGCTCTGCAGGCAATTAGGGGTTAACTGTCTTTTAGGAAAGGGCAGAGTTAATAAGCAGAAATAGGAATTAATAGGGTGCACAACAGTAATAGTGGTGATATGGAGTCTGTACTATGCTGCAAGATGGCGTTCCTTATGTAAATTAATGGCGGGAAACGGCACCCATAGCACAGGCCTCTTCCAGCCTCCCCTCACTTATCTCAGTAATGGCCAATCACACATTCATGACACCCCAGATTCTGCCCAGAACCTTTCACTGGAGGATGGTTGCTGTAGTAATCACTGGACCTCCAGACAGCGATCACAGGGCCTCAGATATGCGTCCCCCACAGCGTTCCGCTGCTCCCTGCTGCGCCAGCCAGAAGTTCCGCCTACCGGAAGTCCCAGGACTAGACGCTCTGTGCCGGAGCTCTGCTGTTCTGGCTACAGACCTCCAGCACATTTTTTTTTCCTCAGCTGTAGTTAGTGATGGGCGAGTCCTAAATTACTCGGAATCGCTTGACTCTAGTCTAGTGAGTCCGAGCCCGGGACTCGCTACTCGTTGCGAGTCTAGCGAGTCCAATGTTAATGAATGGGGAAGCGAGTAATAGCGAGTAATGTGTGATTTACAAATCGCAGATGTCTCGGAAAGTGCTCGCATTGCCATTTTGGAAACCCGACTCGCAACAGTTTTTTGCTGCTATGTCCGTGTCTGTGGTTTTTATCCAAATAGCGCGTCTAGTTTCTCCGGCGGCCGCGTGTCACTGAAAATGGCTACGCGTGTCAGTGCTGACACGCGTGTCATAGGTTCGCCATCACTGATCTATAAGGTTCTTCTGTAACCGAAATGTTGTAGTTGTCATGGACCAATAAAAAGAGAAGTATATGAACATGATTCGATGAGTGCTGCCTACCTTTTTGTATATTTATGAAATTAGCAACTGAGGTTTGCTAAAATGATTTTGCACCTAACCTGATATTTTTGTATTGTTTTTGTGCTGCTCTTATTTTTCTTTGATAGATAGAAAGATAGATAGATAGATAGATAGATAGATAGATAGACAGACAGACAGACAGACAGACAGACAGATAGATAGATAGATAGATAGATAGATAGATAGATAAGCAAAAAAATTTGGCCAATGTATGTACTAAGATCCCCAGAAAATAAAAATTAAGAATAATGAGTTTTTTGAAAAAACGTAAGTTTTTAATTTTTTTTTCTCATTTTTTGCTTGTTAGCATATGTACGATATTGGTAATAACTTTGTGCTGCAGAGACATTTTTTTCTTGGTAGATAGATAGACAGAAAAAACTGCACAGCACTCACAGACACATCACAGACTGTGCAGTTTTTTCTGTTCTGTGTATAACAAATGGAGAATCTGTCTCCATGACCAAATGGACATTGGCCAATGTGCGTACCAAGAACCTCAAGAAAATAAAAAACTAAGATTTTTGAGTTTTTTGAAAAAAACAAAAGTTTTTAAATTCTTTCCTCAATTATATACTGCTTGTTAGCATATGTGCATCATTGGTAGTAACTGAGTGCTGCAGAGAATTTTTTCTAGTTATTTGACCCAGAATCCCTGCTGGCACCAGTTCACATTGTGTCTGTGAGTGCTGTGCAGTTTTTTCTGTTCTGTGTATAACAAATGGACAATCTGGCTCCATGTCTGCAACTTTGCACCCTCATCACCCACAGGTGGTCTTAGGTTGAGATGGTGTCCACCCACTTAGAAGTGGGACAGGGAGGACAAGTAGGACAGGGATGTCAGCGTTAGGACTCATCAGACCTGGGGTCGCCTTGTCGCGGCTGATGAGCAAACGGACATTGGCCAATGTTTGTACCAAGAACCCCAAGAAAATAAAAAACTAAGATTTTTGAGTTTTTTGAAAAAAACGTAGGCTTTTAAATTTTTTCCTCAATTATATACTGCTTGTTAGCATATGTGTATCATTGGTAGTAACTGAGTGCTGCAGAGAATTTTTTCTGTTTTAGATAGATAGATAGATAGATAGATAGATAGATAGATAGATAGATATAGATTATTAGGCTGCCATTGGGCTTTTAGGACAAGACAGAAGATGGTGATTTTACACTGGCAGATTTTCTGACCAAATGAGCCTTAATCTAATATACAGTGTTGGCCAAAAGTATTGACACCCCTGCAATTCTGTCAGATAATACTCGGTTTCTTCCTGAAAATGATTGCAATCACAAATTCTTTGGTATTATTATCTTCACTTACCGTATATACTCGTGTATAAGCCGAGTTTTCCAGCCCAAAAATTGGGCTGAAAAGTCCCCCCCTCGGCTTATACACGGGTCATACAGTATGCTGTGGGGGAAGGCTGCACCGGTGGCTGGAGGAGGCAGGAGGGGGCCGCGGTGACCGCAGGCGGTCACGTGGGGCCGCCTCATTAGTGCAATGAATATGCACGGCATCCCCCCGTCCATCAGCGGCGGGGGGATGCCGTGCATATTGCACTACACAGCCCCCCCTCCTTATTATGGGTCCCCCAGCAGTAATAAACAGCCTCCCCCTCCTTAGTATGACCCCCCCCAGGCTGCGGCAGCTGTCAAAATAACAAACACTTTATACATCACCTTCCGGCGCAGCTCCTCCGCTCCTCCGCTCCTCCTCTCCTCCGCTCGCCGACTTCTTCTTCATGCTTGTGCCGGTGTCATGTGACCGGGCGCAGGAGATGACGTCATTTCCTGCGCCGGTCACAGGAGCCTGCACAAGAAGGAAGAAGAAGCCGGTGAGCGGAGGAGCGGAGGACCGGAGGAGCGGAGGAGCTGCGCCGGAAGGTGATGTATAAAAGTTTGTTATTTTGACAGCTGCCGCAGCCTGGGGGGGACATACTAAGGAGGGGGGGGGGCTGTTTATTACTGGTAAGGGCCAGTATACCACCACTGGGGGGCCTGTTTACTACCCCTGGGGCTGTATATACCTCTAGGGCTGCTGGATACTACCACTGGGGCTGTATATACCTCTGGGGCTGCTGTATACTACCACTGGGGCTGTATATACCTCTGGGGCTGCTGTATACTACCACTGGGGCTGTATATACCTCTGGGGCTGCTGTATACTACCACTGGGGCTCTATATACCTCTGGGGCTGCTGTATACTACCACTGGGGCTCTATATACCTCTGGGGCTGCTGGATACTACCACTGGGGCTGTATATACCTCTGGGCTGCTGGGTACTACCACTGGGGCTGTATATACCTCTGGGGCTGCTGGATACTACCACTGGGGCTGTATATACCTCTGGGGCTGCTGGATACTACCACTGGGGCTGTATACTACCTTTGGGGATGCTGTATACTACCACTGGGGCTGCTGTATATACCTCTGGGGCTGCTGTATACTAACTACTGGAGCTGCTGCTGTATATACCACTGGGGCTGCTGCTGTCTACTACCACTGGGGCTGCTGTATATACCTCTGGGGCTGCTGTATACCACACTGCTGGGGGCTGTATACCTGTCCTGGGGTCCACCTTCAGCTTATGCACGAGTCAATAGGTTTTCCCAGGTTTTGGGGGCAAAAGTAGGGGGGTCGGCTTATACACGGGTCGGCTTATACACGAGTATATACGGTAATTTGTCTTCAATGAAAAAAACACAAAAAGAATTGTCCTAAAGCCAAATTGGATCTAATTCCACACCAAACATAAAATAGGGGGTGGACAAAAGTATTGGCACTGTTAGAAAAATCATGTGATGCTTCTCTAATTTGTGTAATTAACAGCACCTGTAACTTACCTGTGGCACCTAACAGGTGTTGGCAATAACTAAATCACACGTGCAGCCAGTTGACATGGATTAAAGTTGACTCAACCTCTGTCCTGTGTCCTTGTGTGTAACACATTGAGCATGGAGAAAAGAAAGAAGACCAAAGAACTGTCTGAGGACTTGAGAAACCAAATTGTGAGGAAGCATGAGCAATCTCAAGGCAACAAGTCGATCTCCAAAGACCTGAATGTTCCTGTGTCTACCGTGCGCAGTGTCACCAAGAAGTTTAAAGCCCATGGCACTGTGGCTAACCTCCCTAGATGTGGACGGAAAAGAAAAATTGCCAAGAGATTTCAACGCAAGATTGTGCGGATGGTGGATAAAGAACCTGGACTAACATCCAAACAAGTTCAAGCTGCCCTGCAATCCGAGGGTACAACAGTGTCAACCTGTACTATCCGTCGTCGTCTGAATGAAAAGGAACTGTATGGTAGGAGACTCAGGAAGACCGCACTTCTTACCCCGAGACATAAAAAAGCCAGGCTGGAGTTTGCCAAAACTTACCTTAGAAAGCCTGAAACGTTTTGGAAGAATGT
Source organism: Allobates femoralis (assembly GCA_033576535.1). Taxonomy (NCBI): domain Eukaryota; kingdom Metazoa; phylum Chordata; class Amphibia; order Anura; family Aromobatidae; genus Allobates; species Allobates femoralis. The sequence continues at coordinate 215,551,137 of JARQOC010000003.1, forward strand.
TCTCTCTTTTTGGGCAAAGGCATCAACATAGAGTTTACAGGAGAAAAAAAGAGGCATTCAATGAAAAGAACACAGTCCCTACAGTCAAACATGGCGGAGGTTCCCTGATGTTTTGGGGTTGCTTTGCTGCCTCAGGCACTAGACTGCTTAACCGTGTGCATGGCATTTTGAAGTCTGAAGACTACCAACAAATTTTGCAGCATAATATAGGGCCCAGTGTGAGAAAGCTGGGTCTCCCTCAGAGGTCATGGGTCTTCCAGCAGGACAACGACTCAAAACACACTTCAAAAAGCACTAGAAAATTGTTTGAGAGAAAGCACTGGAGACTTCTAAGGTGGCCAGCAATGAGTCCAGACCTGAATCCCATAGAACACCTGTGGAGAGATCTAAAAATGGCAGTTTGGAGAAGGCACCCTTCAAATATCAGGGACCTGGAGCAGTTTGCCAAAGGAGAATGGTCTAAAATTCCAGCAGAGCATTGTAAGAAACTCATTGATGGTTACCGGAAGTGGTTGATCGCAGTTATTTTGGCTAAAGGTTGTGCAACCAATTATTAGGCTGAGGGTGCCAATACTTTTGTCCAGCCCATTTTTGGAGTTTTGTGTGAAATTATCAATGTTTTGCTTTTTGCTTCATTCTCTTTTGTGTTTTTTCATTGAAGACAAATGAAATGAAGATAATAATACCAAAGAAATTGTGATTGCAATCATTTTCAGGAAGAAACTGAGTATTATCTGACAGAATTGCTGGGGTGTCAATATTTTTGGCCAACACTGTATAAAGCTGAATGTGTGTATGTGTGTATGTATATATGTGTGTATATCCGGGATTGGCATCTACACCGTCGCAACTACAGCCACAAAATTTTGCAAAGTCACACGTCTGGACTCCAGGAGCGTCACAGACTATGTTGTGAGGCAAAATTTTAACCCTGCGCGTTCTATTTCACCAAACAAATTTGGCCCTATCTACATAATGGGGAAAAAGTAAAAGGAAAAGTGTGGGAGGAAAATCGACAGCTGCCAGCTACAGCCACGAAATTTTGCACAATCACACGTCTGGACCCCGGGAGCGTCATAGGCTATGTTCTGAGGTGAAATTTTAACCCTGCGCGTTCCAATTCACCAAACAATGTTGGCCCTTTCTACATAATGGGGTAAAAGTGACAGTTACCAGTTGACAGGGACACACACACACCACAAAGAGACACACACAACATAGAGACACACACACACCACACAGACACCCCCCACAGGAACACACACACACCCTATAGGGGCACATGCACTCACCCCACAGGGACACACACACCACAAATTGATACACACAGCACAGAGACACACACACCACAGACACCCCCCACAGGGACACACACACACCCTATAGGGACACATGCACTCACCCCACAGGGACACACATACCAGAAAGACACACAACACAGAGACACACACACATACACACCCTATAGGGACACATGCACTCACCCCACAGGGACACACACACACACTACAAAGAGACACACAACACAACACAGAGACACACACCACACAGCCTTCCCCCCACAGGGACACACACACATACACACCCTATAGGGACACATGCATTCACCCCACAGGGACACACACACACCCCAGGGACACACACAACACAGACACACACATACACACTCTATAGGGACACATGCACTCACCCCACAGGGACACACACACACAAACACCCCAGGGACACACACACCACACAGACAGACACAGATATGCACAAATCATCTCACACAACTCGCCTCATACGTGTGCGATCTTTAATTTCCAAAAACAAACATTTGATTAAAAACAGCCAATGTGCAACACATGTGCCATATAGGGAATTAAGGCAGATATCAGTCACATGAGCTGTCTATTATGTGTATGTGTGAGGTAATATATACTGCCCGGCCGGGGGAGGGTTTACTGTTGGCTGGAGATTAATCAGGCTGCCTATAGCAATCAATCACAGCTCAGCTTCTATTTTCTTACAGGTCATGAATATGACATATTCAAATTCTATTTTGTGATAGCCAACATCAGTTATTTATTAACCCGGGCATAGCAGGGTAGTACAGCTAATTTACTATATAACAAGTAGGATGACACCTGATGTAAGACTTCTTTTTAAATATGCAAAATATGTTAATTAGTGATGAGCGAGTACTAAAATGCTCGGGTGCTCGAAGCTCGGGCCGAGCGTCCCGAGATACTCGTGTACTCGGCCCGAGTAACGAGCCCAATGTTATCCTATGGGAGACACGAGTATTTTTATGAAATGACTGCCGGCTGCCTGGAAAAACCCTAAAAATGTCACAAAAGTCTCAGAAGAGTGCTGAAATGACATGGCAACACCATGGGGAAGACCCCTGGAAGCATTTCTCACTCAAAAGTCCTAGCTGTGAACAATGTTGTCCGAGTTTCACGCCAATTTTACGGAGTGTCCAGAAAACCTTCCAAAATGACACCAAAATGAATATTTATGGTGGAAATGTTAAGGGCACATACCCAATAGTGAGATACAGCTGGTATATGTCACTTTTTGTGATTACATAAAAGATTTTACGTGAAAACATTGTGCGACACTCCGATGACCCTGACAAGAGACGTACATGAAGCCCTGTCTACAAATAAAGTGCCCATTTTGAGGAACTGGGTCTATTGTAGTATCTTCCTTTGCAAGGGCAGTCCAAAATTGGGAGGTTCACCAATGCCCCTGGATACAGACATGCAGGATGGCCTGTAAACAAGAACTGGGTGTATTTTAGTATAGGCCTTTTGTCAGGGCAGCCAAAAATTGGGAGGTTCAACAATGACCCATGCTTACAGACATGTAGTAGGGCCTGTAACCCTCAAGTGGGTGTATTTTAGTATAGCCCTTTGGTCAGGGCAGCCAAAAATCGGGAGGTTTAACAATGACCCATGCTTACAGAGTTGTAGTAGGGCCTGTAACCTCAAGTGGGTGTATTATAGTATAGCCCTTTGGTCAGGGCAGGCAAAAATTGGGAGGCTCCTCTTTGTCCCTGGATAGAGACGTGCAGGAGGGCCTGTAACCCTCAAGTGGGTGTATTGTAGTATAGGCCTTTTGTCAGGGCAGCCAAAAATTGGGAGGTTCAACAATGACCCATGCTTACAGACATGTAGTAGGGCCTGTAACCCTCAAGTGGGTGTATTTTAGCCTAGGCCTTTGGCCAGGCCAGCCAAAAATTAGGAGGCTCCTCTTTGTCCCTGGATAGAGACGTGCAGGAGGGCCTGTAACCCTCAAGTGGGTGTATTGTAGTATAGCCCTTTGGTCAGGGCAGCCAAAAATTGGGAGGCTCCTCTTTGTCCCTGGATAGAGACGTGCAGGAGGGCCTGTAACCCTCAAGTGGGTGTATTGTAGTATAGGCCTTTTGTCAGGGCAGCCAAAAATTGGGAGGTTCAACAATGACCCATGCTTACAGACATGTAGTAGGGCCTGTAACCCTCAAGTGGGTGTATTGTAGTATAGGCCTTTTGTCAGGGCAGCCAAAAATTGGGAGGTTCAACAATGACCCATGCTTACAGACATGTAGTAGGGCCTGTAACCCTCAAGTGGGTGTATTATAGTATAGCCCTTTGGTCAGGGCAGCCAAAAATTGGGAGGCTCCTCTTTGTCCCTGGATAGAGACGTGCAGGAGGGCCTGTAAACAAGAACTGGGTGTATTGTAGTATAGCCCTTTTGTCAGGGCAGACAAAAATTGGGAGGTTCAACATTGACCCATGCTTACAGACATGTAGTAGGGCCTGTAACCCTCAAGTGGGTGTATTTTATTATAGCCCTTTGGTCAGGGCAGCCAAAAATTGGGAGGTTCAACAATGACCCATGCTTACAGACATGTAGTAGGGCCTGTAACCCTCAAGTGGGTGTATTATAGTATAGCCCTTTGGTCAGGGCAGACAAAAATTGGGAGGCTCCTCTTTATCCCTGGATAGAGACGTGCAGGAGGGCCTGTAACCCTCAAGTGGGTGTATTGTAGTATAGGCCTTTTGTCAGGGCAGCCAAAAATTGGGAGGTTCAACAATGACCCATGCTAACAGACATGTAGTAGGGCCTGTAACCCTCAAGTGGGTGTATTTTAGTATAGCCCTTTGGTCAGGGCAGCCAAAAATTGGGAGGTTCAACAATGACCCATGCTTACAGACATGTAGTAGGGCCTGTAACCCTCAAGTGGGTGTATTTTAGTATAGCCCTTTGGTCAGGGCAGCCAAAAATTGGGAGGTTCAACAATGACCCATGCTTACAGACATGTAGTAGGGCCTGTAACCCTCAAGTGGGTGTATTTTAGTATAGCCCTTTGGTCAGGGCAGACAAAAATTGGGAGGCTCCTCTTTGTCCCTGCATAGAGACGTGCAGGAGGGCCTGTAACCCTCTAGTGGGTGTATTGTAGTATAGGCCTTTTGTCAGGGCAGCCAAAAATTGGGAGGTTCAACAATGACCCATGCTTACAGACATGTAGTAGGGCCTGTAACCCTCAAGTGGGTGTATTTTAGCCTAGGCCTTTTGTCAGGGCAGCCAAAAATTGGGAGGCTCCTCTTTGTCCCTGGATTGAGACGTGCAGGAGGGCCTGTTAAGAAGAACAGGGTGTATTGTAGTATAGCCCTTTTGTCAGGGCAGTCAAAAATTGGGAGGCTCCTCTTTGTCCCTGGATTGAGACGTGCAGGAGGGCCTGTTAAAAACAGGGTGTATTGTAGTATAGCCCTTTTGTCAGGGCCGCCAAAAATTGGGAGGCTCCTCTTTGTCCCTGGATAGAGACGTGTAGGAGTACCTAAAAACATTTTTCCCATTAAAAAGGAGCGGGTCTCCTGTCGTTGTAATGCCCATTCTAACAGAATGGGCTAAAAAATTTACCACTGCGGGTATACCTCAAACAAGAGCCTAACTATTCTAACGCTCATCATGGTGTCACATGAGGAGAAGGAGTAGCAGTCCAGCGATTAGCCAAAGTACGGAAGTGTGTACCCATGGGTGAGTGGAGGTACATGTCAAATTCAAATAACAAAATTAAATTCAGTTGTCATTTGCTGGTGGTGTGGTGAAGTCTGGCCCAATCCAACCCTTGTTCATCTTGATCAGAGTGAGCCTGTCCGCATTTTCAGTTGATAGGCGGGTGCGTTTATCAGTGATGATTCCACCTGCTGCACTGAAAACACGCTCGGATAAAACGCTAGCGGCAGGGCAGGCCAGGACTTCCAAGGCGTAGAGAGCCAATTCATGCCACGTGTCGAGCTTGGAGACCCAATAATTGAAAGGCACCGATGAATCTCGCAGTACAGTTGTTCGATCTGCAAGGTACTCCTTCAGCATCTGCCCGAACTTAGCATTTCTGGTGGCACTACCCCGCACGTCAGGGGCTGTGGTACGTGAGGGGCTGAGAAAACTGTCCCACATCGTAAAGACAGTTCCCCTGCCTCTGGCGGATTGGACTTGTGCCCCTCTCGGCCGTACGCCTTGGTTGTCCATCGAATCCTGACCTATGCCGCTAGCGTTTTGTGAGGGGAAGGATTTCACAACTTCCGTGACTATGGCCCTCTGGAACTGCAGCATTTTGGCTGACCTCTCCGCCTCAGGAATGAGAGACATAAAGTTCTCCTTGTAGCGTGGGTCTAAGAGTGTTGCCAACCAGTACTGATTGTCGGCCAAGATGTTCTGAACGCGAGGGTCACGAGACAGGCAGCTTACCATAAAGTCAGCCATGTGCGCCAGACTCTTAACAGCCATCACTTCAGTATCCAGACCAACACGATGACTGAACATGCTGTCCTCCTCCTCCTCCTCCTCCTCCTCATCTCCCCTGTCCTCTGGCCAGCCATGCTGAATCGAGGGTATGACTGGTGTGCATGTCATATCCCCAATTTGGCCTGAGAGTTGCTCCATGTCTTCATCCTCCTCCTCCTCCTCCTCGTCATAGTCCTCCACTACACGTTGTAATGACATGAGGCTGGGCTGTGTGTTTTCACCCACACCCACTACAGTTTCTTGCTCTAAGTCATCGCGCTCTGCCTGCAATGCATCCTCTTTTATTTTCAGCAGAGACCGTTTTAGAAGGCAGAGTAGTGGTATGGTGACGCTAATAATGGCGTCATCGCCGCTCACCATCTTGGTGGAGTCCTCAAAATTTTGGAGGACGGTGCATAGGTCCGACATCCATCTCCACTTCTCAGGTGTTATGTGTGGAGTTTGACCCATTTCCCGACGGCTTAGGTGATGCAGGTAGTCCACAAGTGCCCTCTTCTGCTCACATATCCTGACCAACATGTGCAGCGTTGAATTCCAACGCGTGGGGACATCACACACCAGTCTGTGGGCCGGAACACGCAAACGGCGCTGAAAGCTTGCAAGGCCGGCTGAAGCAGCAGGTGACTTGCGAAAATGTGCAGACAGACGACGAACGTTTACCAGCAGGTCAGACTCCTCCGGGTATGACTTTACAAACCTCTGAACCACCAGGTTGAGCACATGGGCCACGCATGGAACATGCGTCAGCTGCCCTCGCCTCAAAGCTGCCACCAGGTCCCGGCCATTGTCACACACGACCTTTCCTGGCTTTAGGTTCAGAGGTGTGAGCCAGTGATCTGCCTGCTGTTTCAGAGCTGTCCACACCTCTTCTGCATTGTGGGGTTTGTCACCTATGCAGACTAGCTTCAGCACAGCCTGTTGCCGCTTTGCAGAGGCAGTGCTGCAGTGCTTCCAGCTTGGGACTGGTGTGGAGGGTACAGTGGATGAGGATGCGCAGGTGGAGGAGGCTGAAGAGCATGACATTCCGGAGCTGTAGAGTGTCAGTGAAACCATGACAGAGGTAGGGCCTGCTATCCTTGGTGTGGGAAGGACGTGTTCCGTCCCTCGGTCAGACTGGGTCCCAGCCTCCACAATATTAATCCAGTGTGCCGTCAAGGAGATGTAGCGGCCTTGCCCACAAGCACTTGTCCACGTGTCTGTGGTTAGGTGGACTTTGGCTGAAACAGCATTCTTCAGGGCACGTGTGGTGCTGTTGGACACGTGGTTATGCAATGCGGGGACGGCACATCTGGAAAAATAGTGTCGGCTGGGGACCGAGTAACATGGGACAGCAGCCGCCATCAGGTCGCGGAATGCGTCCGTCTCCACCAGACGGAAAGGCAACATTTCTAGCGCTATGAGTCGCGAAATGTGAGCATTGAGGACTGTGGCATGTGGGGCATTGGCAGCGTATTTGCGCCTGCGTTCAAATGTTTGCTGAATGGATAATTGAACGCTGTGCTGGGACAAGGACGTGCTTGATGGTGGTGTAATTTGGGCTTCAGCAACTTCAGCTGCTGGACCGGAGGCTTGTTCGCGGCCAGCATGGACAGGGGATTGGCTTGCATGCACAACAGCCGAAGACGTAGCAGTGACATCAGCACGCACCGCTCCTCGACTCTGTGGTACTTCCCACAAAGTCGGGTGCTTGGCTGACATGTGCCTGATCATGCTGGTGGTGGTCAGGCTGCTAGTTTTCGTACCCCTGCTGATAGTGGCATGGCAGGTGTGGCAAATGGCCTTTTTAGAGTCTTCTGGAGCCAACTTAAAAAACTCCCAGACTCGGGAAGACCGAACATTTGCACAGACACCTTGAGTCGTGTTGTTGTTCGGGGGAACGGTTGCCTGCCTTCTGCCTGCGGACGCAACCCTGCTTCGTACTGGCTGTTGGGATGCTACGCCTCCCTCCCCCTGTGCACTGCTGTCCTCGCTCTGCATATCCTCCTGCCATGTAGGGTCAGCTACTGGATCATCCACCACGTCGTCTTCCTCTTCCGCACCCTGATCCTCCTCCTGACTTCCTGGCAATTGTGTCTCATCATCGTCCACCCCTTGTTGAGACACTTTGACAACGTTCCGTTCGTCATAACGCGGCTGCTCAAATATTTGGGCATCTGTACATACCATCTCCTCATGACCCACTTCAAGAGGAGGTGGCGACAGGCCAGATTCTGCGAATGGATACGTGAACAGCTCTTCCGAGTGTCCTAGTGTGGGATCTGAAATGTCCGTGGACGTGTACTCGGCCAGGTGGTAGGAAGGAGGATCAGGTTGGGAAATGTGCGGTGCAGTATCACGGCTACTGACAGTTGACCGTGCGGAAGACAGGGTGTTTGTGGAGGTGCCCATCTGACTTGAAGCATTTTCCGCTATCCAAGTAACAACCTGTTGACACTGGTCTTGGTTCAACAGTGGTGTACTGCTGCGGGCCCCAAGAATTTGGGACAGGACGTGCGAGCGAGGAGATGTGGCCCTTTGTTGTTGCGAAATGAGTGCTTGCACACGACCTCGGCCTCTGCCTGCACCACCATCACGTCCACTTCCTTTTTCCTTGCCAACGCCCTTGCCAACGTCTTTGCGCATTTTGCCTGTATAGAGCGACAACTGTCTGGTGACTGTGGAGGTCACAGGAGATTAGGATTTTAGTTCCCTAACCTGTATAAACGTATGACGTACAACAGTGTGGTGACTGTTGAGATGACAAGAGTTAGGATTTTACTTCCCTAACCTGTAGAAACGTATGACGTACAACAGTGTGGTGACTGTTGAGATGACAAGAGTTAGGATTTTAGTTCCCTAACCTGTAGAAACGTATGACGTACAACAGTGTGGTGACTGTTGAGATGACAAGAGTTAGGATTTTAGTTCCCTAACTTGTAGAAACTTATGACGTACAACAGCGTGGTGACTGTTGAGATGACAAGAGTTAGGATTTTAGTTCCCTAACCTGTAGAAACGTATGACGTACAACAGTGTGGTGACTGTTGAGATGACAAGAGTTAGGATTTTAGTTCCCTAACTTGTAGAAACTTATGACGTACAACAGTGTGGTGACTGTTGAGATGACAAGAGTTAGGATTTTAGTTCCCTAACTTGTAGAAACTTATGACGTACAACAGTGTGGTGACTGTTGAGATGACAAGAGTTAGGATTTTAGTTCCCTAACCTGTAGAAACGTATGACGTACAACAGTGTGGTGACTGTTGAGATGACAAGAGTTAGGATTTTAGTTCCCTAACTTGTAGAAACTTATGACGTACAACAGTGTGGTGACTGTTGAGATGACAAGAGTTAGGATTTTAGTTCCCTAACTTGTAGAAACTTATGACGTACAACAGTGTGGTGACTGTTGAGATGACAAGAGTTAGGATTTTAGTTCCCTAACCTGTAGAAACGTATGACGTACAACAGTGTGGTGACTGTTGAGATGACAAGAGTTAGGATTTTAGTTCCCTAACCTGTAGAAACGTATGACGTACAACAGTGTGGTGACTGTTGAGATGACAAGGGTTAGGATTTTAGTTCCCTAACCTGTAGAAAGGTATGACGTACAACAGTGTGGTGACTGTTGAGATGACAAGAGTTAGGATTTTAGTTCCCTAACCTGTATTAAGGTAGTACGTACACCTGTCTGGTGACTGTAATGGTTTGAAGAGAGAATTTTAGTCCCTAACCTGTATTAAGGTAGTACGTACACCTGTCTGGTGACTGTTTTGATGGCAAGAGTTAGGATTTTAGTTCCCTAACCTGTATTAAGGTAGTACGTACACCTGTCTGGTGACTGTAATGGTTTGAAGAGAGGATTTTAGTCCCTAACCTGTATTAAGGTAGTACGTACACTTGTCTGGTGACTGTTTTGATGACAAGAGTTAGGATTTTAGTTCCCTAACCTGTATTAAGGTAGTACGTACACCTGTCTGGTGACTGTAATGGTTTGAAGAGAGGATTTTAGTCCCTAACCTGTATTAAGGTAGTACGTACACCTGTCTGGTGACTGTTTTGATGACAAGAGTTAGGATTTTAGTTCCCTAACCTGTATTAAGGTAGTACGTACACCTGTCTGGTGACTGTAATGGTTTGAAGAGAGGATTTTAGTCCCTAACCTGTATTAAGGTACTAAGTACAAGAGTGTGGTGACTCTAATGGTCACAGAAAAGCTTGGATTCCAATCTGTATCACCCTGCCTATATCCTCCTAGATTAGTCCTGAGAAGGACTGTTCTGGTCACTGGAAATCTTGGACTCCGATCTGGATCACCCTGCCTATGTCCTCCTAGATTAGTCCTGAGAAGGACTGTTGTGGTCAGCAGCAGTTTGCAGCCCTGATCCGGATCTACCTATGAGGGCCTCAAATCTGTCCCTAATCAGCAGCAGACACTCTCCCTACACTCACTGTCTGGATGGCTGTGTGCCGAGCACAGCGCGCCGGGAGTTATAAAGGCTCGGTGACGCTGTGCAGGGCGGCCAATCACTGCTATGCCACAACTAACAGGGCTGTGGCATTGCAGTGGTCTGTCAGCCAATCCCTGCACGTGGGCTGGCTCTCAAAAGAGCGCCAACATGGAGAGATGACGACCACGAGCACAGCACGAGTATCGCGAGATTACTCGGTGCTCGGCGAGTCGCCCGAGTACAGTGATACTCGTGCGAGTACCGAGTAGTGGCGTGCATGCTCGCTCAACACTAATGTTAATATGACCAGTCTGTTCCCATATAGTTTCCATATATTATGACATCCCCTTTTTACTTAGGGGGCCGTCACACACTACGATTTTGTGAGCAAACTCAATAACGATGTCAGTGGTGCGTGCTCGTGGACAACATCGTTAGTGAGGTGTCAAATGTATAGATAATGTTCAGGACGCAGCACCGATGTTACGTGCAGGTATTGTTCGCACATCCAGCGACCGATGCTTGTCAATGATGTGAATAGGTGAAATCGTTAGGGAGATCATTATCACGGTGTCACACAGAACGATGCAAGCAGATTGCATGACCGACATCATCTGATTTGGGGTCTGGTTCTCATATCTGCGATGAATAATCAGACCACTTATCGCTTGTAAGATCGACATGTCACACGCAACTACGTCGTTAGATCGACCTGAAAATCCGTGACGTTGCAGCGAAATCTTTACAGATATCGTAGCGTCTAACGGTCCCCTTAGGCAGATTGGCCACAGCAATGATTTTTAGGCCAACATAAAAGAATACATCTAAAGATCAGTCAATGTATGAGCATTTGTTTATCCATGATTATGTGGAACAATGGCTAAGAACAAGTGTTCTTTTGAGCCCTATACAATAATCACAAGAGAAGTTAAAAAAGGCAAGTCACGAAATAATCAGTGATCTGTAAAAGAAACAGCAGAGGCAAATGGAGGGATGTAGAAGAAAAGAAGATCTTAACCCTTAGGGCCCCTTTACACGCGGCTACATTTCTAGGGTGGCTACAGGTAACTTACTGGTTGCAGTGAAATCATGGAGAGATTAATCCATTTGTACACAGCAACAAGATAGAACCTTTACACGCGGCTACATTTCTAGGGTGGCTACAGGTAACTTACTGGTTGTAGTGAAATCATGGAGACAAGGTTCTATCTTGTTGCTGTGTACAAATGGAATAATCTCTCCATGATTTCACTGCAACCAGTAAGTTACCTGTAGCCACCCAAGAAATGTAGCCGCATGTAAAGGGGCCCTAAGTCCTACCTTGATGCACATCAAAGCACAGAAACCATCAGATGAAAACATTAGAGGAAGATTATTCAACAACCACTGATCGAATTCCTTCACTGCAGGTATTAGTTTAAGGCTGGAGTCAGTCGGCTGTATAAAATGGATGAGGAGCACATCGCAGGAACTACTTTCCTGGTCTGACCGGTACAGTTTCACGTATTTCTATGCAGCTCTCACCCTCAGGTTAGGAGAGCCACCGGTCAGTCCAAGCATTTTGATGTGATTGTCGCCCATGTTATACGACCATCTCATCCCATCCTAATCAGAATCACAGTGCCATTATGGTCATGGCTTTACTTTATAAAGCTAAATCCTGCTGACAGGTTCTCTTTAAGCTGTAATAATATAATCATCTTTATATACTACTAGATGGTGGCCCGATTCTAATACATCGGGTATTCTACAATATATGTAGTTTATTTATGAAGAGTTAAGAATAATTCAATGAGCGATCAGTAAGATACCGTCACACTTGGCGATGCTTCAGTGATTCTGATAACAATACGACCTGGTAGGGATCGCTGGACCGTCACTACATGATCGCTGGTGAGATGTCAAACAGTCAGATCTCACCAGCGATGCACCAACAATATGGCGGTTGTTGGGACCCTGTCCGTCTAGGGCGTAGTATTGAGGTCGTTGGTTGTTGTCCCGCGCGGCTTGGCGGGGGATTTCAATCCTGGCCGCCATATCGGAATACCCATAACTTGGGTGTTCCAATATGGTGGTCAAGGTACTTCCGCTGCGAGCAGCCGTGAGATGACCGGTTAGCGCCGGTCATCTACCGGCTACATTGCCGCTGACCTCAGTGCTCAGAGCTGACCCGTGGCTGCCATCGGGAGTACCTACCAGGTCATATTTTTGTAGTGACCGCTGGACCATCGCGAAGTGTGACGGTACCCCCATTCTGACACGATCAGCAATCTCACAGCGGGGTCTTGGTTGCTGCTGCGTGTCACACTGAGCGAAATCACTAGCGACAGTCAGGGTATTTCCGCTGCGAGCAGCCAGGAGATGACCGGCTAGTGCCTGTCATCTCCCAGCTCTGTCGCCGCTGATCTCTGTGCGGCAGGAGATGACCCGCAGCTAGCGCCGCTGACCTCCCGAAGGTGGCAGTGGCGTGCATGGCTCAAATCCTGGCCAATTTGTGGCAGGACTGCACCTGTCGCTGATTGGTCGCGGCTGGCTGGGCGCGACCAATCAGCGACGCGGGATTTCCGTTACAGGGAGACAGACACAATAAGACGATTATATAGTTGGATGCCTAGTGTCTATATTTTGTACCAGTTATTTTTAATTTCAGTACAGCTTAGTATTTCAATTTATTTTTGACAGCAAAACCCCAGTTTATAGTGACTGAACACCTCATTGAGTTCTGGGCACAGATTTATAGATATTAGGCCAGACTATAGAGTTGGACATTTTAGACTTCGACTGAGAACATTTTCTGCCATCTTATGACAAATAATCCTGTATTTGCACAAACCTTATGACAGGGGAAACTCCCAAATATTCCTGCAACTTCTCAGGCACAAATTACCTTTCACATTATCCGTGATCGGTGAAGCTTTTAAATGACTCACAGCAATATGAAATATCAGCAGGAGGTCTACAGAGTATTACATTAAAGCTACATTGTTGATGGCAGCAGTATAATATAAGAGCTGAAGGTGAAAGATGTGTGGGATCTTTAGCACAACAGGAAATTGTATCACCAATGAGATGTAATTATGAGTCTGGCATTAATATGGCTCCAAAGACTGATTAATTTCTGCTAACCTCCCTATAATAGCACTTTTCAGGCATTGCTCCCACATTCATTCTGACTTGGTAACTATTATGTAAATAATAGGAAAGACTCCACCTTGGTGTACAATTTCTTGGTGCTTCATACTAGGTAAAAACCAATAAACGAACAAATGAAAGAAATTAATTGCTGGTCCTGTTCAATAATTAAACCACTTTAGGAGCCCAGTTCCCAGTGCATTGGTTTGAGGAAATGTTTATTATGAAAGCAATAATATTATTGATTGACTATAATTATATTCATTTTGCGATAGGATTACTTGATATTTCAGCTTGGAATGCATCATACTAACTCTTTGGCCATGTCCACACAAAAGTATTTTCAATCCAATTCTGCCAATGAACATATTGACAGCACTCAGGCCAATGTTATTCAATGTGACAGTGCAGATAAGCGAGTTTTTTCAATGACCGAATCTGCCCTTGTTAACAAATGCAGCATGCACTGATTTCTTCCATGTGTCGGATGAGAAGTCAAGTCTTTGGGAACATACAAAAAAAAATTGGACTTCATATGGAGCCATCATATAGTCTCAGTTTTTTACAGATACATTGCAATTCTTTAATATAGAATTTTTTTTTGTTCTTGTAACTTTTAGATAACTGCTGATGCACAAAGATTAATTGCATACAGATTGCGTATGGTTGACGAACAAGAAAAAAATTGTGAAAACTTTTTTTTAATTTTACTGGCTCTTGCAAATCATTTTATTATGCCCACAGGGGTCTGATAACATGCTGAGAGGTATAATTAGTCTGGGGAAACTAATGCCTCATCAATGAGTCAAAAGGCTAATTTTCTTGTCATAAATAGACTTTAGAAATACTTTTTTCTATAGATCTGTTTCTATGTCTAATGCAGTAGAGCTGGGGTGGGGAGCTCCAGGCCTCGAGGGCTGCCAACAGGTCATATTTTCAAGACTTCCTCAGCATTGTAAAAGGGTTGGAATCATCCCCAGTGCAAGTGAATATATTATCACCTGTGCAATACTATGTAAATACTGAAAATCTGCACTGTTGGCGGCCCTCAAGGCCTGGAGCTCCCTACCCTTGTACTAAATGGTCATTGCGCCAGCCCTTTCCGAGACTCCTCCGTCAAACTCGGATGAGTGTGTCCTAACCCTAAGGCAGGGAATCTAGGATGATACAACTACTGAAGATTCTGGGGCATGGGGAGACTTGTAAGGTTTCCTTTCAAGTTTTATTTAAAGCACCACTCCAAAGGTTTTTTGTATTGCACCGCTGGAGTTGTTCTTTAACTTTAATTCCTTTCCTGCACCTCGCATTACTGTAATACCCTTGTATGATGCACCGCTCGGCATCTTCATCTTCTATAGCTCCGATTAGTTTCTGGCAAACTGCCGGCAGCTCCATGGAGCCTGCTGGAGGTCAAAACTCAATACTTGTCTATGAGAGCCTTTGTTTTACCTCTGGCTCTCATAGAGATGCATTGGGAGCTTGTTATGTAACATTTGACTTCTGTCCAGTCAGGAATTACAGTCATAAGATGGCTCTAGTAGACCAGAACAGCACTGAAAAAGCATGAAAATGCCAAAGGGTAAGCATAACACTAGGGGCAGGGGATTTACATTTAAAGGGAACCTGTCAGGTTGTTTATGTCCCCCCCCCCCCCAGCTATTACTATCTGCGCCTGCATCTTCATAATACTAGTCTAATCTTTCCTGTCTGAGCTCATAGTGAAAAAAGGCATTTATACACTTACATATTTTTATGGAAATGAGGCAGTCAGTCTACATTTTGGAGACTGTAGTCTATCTCGCAGGTTAATAGTTAACATTTCAGCCAAATGTCAGGACATGCTGTGAGACCTGATGTGATGTCACAACCATGTGACTACAATAGGTGGAGGTAAGTCTTCATAGCACATAATTATTTAGCTTGCTTAGCTCTGCCCACTATCGTCACATGATTGTTACATCACACAGGTCCTTATGACAAGAGAAGTTAATAGTGAGTTAACTATTAACCTGTCAGATACAATACAGTCTCCAGTCTCCAAGATGTAGACTCACTGTTTCATTTACATAAGAAAATGTGAGTGTATAAATACTTTTTTTCACCTTTAGCATTACACTATGAGCTCAGACAGGGATGGTTAGAATAGTATTATGAAGCTACAGGTACAGACAGTGAAAGCTGGGGAGGCATAAACAGCCTGACAGGTTCCATTTAACGTGTCAGTCAGCATCCATTATAAGTTTATGCAGCAAACATTTAAAACCGCCCTTCACCTCTCCAAGCAAGCTTACGTCAACACTTTTATCACATCACCAACTAACCAACACTTTAACACTTTCCATTCTCTCCTCAGTCCAAAAGTACAGGCCCCAACCACCAGCCTTAGCGCTGACGATCTGGCCAACTATTTTAAGGATAAAATTGACCACATACGACAGGAAATTTACAGCCTCAGAACATCATGCATTCATGCATCATGCGGTCTTTGATCCGGTCACAGAGGAAGAAGTCGGCTTCCTGCATCTTCTTGCCCTACTACCTGCACCAGAAACCCAATTCCCTCACATCTCCTTCAATCCCTTTCCCCAGCTGTCACATCTCACTGAACTAAAATATTTAATCTTTCCCTCTCATCTGGTGTTTTCCCCTCCTCCTTCAAACATGCCACCATATATCCATTATTAAAAAAAAAATATCCCTTGACCAGAACTCTGCTGCTAACTATAGACCTGTCTCTAATCTCCCCTTCATCACTAAACTCCTGGAACGCTTGGTCCACTCCCGTATGATCCACTATCTCTCTGAAAATTCTCTTCTTGACCCTCTACAGTCCAGCTTCTGCTCTTTACATTCTACTGAAACTGCCCTCACTAAAGTCTCTAATGATCTACTGACAGCTAAATCTAATGGTCACTACTCCCTGTTGATCCTCCTCGATCTCTCGGCTCCATTCGATATGGTAGATCACCAGCTCCTCCTCTCTATGCTCTGCTTTATTAGGCTCAAGGACTCTGCTCTCTCCTGGTTTTCCTCCTACCTCTCTGACTGCTCCTTCACTGTATCTTTCACCAGCTCCTCTTCTCTTCCCCTCATAGTTGGGGCTCCCCAGGGTTCAGTCCTAGGTTCCCTTCTCTTCTCTCTATACACTGCCCCTATTGGACAAACCATCAGTAGATTTGGTTTTGAGTACCATCTCAATGCTGACGACATATAACTATACACATTTTTCCCTGACATCACCTCCACATTACTACAAAATACCAGTGATTGTCTCTCTGCTGTCTCTAACATCATGTCTTCTCTCTACTTTAAATTGAATCTGTCAAAAACTGAACTTCTCGCATTTCCTCCCTCTCCTAATCTTCAGAAACCTAATATTGTCATTCCTGTATGTTCATTACTCCTTAACAGCACGCTTGCTGTCTTCAGGTTATATATGACTCAGATCTCTTCTTCTCTCTCCACAACTGGTCACTCATTCACTCATGTCACCGACACCTCAAAAACATCTCTAGAATTCGACCATTTCTTACATTTGATTCTGCAAAAACTCTGTTGCCCTTATTCATTCTAGCCTGGATTACTGCAAATTCTCTACTAATCGGTTTCCTTCTTACTAAACTCTCTCCTCTCCAATCCATCCTCAATGCAGCAGCCAGGATCATATTCCTCTCCAACTGCTTCACTGATACCTCTATCCTGTGCCAGTCATTGCACTGGCTGCCAATCCGCTATAGAGTACAATATAAAATTATCACTCTCACCCATAAAGCCCTCCAGAGTTCTACACCATCCTACATCTCCTCCCTTATCTCTGTCTATCGCCCTACACGTGCCCTGCATTCCGCAAGTGACCTAAGACTGACATCAACTACAATCCAATCCTCCCACTCCCATCCCAAAGACTTCTCACGAGCTGCATCAATTCTCTGGAATGGGTTACCAAAAACAATTAAATTAATTCCCAATACCAATAGTTTTAAGCAAGCCTTAAAAACGCATCTCTTTAGACTGGCCTATCATCTTACTTCACTTGTCTAACTATGGCCAGGGTCACACATACCATCTGTTTTTGGGAACATTTTGGACATTTTTTCTTCAAAGTCCAAAAACGCATATGCGCTAACGCGTGTGTATGTGCATTTTTCAAAAAACGCATGCGTTTTTATTCCGCAGACCAAAAATGCTGCTAGCAGCATTTTTGGGGAGCTTTCAAAAAACACATGCATTTTTTTAAAACGGTGCCCTATGGGAGACGCATGCATTAACGCATGGCACATATAGGCACCATGCGTTAACGCATGCGTTTTTTGGGGAAAAATGACTAAATCCCAAAAATTCAAAAAAACGTCCAGGACCTCAGGCAATACTATTGGCACCCTTAGAAAAATGGATCAGTTTTTCTAAGGGCTTAAAAAATGGATCTGTATATGTGACCCTGGTCTATCTTCCCTTTTCCAAATCTCGCCTCTTGTGCCATCTGTCTTCACCTGCAGAATGCCTGTCCTTCTGTCCCCCATGCATAAAATAGCACTTTGTCTGTACTTGTACAGATCCCAATTGGTGACCGGTTCATGCAGCATTACGTGAATCCCCTATTTATTATATTGATGGCTGGACCATATATGATGGCACTTTTTACCATTTACATTTTGTGCCTTCCCTATTTCCTCATAGATTGTAAGCTTGCGAGCAGGGACCTCACTCCTCATGGTTTTTTTATTTTATTTAGGCTGGTTTCACACAGCAGGATTTTCCCTGATCAGGTTCGATCAGGTTTGTGTGCCAAAACCAGGAGAGGAACTTGCAGAGGAAAACTATAATTGAAAGACTGACCCCTGTTCTGAGTTTTGGAGACCAGACAGCCCCAGACGAGTTTTTGGCCGGATGGAGCCGGATGGCAGCTCTCTGCCATCCGGTTTCATCTTTGCGGTGGAATCCGGGCGAATTCGGATTATTCTCTCCTGTCACAAAAATGTTGCTTGCAACATTTTTGAGTCCGGGGAGAAAAATGTCCCCAATTTGCCGGATCCCGGATTCACCCGGATTCTTCCGGATCCTCCCGGATCTGGGGCAATCCAGCGCTCCCTAACATGGTAGCCTATGGGGCCAGATTGCCCCGGTCCGGGAGGATCCGGGAATCGGACACTGGTGGCTGCATGCCGCTGTTCTTTCAGGACCGCGGCTAGCTCCCTGCGAGCCGCGGTCCTGAATCATTAGCAGCTACAGCTGCATCCAGCTGCACACAGGATTCTGTGTGCTCATCCGGTCCAGGGCTGTCAGGGCCATCCCGGACATCCCCAGACCGGATAACACCGTGGTGTGAAACCAGCCTTATTCTGAATTATTTCATATTGTTTATATATGTCCCCTCTAAATTGTAAAGTGCTGCATAATATGTTGGCGCTATATAAATAAAATTATTATTATTATTATTATTATCCAGCACTTAAAAAAACCCTTTTGGAGTGGTGATTTAAATTAGTAGTCGAAACTACCCATATTCATCGCCTATCTATAGGATAAATGATCACTCTTAGGGGGCTCAATATCGCGAACGATATCGTTTAAGCGATCTGCTTTTTGATCGCTTAAGCGATATCGTTTGTGAATCGCTGCATGCAATCAAGCGAATTTACTATGTAAAATCGCTTGATCGTGACATCGCAGATATGAGAGCCGGAGCTCATATCAAGCGATCATCGCTTGTTCAATCTGCTTCATCGTGGTGTATAACACCACGATGAACGATCTCCCAGCGGCAGAGCCTATGCTGGGAGATGGTATCTATGGTAAACGTCGGGTTACTAAGCGCCTAGTAACCCGATGTGTACCATAGTTACCAGCGATCTCGCTGGTCCTCATCGCTGGTGAGTCTGCCTGTGTGACAGCTCACCAGCGATGTGAGCGATATTGTTAGCGATCGCGCGTGCACGTGATCGCTAAGGCTGGTTTCACACTGCGGTTTTTCACTGATCAGGTTCGATCAGGTTTGTGTGCCAAAACCAGGAGAGGAACCAGGAGAGGAACTTGCAGAGAAAAACTATAATTGAAAGATTGACACCTGTTCTGAGTTTTGGAGACACTCC
Organism: Allobates femoralis; assembly: GCA_033576535.1. Classification (NCBI taxonomy): domain Eukaryota; kingdom Metazoa; phylum Chordata; class Amphibia; order Anura; family Aromobatidae; genus Allobates; species Allobates femoralis. Next base: position 215,570,566 of record JARQOC010000003.1, read on the forward strand.
AGATTTTGAAACACAAAACCTGATCGAACCTGACCTGATCTGACCGCAGTGTGAAACCAGCCTAACAATATCGCTCACGATGTTGATGAGTGTGACGGCCGCCTTAGGGCCACGTCACACACACAGATATTTGTGCAGATATTGATCGCAGATCTCTGGTTGCAGTGAAATTAAGGACACATTAATCCATTTATATACAGCCACAAAATGGAACAATGTGTCCATGATTTCACTGCAACCAGAGATCTGTGAACAATATCTGCACAAATATCTGTGTGTGTGACGTGGGCCTTAGGCCCTTTTCACATGTAATGCAGGGCTGCGTTTTGCTTCATTTGTGTTTCTATGCGTTTTTACAGCTTTTTCCCCTCAGTTGAATTTAATGGAAAACGCATTAAAAACGTTTTTGCAAATGCACGAGTTTTTAATGCGTTTTCCATTAAAATCAATGGGGCAAAAAGCTGTAAAAACGCATAGAAACACAAATGAAGCAAAACGCAGCCCTGCATTACATGTGAAAAGGGCCTTAATTCCACTGCTACATCTATTGCTCTATCTATCTATCTATCTATCTATCTATCTATCTATCTACCTATTGTAGTGATGTGGCTGTGTCCTCCTCTTAGGCTGGGTTCACACTGCGGCAGCGTCCGGTCCGGGGCTGTCAGGGGTGACAGCCTGGACCGGAGTTTTGCTGCATAGAATAGTATCGGGCTGCACGGAGCTGGATCGCGGCGGGTGTTAATTATCTGCTATCCGGCTGCTAGCTCGCCGGATGTATCCTGCAGAAGTGGGGATTTGTCTGCCGACTCCAAAAACGTTGCATGCACCGTTTTTGGAGTCGGCAGACAAATCCCCACTTCTGCAGGATTCATCCGGCGAGCTAGCAGCCGGATGGCAGATAATTGCCACCCGGCGCGATCCAGCTCCGTGCAGCCCGATACTATTCTATGCAGCAAAACTCCGGTCCAGGCTGTCACCCCTGACAGCCCCGGACCGGACGCTGCCGCAGTGTGAAGGCAGCCTTACTGAGACCAATTTTTGTTTTGTCATTTTAGCTTTTTTATCCTCCTCTTCAAAGAGCTATACGTTTTAATTTTTTATGTCCACATAAAAATATGAGGTTTTTTTTTGCAGGAGTTGTCCATTGGAATGACACCATTCATGGTATTATGTAATATACTAAACGTTTTGAAGAAAAGTCAAAGTATGCCAAAATTGCAAAAAAAAATGCATGTCCACAATTGACCTAGCAATATGATTCTCCAGATCAGTACAATCATGCCTTAGCACTGTAACGTTTTAACATTTTCAGTCATTTGGGCTGTGTGAGGGCTTGTTTTTGTCCCTGAGCTGACACTTTTATTGATTAAATTTTGGGCTAAAAATGATATTTAGATTGCCTCTTATTGCATCTTGCTGCAATAATGCAGTGTGCTTCTATTTTTTTTCTCATCATTACATTTTCTGTTCAGTTAATTTATATTTATACTTTGACTGATCTCAGTTTCATGAATGCAGCTATATTAAATTTGTGTATTTTTTATTTTTTTATTTTTATTTTTAATGGGGAAAAAGGGAGATGATGAGAACTTTTGCATTTTTTATTTTTTCTATGTTTTAAATTTAAATTTAAGGCTGGGTTCACACTTGCAGATGCCTCCGCAGCGTTCTGCGGAGGACATCTGCAAGCCTCTGTATGCAAATGGCAGCCGTATCCTTTATAATGGGCCGCACGGTGTCTGCAGATGCATGCAGACCGCCGTGCGCTCCCATTGCCCGCCATGAGTGATCTGTGCGCATGCGGAGGCATGCACACAGATCACACACTCTCGTCCGCACCGCGAACGCGACATGTCGGGTTTTCGGTGCGGATGGGAGTGTGTGATCTGTGCGCATGCCTCCGCATGCGCACAGATCACTCATGGCGGGCAATTGGAGAACACGGCGGTCTGCAAGCATCTGCAGACACTGTGCGGCCCATTATAAAGGATAGGGCTGCCATCTGCATGCAGACACTTGCAGATGTCCTCCGCAGAACGCTGCGGAGGCATCTGCAAGTGTGAACCCAGCCTAATTTGTACTATACACAGCATTACCACAATACTGCTAGGAATTCCAGCTACAGCCTGGCTTTAAGCAGGAGAACCATCTTGACAGGCATGAAGTTCTTCAGTAGACTTCTGGACATCATGACAACCCATTGGCATCTCACCATCACGTCACAGGCTTGCCGATGGCTGCAGAGAATGACTCACTTCCATGCTGGTGGACAGTAAATGCTGTTGTCAGAAATTGATAGCAGCATATAACAGTCAAGGGTAGAATTTCACTCCACCTAGAGCTGTTATACTATTTTCATATCTGCAGTATTTTCAGTTAATGTTTTTCAATCAAAACTGGATGATTTCTACATCAGGTTTTTTATGTGCTTTCACATCAGCGCTTTTCAAATCCGGCAGAATTACGCCTTTTTTAGTAATAAAAAAAATGGATCTGGCAACATGGCGTCAAAATTGCATTCTGACCAATGCATTTTGCATGGAGTTCCGGACATGTGCGGTGACTTGCGTTTTTATTCAGATCTGGCAAATCCGGCACTTCAGGCTTTGGACAAAAAAACACTGCTAACTGCAGTTTTAAAACAAGCCTGAATTGCCAGATGAAACCACAAGTCAAACCACATTTTCTGAACTCCATTCAAAATTCATTAGTCAGAACGCAAAGTGCCACAATGTTGCTGGATCCTGTTTGTTAAAAAAAAGGCAGATTTGAAAAATGCTGATGTGAAAGTACCCTTAAAGGCAGATGATGGCTGAATAACACAGCAATTCTCTGCCTGGAAATATGTGGGCTCAGCTTGCATCAAAGTCAGAGAGATGGCAAAAGATGTTAATGTACGTCTTTTGCTTGTTAGGCTGGGGTCACACTTGAGCCTTGGATCTGTTAAAACCATACATTTCTCCAAGTTGAAAATGTTGAAAAACTGATCCGTTAACGGATTCATAGGCCAGAGTCACAAATGCCCCTGCACTTTTTTGTGCCCTTAGAAAACCGGATCCAGTCTTCTAAGGGTGCCAATAGTGTCACCTGAGGTCCATGACGTTTTCGGGAAAATGTTGGACATAGTCATTTTTTCACCAAAAACGCATATAGGCTAATGCATGGTGCCTATATGTACCACGCGTTAATGCAGGCGTCTTCCATAGGGTCCCATGTTAAAAAAACACATGCATTTTTTTAACCCCTTCCCGACCTATGACGTTATAGAGACGTCATGAAAGTCGGTGCGTTCCGGACCCATGACGTCTCTATAACGTCATGGCTTCCTTGCAGTCCTGCAGCTCCGGTGACCGGCTCAGTAACAAGTCACTGAAGCTGCAAGATCGCAAGGACCCTTACTTAATTCCAGGGGAAGTGGCTTAACCCCCCGAGGTTACAGTCGCAGTGATTTGCGGTTGAAAATGAAACCGCAAATTACCACGACTGTAATAATCGACTGTCTCCTCCTGCCTCCTGCTTCTCCCCCCTGTCCTCCACTGTCTCCTTCTGCTCCCCCTGTCACCCCCCTGTCATTTCCCTGTCCCCCGCAGTCGCCTGCCACCCCCTCGCTCATCCCATCTGTTCTCCGCTATTTCCTGCTTCCCCCTCTCATCCTCCCTGTCCTCGGCTGTCTTCTGCTCCCCCTCTGCTCATCCCCCTTGTCCTCCGGTGTCTGATCACTGGACGAATAATCACCAGACCAATGATCACCACTTCCTCCAGCCACCGCCTCCTCCCGCTCACCTCCAGCCCTCGGTGCTCCGCTCTAGTCTTCCTCTTTCCGGTCCTGTGCTCCAGTCCCCGCCACCATCATCACTTCCAACATCACTTCTGACATCGTGTAAGTCCTCCTAACCTGAGGGATCCCTTTTTCTGCAACTCGATCTCCATGCATGGAGATTGAGCTGCAGTGAAGGGATCTCACAGCTCGGGCCTCTCTATGCTGAGGATTGCAGCCCCCAGCTGCCTAGTTGTACCCGGCTGGACCAAAAATATGTCGGAGCCCCAGTCATTTTTTTTCTTCTACAATTAGTTCTAGAAAAAAAAAAAAGGGCTTTGCTGTATTTTTGTTTGCCAGCCATGTACAATGAGGCAGCTGGGGTTTGGTGGCAGTCTGTAGCTGCCAAGTTGTACCTGGCTGGACCAAAAATATGGCAGAACTCCACGTCATTTTTGTCTACTATTAGTCCTAGAAATAAAAAAAAATGGGCTTCGCTGTATTGTTGGTTGCCAGCCAAGTACAATGAGGCAGCTGGGGGTTGGTGGCAGTCCGTAGCTGCCAAGTTGTACCTGGCTGGACGAAAAATATGGCGAAGCCCCAAAAATTTTTTTTTATTAATTCTACAAATAAAATGACATGGAGCTTTGCCGTATTTTTGGTTGCCAGCCAGGTACAACTTGGCAGTTGGGGGGCTGGAATCCTAGGCATGGAGAGACCCAAACGTTGTGGGCCCCCATGATGCAAATTGCAACCAACAGCCACCCCAGAAAATAGTGCATTAATTAGAGACGCCACTTTCTGGTGCTGTACCCCAACTCTTCCAGTTGCCCTTGTGCTAGTGGCAATGCTGGTGGCACACAGGGGCTCTCCATACGTCCGCTAACAATTTGAATGGAAAAGCAGTTCAAATTGTTAGCAGACACCATGTCGCATTTGGAGAGTACCTGTGTGCCATTGGAGCTCCCCCACAAGTGGCCCAATTTTGGAAACTAGACCCACCAAGGAACCTATCTAGATGCATAGTGAGCATGTTGAGCCTCCAGGAGCTTCACAAATTGATTTCTAAAAATGAATAAAACTTTTTGTGAAAAAAAGAGTACTTTTTCCTTATCACGGATCAATTTGTGAAGTACCTGGGGGTTCAAAGTGCTCACTATGCATCTACATACGTTCCTTGAGGGGTCTAGTTTCCAAAATGCGGTCATTTGTGGGGGTGCTCCAATGTTTAGGTACACAGGGGCTCTCCTTACGCGACATGGTGTCTGCTAACAATTGAAATTGTTAGCGAACATCATGTTACGTATGGAGAACCCCTATGTGCCTAAACATTGGAGCTCCCCCACAAATGACCCCATTTTGGAAACTAGACCCACCAAGGAGCATATCTAGATGCATAGTGAGCACTTTGAACCCCCAGGTACTTCACAAATTGATCTGTAAAAAGGAAAAAAGAAAATGTTGGTGAAGAAAAGAGTACTATTTCCTTATTACGGATCAATTTGTGAAGTTCCTGGGGGTACAGAGTGCTCACTATGCATCTAGATAAGTTCCCTGGGGGGTCTAGTTTCCAAAATGGGGTCAATTGTGGGGGAACGCCAATGTTTAGGCACACTCTCCAAATGCGACATGGTGTCTGCTAACAATTTGAATGGAAATCAGCTCAAATTGTTAGCTGACACCATGTTGTGTTTGGTGAGCCCCTGTGTGCCTTAACATTGGAGCTTCCCCACAAGTGACCCCATTTTGGAAATTTATCTGGATGCATAGTGAGCACTTTGAACCCCCAGGTGCTATACAAATTAATCCGTAAAAATGAAAAAGTACTTTTTTTCACAAAAATTTTCATGTAGCCTAAATTTTTTCATTTTCAAATGGGCAATTTCTCCTGAGTACACAGATACCTCATATGTGGTCATAAAACACTGTTTGGGCGCACGGCAGGGCTCAGAAGTGAAGGAGCGTCATTTCAATTTTTGAATTTAAAATAAGCTCCAAAAGTCAGATTGTGCTCCTTCCCTTCTGAGCCCTGCCGTGCACCCAAACAGTGGTTTATGACCACATATGAAGTATTGATGTACTCAGGAGAAATTGCCCAACAAACTTTAGGATCCATTTTATCCTGTTGCCCATGTGAAAATGAAAGAATTGAGGCTAAAAGAACATTTTTGTTACAAAAATTAAAATGTCCATTTTTTCCTTCCACGTTGCTTTAGTTCCTGTGAAGCACCTGAAGGGTTAATGATATTCTGGAATATAGCTTTGAGTAGCTTGAGGGGTGTGGTTTTTGGCATGGTGTCACTTTTGGGTGTTTTCGGTCATGTACACACCCTCAAAGGGACTTCAAATGTGATGTGGTCACTAAAAAAGTGGTTTTGTAAATTTTGCTGGAAAAATTGCTGATGAACTTTGAACCCTTATAACTTCCTACCAAAAAGATTTTTTTTTCAAAAATTGTGCTGATGTAAAGTAGACATGTGGGAAATGTTATTTATTAACTATTTTGTGTCACGTAACTCTCTGGTTTAGCAGAATAAAAATTGATCATTTGAAAATTGCTAAATTTTCAAAATTTTTGCCAAATTCTTGATTTTTTCACAAATAAATGCAAAAAATTATCAACCTAAATTTAATACTAACATGAAGCCCAATATGTCACGATAAAACTATCTCAGAATCACTAGGATCCGTTGTGGGGTTCCAGAGTTATTACCTCATAATAAACACGGGTCAGAATTGACAAAAATGCCAAGGTCTTTAGGGTCAAAATAGGCTGGGTCATGAAGGGGTTAAAGCACCCCAAAAACACTGCTAGCAGGGCTTTTGGGATGCTGCATAAAAGCACATGCGTTTTTTTAAAAACAAATGTGCGTTAACGCATATGCTTTTTTGGACTTTGAAAAAAAAATGTCCAAAATGATCCCAAAAACGGATTTAGCCCAAAAACGGATGGTATGTGTGACCCTGGTCATAGGCTCCAATGCAAAAAAATGCAGTGTCAAAGTGCATTGCTAAAAACGCCATGCTTTTTTTGGTGCTGTAGCATAAACACATGCATTTTTTTAACATGGGACTCTATGGGACAAGCATGTGTTAATGCATGGAACATATAGGTACCATGCGTTAACGCTAGCAGTAATTTTGCATCAAAATGACAACAGAAAAAAAACGGCAAGCAGTAACGCTGCAGACAATGTTTTCCTGTGCACTCAGCTAAAGCGCACTTTATGCAGGTTGGTGTGTGACCGCTGCTAAGATAAACACCGGGTTGCTATGGGGCTCCGGTTCACTGGCAGCACATAGCATTAACGCTATGCGCTGCGGCTGCTTTTCAAAGAAATTAGCAGCTCCGTCACCCTCAAATGTGACCCTAGCCTTAGACTAACAAATCTCTGTGGCATTGCTTCAAATTTCTGCAACAAGCTCCCTGTAAAGAGTAGTGAAGCTTGGGTATGCAATGAGGTAACAGATAGAGTCTATGTAGTACTCTAGTCTGGTGGCTTAGACATCATAAACAGCAGCTGTTTATAGGGATGTAAATAAACCACTACATTTATATAGACTTTACTGTAGAAACAAGTTAATAGTGTATTTTACAGACAAACACTGTAAGTAGAAGAGAGAGACCACCCAATTCTCTGTTCTAAAAAAAAAATCAGATGACTACACTTTAATATAAAATCCCCCAGTTTTTCAGTTATTAAGTGCACAATTTGCTTTTCCTCTGAAATAAAAACAAAATGGTTTCTTTACTGCCGTGGAAAACCTATTAAACGTTAAACAGAGAAGTTTCTCATAACAGTCTTTGCCATGACTGGAGTAAATAAAAATAATACAGTGGCCAAAAAATAATTGAATATGGTATTAATTTCACTTAGCACATTCACAGGATACAAAATACATTATTTCTTTTAATTTCAACATTGAATTATGAAATCATTAAAGGATTGTAATTAGGAAATGTTCTGCGCCAGAATGGTCACAGTGATACAGTGAGCAATGGGTGTCTGAGCCCCTACAATCTGACAGGGTTACGGTGACTGTTATCTCTGTGGCCATTCTCACCCTAAATTGCAAGACAGACATTGGACAAAGTATTAATAAGTAAAGGGTTACATTATAATTAGCAGCTTGTATAAGAACTCATGCAAAAAAAGCTATGATTGCCTCTAACTATAGCACATATAGGAATGTATGGAGCCCAAAATGCATTAAATACATTATGAAGCAACTTCGTAACAAGCTCATTTGCTTCTAAGGAATTTGGCTCTTTATCACAGAGACACAAGGACTCAATATGATTCTGTTTAGATTCTGCCAAGTGCCTATACATACTATACATAGTATTGTACATCAATGTTCTATTTCAATGCATAAACTTAATAATGGACCATTTATACAACTGTTATATTCTTGCCTCTATGATTTGGTTATTGCAGTTTTTGTTGCTGTTTTGGAGCCAAATTTAGTAATGTATAAAAAAATGCATGAGGTATAGGTAGAGACAAGCTAACTTTCCCCGAACATGTTCACCAATTTCAAATTCGGCATGAACATTGCAGATTTTTTTCGGGATCAGAAATTCAAACAATTTAGCAAACAATTGCAAAACGGGGCTACGTCCAGGAAAAAAATTTGAAATTTAAAATAGCTCTAAAACTTTCCCTGTCTGTTTGGGACCAAAACGCTTTTCGGAAGACCAGCTGGCAGGGGACAATCCCTAACTTTAGGGTTAGAATTATTCCCGCCATCGCGTCTATTGGTTTGTATCAAGCTGTAGAATTGTTTGGTGCTTTAAATTAATTTTTTTAAGGTTCCTGAAGTTTTCAAGCATTTTGACTAGGGATGGGCGAATCTACTCGCTAGGACTCGTTACTCGGCGAGTAGTAAGGGACTCGCAGGACTCGGTACTCTGCGAGTTTCCCAGCGTTTACTCGCACGAGTCCAATGCAAATCATTGGCAAACGCTGACAAAACTAGGATTACCATTGTTTGCATTAGACTCGGCTACTGTGCCTGTGATAGCAGGGAAACTCGCAAATAACTGCAGTTTCTTTGCGAGCCGAGTCCAGCTGTCTTCTCTGTGCAGCTCAAGGGTCCTAGAGCCCGCCTGCTCACAGACATGATGTAGCAGTGCTGAGATTGTTCTCAGTCTGCTCATTCCTTGTGCATAGACATCTATATCTATGCACAGGGGATGTAGCAGAGAGGACATCGCGTTTTGGACTACGTCGGACGGAAGAGGATTTTTTTAATTAAAGATGGAGTCCCTAATGGCTTTTTTTTTATTTCAAATAAAACATTTTCTCTGTGTTTTTTTAACCCTTTATTGGAGATTCTTAGAATCTTGGGCTTAACACCAGCTTGTATAACAAATCTGGTATTAACCCCTTTATTACCCAGCGTGCCACCGCCACCAGGGCCGCTGGAAGAGCGGGGTTCAGCGCCAGAGGATGGCGCTTCAATGAACGCGCCATCTTCTGGGGTGGCTGCGGGCTGCAATTTGCAGCGGGGGGTGCCCAGAAAGCTTGGGCATCCCTGCGCTGCGGATTCCAGCCCCCAGCTGCTTAGCTGTACCTGGCTAGACATAGAAATTGCGCGGAGCTCCACGCATTTTTTTATAAATATTATTTCATGAAATTCTGAGATTCTGACTCTGAGACTCTGAGATTCTGACTCTGACTCTGAGACTCTGAGATTCTGACTCTGACTCTCTGAGATTCTGACTCTGACTCTCTGAGATTCTGACTCTGACTCTGACCCCAAAGTTTGTTCTGCAACTTCTCCGGAGTATACTGATACCCTATATTTGGTGGAAAGCCACTGTCTGTGTGCACAGGAGGACCTGAAAGGGAAAGAGTGTCATTTGATATTATCAACGGAAAATTGGCTGGAATCTTTTGTGGACTCCATGTCATGTTTAGAAAGCCCCTGATGTGCCTAAACATTGGGAAGTCCACTAAGGTGACCCCATTTGGAAACTAGATCCCCCAACAATTTTATCTAGAAGTGTGGTGAGCACTTTAATCCCCCAGATGCTGTCACGGTTTAGTGAGAATGCTGATGAGGGAATGGCAGTTATGGGCAGGGTGACCAGGGAAGACTACTCTGACCCTAGTCTAGGACCCCTGAATGCCCCTGATCCTGAAGGTATCTCTGAAGGTGAGAAGGTTTGGGCTCCCAGCCTCTTCCTAAAACTCCTCCACCAGCCTTGCGCTATTCCCCCTCACCTCCCTCCAACTGGGTTACAGCAACTCCAAAGGAAAGGACTTCAGCAACACAAACACACAGGTCAGAACAGCACAGCTTCCAGGCATAGAGAGAACCTCTATAAGCAGCACCACCTGGTGGAAGGAAAGGCTACTTAATGGCCAGAGGGAGGGAAGCCCAGGTGAGTCACACATTAACCCCCCAACCAGCAGCCGAGCCTCATAGTGAATGCAGATCTGGAGCACAATACAGGAGACCCAGGACCTTCACAACTATCAACCATGCAGCTCTTAAAGACAAACACATACACAGCAGCATCCAGCAAGGTCAGCGCCAACTAAGCGTGTGACAGATGCTTCACTGAATTTTATAACATAGAGTCATGTAAGTGAAAAAGTAATTTTTTTAATGTTTCTTTACTTAGCACCAAGGGCAATAGAAGATTATGGACTGCAAAAAAGTTTCTTAAATTTCTCATGAGTAAGATGATACCAAATACGATGTACAAAACCACTGTTTGGATGCACAGCATGGCTCAAAAGGGAAGAAGCGATGTTTTGGAGTGCATTTTTGCCCATTTTTTGGAATGGTTTGTAGGTGTCATGTTGCATTTGGTTAGCCATTCATGTAACTAAGCAATGGAATTCCCCCACAAGTGACCTCATTCTAAAATTTAGAGTTTTCACGGAATTTATCTTGATGTGAGCACCTTAATCCCACAATTGCGTCATAGAATTTTAAAACGTAGTATCATGAAAATGTAAAAATGTGATTTTTACCACATAAATGTTGTTTTACCACCAAATATTTTAATTGTCACAATGACAGCAGGAGCAAGTGGACCCCAAAATTTGTTGTTCATTTTTCCTAAGTACACTAATATCCTATATGTGTTGGAAAACCACTGCTTGGGTGCATGTCAGGGCTCAGAAGGGAAGGAGCAATGTTCTGGGGTGCAGATTTTGAAGGAATGATCTGCAGGTGGTGTCATGTCGCGTTTGGTTAGCACTTCATGTATCTAAACAATGTAATTCACACACAGTTAACCTTATTCTGGAAACTAGACCCCCCCTAGGAATACATCTAGATGTGTGATGAGCTGTTACAAAAAATCTTGTTTTAGCACCAACTATTTTCATTTTCACAAGGATAGCAGGAAAAATCAGAACCCAAAATTTGTTGTGCAAATTCTTCCTAATGCACTTATACCGCAGATGTGGTGGAAAACCACTTTTTGGGCGCACAGCAGGGCTTGGGAGGGAAGGAAGCCGCTAGATTTTTGGAGTACAGATTTTTCTAAAATAAGTTGCGGAATGCATTTGCAAAGCCCCCAAGTGCCAGAACAGCTGAAACCCCAAAAGTGACCATATTTAGGAAATTACACCCCTCTGGGAGATTATCAATAGGTATAGTGACAATTTTATCTCTGGAAAACACCCATGGACTCAAACGCAGTGAATTTTGTATCAACAAAAATTGCAAATTAGCCCTTTTAGTATCCAGTATATTGTAGTGCTTGTACATTTTGCCCATGCTTCTACAGAAACACACCTCATAATATGAGCAGGCTTCCTTACTACAAAAATGCCAAACATATGGACGATAACTATAGTTTATATATTGTGGGGCTCAGAAGGGAGGGGAGCATTTGGACTTGGGAGCACAAATTTTCATAGTTTCATAGTTTTTAAAGTGGAAGGTAGACTTTAAGTCCATCCAGTTCAACCCATAACCCAACATGTTGATGCAGAGGAAGGAAAAAAATACATGTGGCAAACACTAAGCTCCATATTGGGGAAAAAAATTCCTTCCCAACTCCTCATACATCATTCAAACTAGTTCCCTGAATCAATGCCCTATCAAAGAATCTAGTATATATAACTGGAAATTTTATATTTTTCAATAAATTTATTCAGGTCCTTCCTAAATATCAGTAGTGAATTACTCATTATAACATCATACAACAGAGAGTTCCATAGTCTCACTGCTCTTAAAGTAAAGAATCCACATCTGTGATTATGATTAAACCTTCTTTTCTCAAGACGTAGAAGATGCCCCCTTGTCCAAGTCGCAGACCTAGGTGTATAAAGATCATTAGAAATTACTCTGTACTGTCCCCTCATATGCAGTTTAAATAACCCCAAATGCAATAATCTGTCTTGGTATTGCAGACCAACCAGTCCTCGAATAACCCTGGTCGCTCTTCTCTGCATCCACTGTCATTCAGCTATGTCTGTGTTATACACCAGAGACCAGAATTGTACACAATATTCTAAGTGTGTTCACACTAGTGACTTGTAAAACTATGTTCTTCCTATCAACCTTTTGTTTGGCATCATAGAACTTACCTTTTCATAGAACCTGATCAAATTAATTTGACATTATTGATTACTCATAAACCCTTGTTGATACTGGGTCATGAGGTTATTCTTCTTGATATACTGCAGTATAGAATCTCTTATGAAACCCACAAGGATTTTACTCATCGTAGCGGTTAAACTTAACAGACTATAATCACGATGCTCCTTTTTCTGAATATTGACATCACATTTGCTATGCACCAGTCGTGTGGTACAAGTTTTGCTGGTTTTCTTTTGGAGGAAGGGGTTTGGAACCATAGCGCTTTTCCAGAGCTTTTGTGCTACCAGTAACGTGAAAGCCCACGATATTTCTGTTAACTGATGACGGACCTTGGTATGGACTTGTTTTTTTTTTAGATCAGTTCATATGTATCTGGTGCTTTATGCAGAGCACGTACATTTGGGTTTCCAGCTAAATCTCAGATATATGGAATTCAGGTGAAAACCCCGATGGATCCATTCACTAATGAGACTGTAGTTATCTGGACTCTGTTTGCCCTCTGTTCAGCTTTGTCTTTCTTGTCGAAAAGGTACAGAACTGTGGTTGACCACACATTTGGGCATGCCTAAAAATATGCCTAAAAAGATGGACACCACCGGTTCACATGTCATATGGGAGTTCAAAGTGACTCCTTCTGTCTCATTACCATGAATTTTCAATTGGGAATTTTGTCTGAATCATGTTTTTTAGAGATTTACATGTAATCGCTGATGTGAACTCTAAGCAAAGATATAAGGATAAACATAAGCCATGCCTTACTGCAATGATTGGGCCTTTTCACATCTCTATTTCTTTTCCGTTTGGGTTGCAATGCATTTTTGGCAGCGTGTGTGCCAAAAACGCATTGCAAACGCATCCAAATAAGCACCCATTGATATCAATGCAAAACGCAATGAAAACACAAGAAAAACGCATGTCATTTTCAGATAATGCAAAACGCATGCAGTTTTGCAAACGCAGGCCAAAACGTGACCTGCAACGTTTTGAGCTGCATTTGCAAAAACACGTGTTTTGCGTTTTCTAACAATGGCATGCATTTTTGCATGCGTTTTCATTGTGTTTTCCATTGAAACCAATAGATGCATTAACGTATGCATTTCTTTGTGTTTCTATGCGTTTTTGCAGAGCAAAAACGCATAAGAACACAAACGCAACCCCCCTTAGATGTGATCTTAGCCTTTGAGAGGAAAAATAAAACTAATTAGCAGCAGTTGAGGAAATTATTTTATTACTATTTTTACTCTGTTCACCTTGCTGTATGAGTGATTAGGCAGCTTTATTCATTAGGTCAGTACGATTACAGTGATAAGCGATGTTCACACATCTCCTCTGCTAGTATTTAGCGGGTCTCCGCTAAATACTTGGCACTTTTCAATGAAGCGGAGATGTGTGAGCACTGCCGTATTCTGCAGACGCAGCCCATGGTTACCAGATGTTGATCGTGGTAACCAGGTCACACACAAGGCTGCCTAGTGTCCGCTTTCCCAGAGCGGACAGGGAAATGCTGCTAGCAGCGTTTCCCTGTCTGCTCGGCTTAAGCGGACAATTGGCAGCCTTCTGTGTGAAGTGGTTACCACGATCAATATGGGGTAACCAGAAGCTGTGTCACCAGGAAGTGGCGGTGCTCACGCATCTCCGCTTCACTAAAAAAAGCTAAGTATTTAGCGGAGACCCGCTAAATACTAGCAGAGAAGGTGTGTGAACATTGCCATACTAGATTTATATTGTTTTTTTTTTAGGTTTGACTACTATCACATGAAAAACACTTTGGGCCGTTTCACATCTATGCCCCCCTGCGTTTGCCTGCCTTGCACTAGCATAAGTGCAAGTGCAGTTGCAATCACATACAAGCGCAGGTAAGCGCATTGGCGCATAGATGCAGAGCTTTCACCACCATTACCTTCTATGGCGAGTACATGGGAGCGGAATCCAGAAGCGAAGGTCTGCACACGGGCACAGTTAGAGCGCATGCATCACTCCAGACACACCAGAAATGCATAATGCGACATTTCCAGTGCATCCGGAGTGACGCATGCGCTCTGACTGTGCCCCTCTGCAGACTTTCATGTCCAGGTTCATGCCCGTGCGCTTGTCATAGAAGGTAATGGCGGTGAAAGCGCAAGCGAGCGCGAGGGCTCTGCATCTATGCGCGAATGCACTTACCTGCGCTTTTATGTGATTGCACCTGCACTTGCACTTACGCTAGTGCAGGGCAGGCAAATGCAGGGTCCCATAGACGTGAACTAGACCTTTTTCATAAAATAAAGTTGTTTCGCATCACAGAATTTTTAAATGCTGCTGTTTTTTTTCTGCTGACAGAGTCATGTGAAGGCTTCTTTTTTGTGTGAGGAGTTGGAGTTTTTATTGATACCAATAAGGACTACATAATATTTTATGATCAATCTCTATTCCACTTTCTGTGAGGCAGAATCAAGAAGAAACATCACTTCAGCAATTGTTTTCTTTTTTTAATGCTGTTGCCCATGTCATAAAAGTGATAAAACAGTTTTATTCTCTAGGTCAGTACAATTACAGCGATATCACACTTCTACAGTTTTTTTTTACGTTTTGCTTTTACACCATAAATAATATTTTATGGTAAAAAAAGTTTTTGCATTGCTATATTCTGAGAGCTATAGCTTTTTTATTTTCTCGCTGGTGGAACTTTTTTTTGCTGGACAAGATGCTCTTTTCAGCTGTACCATTTTTACTTATATATAACATATTGATTGTGTTTTATGACACTTTTTTCAGCTGTACTATGAAAATGCCGTAATTCAACCATGTTCTTTTTTACGGTGTTCACTGAAGGAATTAACTGGAGTGAAAGTTTTATACAGCAGGTTGTTTTGGAGGCAAAAATGCCAAATATGTGTAGTTTATTTTATTTTTTTGTCTTGTTTTACAATGGAAAAATTTTTTTGTTGTTTTTTATTTTCTGCCTTTTTAAAAATGTTTTAATTTTTTTGCTCGAGCATTGGATTACAGTACAACCATAACAAATTATGCTGTAGGTATGATCACTGAGGTTTAGTCAGGTGGTGGTGTGAGGTCACCATTGTGCCGACCGAGCCTTCTCGATTACATCGCGGGGGTACTGATCAGAGGGGAGAGAGCACGATCCCTCTCCCAATCCCCTAAGTGCTGCAATCTATATAGATTATATCGTTTAGGGGGTGAAACAGCCAGGTTCAGTTCAGGTAAATACAAAAAGGGGGGTTGGGGGAACAAGAGGCGCAATAGTGCCCTTATCACTAGACACTAAATTGTGAACTCAGTGAGCAACAGGGGTTCACTCACCTGATCCAGTTGTGTCACCCACAACTGGTTTGAAGACGTGTTAGGAATTATATCCTGATGGCTGCTGCTGGACCTTCACCGACCACTCAGACGTGGAGAAGCATCAGATTACTTGGGAAAGGTGTTTTGCGATCCGCGCTGCCAGACTGACTCGCATCAAAGAAGACACTTGTAGATGAAGTGTTGATCAAATCCTTCTTTTATTCACCGACGCGTTTCGGTGCCCACCTGGCACCTTCATCAGGGTCCTGATGAAGGTGCCAGGTGGGCACCGAAACGCGTCGGTGAATAAAAGAAGGATTTGATCAACACTTCATCTACAAGTGTCTTCTTTGATGCGAGTCAGTCTGGCAGCGCGGATCGCAAAACACCTTTCCCAAGTAATCTGAGGTTCAGTTCAGGGACCATCCTTGGCTTTGAGAGCTGGGTCTCGGCTGTGACACCAGCCTGAGACCCAGCGGCAATTGCGGCCGGGACTTACTAAAGGCAGAGAGCTTAGATTAAAATATCTACTCCAGTACTGAAAAAAAGAAAATGCTGGAGTGGTGCTTTGACCTTGGACCAAGACAGCTGGGAGACTAGTAAAACAGGAAGGAAACCTGTAGATTTTCCCCACCTTCTTCCCCTTGAGAGATGCATCTCTTTCTATGTGCTTGTGTAGAGAGAGAGACTTTTTTGATTAGTCTCACATATTACTTGGTCCTCAGATGTTTTTTTTTAAGAATGTTATTCTCCAACATACTTGTCTGAAGTCATTCAGCAAGTCTCTGATACATGCTGCCCATAGTTCAAGCAGCTTGAGTCCACTGTTAGGTTCCCTTTATGGATTTAGTATGAAATAATTAGCAAACAATGTTAGACCTATTTTGATCATTAACATTGTTCAAACGGTAACTATTTCCATGTGATTACCAGCAGAAGGGTAACTGATGTATAGCTGTCCTCCTGCAACAACTGATGGGATTATCATTAAACATATGATAATATTGGATTGGTCTTACCTTAAATACAGTCCTAAAGTGAACCTGTGCGATGACTGACACGGTAGTGGCAACAGTTTAGCAGTTGGACACAACAGAGAGAAAGAAAAGTTACCACCATAGTCTTCCAAATGGGATAAGGTTGTTTCATGAACACAATTTTTGTTGATATGTTCTATTATGGCCAGAATGGAGAGAAGCTATATACAAGGTACACTGGTAAATTGTATTTGCCCTTATATTACAAGGAAAGCGATTTATTTGAAAGGTCACCATCTGATACTTCATTTTCTTTCTTATTGTATGCCTGGGATGCTGTGAACTGTTTTTAGAAAGATGAGACAACTCTTTTCACTTATTCAAATGCTTTTTGAGATGGTTACTCAACCCAAGTATAAATTGATGAGCTTTTCTTAGGATAAGTTTCACTATCACATTAGCTATAATTATTATATCATTACTATAACATTTTATTTTTGTGTACGTATACATATATATTTAAATATCTAAATATATATATGTATATATATATATATATATATATATAATATCACTATTATAATGCTCTGCGCCAAGAAATTTGGACTATCCACAATTTACAACATTTTAGGCGCTCTCTTAAAACACTTTTTTTAGGGCAGCCTATCATGCTCCCTAATTGAAGTCATTTAGACATTGCCTGTTCACTATTTCTCTGAACATAACTCTCCATCAAACTCCACCAGACCAAAAAACTTTACACAGCTTGGCTGGTGATGACTCATGCAGCTCTTATCCACTCCTTATTTCCTCAAGATGGCTGGTCCATCATTGTAAATAAGCACCTGTATTTTGTGCCACCCCCACCTCATTGTAAATTGTAAGTTCTTAAAGTGAAACCATCGTTTACATTTTTATTTAATAGTAATGTAGAGCAAGTGATTATAATCAACTTCCACATATACTTTATTAATGAAATCAGGAGGAAAACCATTTATAAAAAAACTTCTACAAGATGTCCTCAGCACGTTGTATGTGAAGCTCAATCTCAGTCATCTCCATATTCAGGGGGCGTGGCCTAAACTGCGTTCACAATACAGATGATATGATTGTCAAATTATTTCAAGCCGATGTCGTGCCCACTAGGACGGAGTACTCGGTACCGGACCGGGTTGCTGCTTGGGGATGTCACGGAGGGCCAGGTCCGAACCGTTTCCTGGGCCCTGGCAAGTAAAAGGGGAATATTTACAGGGAATTAAAGTTTGTCGTGACGCCACCCACGGTGTGTGGTCAGGGTGACCACCACTGCTGCAGAACCTCCGGGGATGATGTTAGGCAGCTTAGATGGTACTGCTCTCCGTAGTTAGAGGCGGGTTCCTCGGGGCAGTGTTTGTTATAGTCTATTGTGGATGTGATAATAAGGGGTGAATAGTGGAGACGGGTTGAAGGAACACACACTCACGTTTCTGTAGTTTCCAAAGCTTTACTGTGATGTTGTTGCAGGTTATAGTCCACGGAGTCTGTACTGGGGCCTGGTTGCTCCCACCCTGTCCGGGTCCTCAGCTTCCTCATGCTGCGCTGTGTGTGTGCGGCCCTGCGGCTGCTTCTAGCTGAGCTGCTGGCACTGTCTCACTCTCTCTCTCCTTTCTGGTACCACTTGGCTAGGCAACTTGAGTCTTCGGTGTGGTGCTGACCCCGCCATGTTGCTTTGCTCTGGTACAGTGCTGATTTAAAAACTCCACTATTCCTGGATTGACTGTGCTGTATGTGTCAGTCACAGTCTCGGATCCGGTGTCCATTCTGTGCGCTCCTCTGAGGCGAGTGGTGATGGCACCCAAGCTCCCAGATGTGTTTCTCTGTCCTTGATTCTCCTTTTCTCAGACCCTGGCTAGGCCTGGAATCGATGAGCAGGCTGTAGAGAAGCCTGGCACAGCTTCTTTACACTACAGCCTCTCTCAGTTCTCCCAGAAACTGAAACTAACTATGCACTAAACTCAGAGCTTACAGAACTAACTACTTCCTCTTGACCTGGAGTATTTAAGGGAGCTGGTTTTGCTCCCCCTCCTGGCCCAGGGGTGCTAGTGTAGGTCAGTGTGTTGTGGGGAGGGAACCCGTGTGATCTTACTGTGGCACATTAACCCCTGGAGTGCCTCATCGACACCTCCATTCACATAGCTCTGCTCCGCTTTAACACAGAGCACATAACAGAGGCCATGGTAATGGAGGAGTCAGATAAGATCTCACTGGAGCTGTTTGAGCTCAGTAGGATGCTAGCATGAGGTAATTTGACAGTCTTTATTGTGAACGCAGTTTAGGCCACACACCCTGAAGACGTAAGTGAGGAGAATGAGCTTCACACACAGCCTGCTGTGAAAGTTTTTTTTAATGGTTTTCCTCCTCATTTCATTATCAAAGTAAATGTGAAAGTTGATTATAATCACTTACTCTACATTACCATTAAATAAAAATGTAAACAGCAGTAATGCTTTAAGAGCAGGGTTGGCATTATTTTTGCTTTAATTATTGTATTTTTTCACATCTAAGGTTGGTGTGCGTTTTGCTTAATTTGCGTTTCTATGCGCTTTTACCGCTAAAAACGCATTAAAACGCTAGCATTTTTGCCCCCATTGATTTTAATGGAAATGCATGTTAAAACGCATGCAAAAACACATGTGCATTTTCAAAAATGAAAAACGCATGCGTTTTGCCAACGCAGCACAAAACGTCGAGGAATGTGTCTAGCGCTGCGCATGCGTTTTGCGTTTTTGAAAATGCACATGTGTTTTTGCATGCGTTTTAACATGCGTTTCCATTAAAATCAATGGGGGCAAAAATGCTAGTGTTATAATGCGTTTTTAGCGGTAAAATCGCATCGAAACGCAAATTAAGCAAAACGCACACCAACATTAGATGTGAAACAGGCCTAACTGTTACTTATGACTGTATATGAACCTCTGAATTATAAAGCGCTACCAAATTTGTTGGCACTATATAAATAAAGATTATTATTAATATTATGGTCTGACACAAAGTATCCATCGATCAGCTTTTATGAACCTTGATAGAGCTTTGCAAAGGCTCTTTTCAATGTGCAGCTATCTCTGACCAGTATTGCATAGCAGCCCCTACTTACTTGAGATGCTAGCAGCTGATTCATAGATGTCTTGGGTGTTTGACTCCCACTGATCTGATAGTGATTGCCTGTCTTGTGGATAAGTCATCAATATCACATGATAGAAAATCCCTTTTAGGCTTAATATGTTTATTTGATTCACAAAGGCAACAAAGTAAAAATTTTACAAAAAGAGAAACTGGTATTAGGCTAGGGTCAGACCTGCGGCTGCTCCTAGCCTGGCAGATGAGCTGCAAACTTAAAATTTGCAGTCTGAGCGCATAGCCTTACCAGCAGGTAAAGCTATGTGCCACCTGTCTATTGATCCCTAAGACAACCCCGATGTTTACCGCAGCAACTGGCTCCACACAAATCTCCAGGATATGTGCTTTTGGAGAGTGCACAGGAAAATGCTGCAAACAGCGTTTCCTGTGTGCTCTGCAAAAGCGCATATCCGGGGATTCGCTGTGGAGTCGGCTGCTGCGGTAAACATTGGAGTTACCATAGGGATCAATAGACAAGTGGCGCATAGCATTACCTGCTGGTAATGCTATGCGCTCAGCCTGCAAATTGTGCAGCACATCCGCCAGGCTAGGGGCAGATGCAGGTCTGACCATTTGCCTTACAACACTATATTAAGTATACATGCAGGATTTCTCAACCTAACACACACAACAAGATGCATCAAAATATCATGCTGAAAAAAGTGTAATTTGAAACCTAACTTAACATGTTCAATGGCTTTTGCTGTGTTGTTTCCAATTACAGTTTTCCACATCAGGATACTTTTTGTGACATATTATAGCTTGAGTTAAGAAATGCTATATCTTTACTCATTTACAAAAGCCTTTCCCAAAGTGAATCATTTTAGCTTTTTTCTAATCAATGTTTGTATTCATGTTTTTCTTTTTATGAGCCAGGCAAATGCAAATGATCTTAGGTTGCAGGAATGTGACATTTATCAGACTAATGATCTTTTGTTTACCCTGTCCTAGCGGTTATACGGTAATCTAGGACTTTCACACAAACATAAACTGATGCATTTGCATTGAGATATTTTCCTTGAAGAGTGTCCCTGGTAAATTGCACTGTGAACAATGGCTTATTTTTCTGTGCCAAATCCCAATGCGAAGTACTGTGGTTTGGCAATCAGCATTACTCCAATTTCAACCACA
The DNA here is from genome assembly GCA_033576535.1 of Allobates femoralis. Classification (NCBI taxonomy): domain Eukaryota; kingdom Metazoa; phylum Chordata; class Amphibia; order Anura; family Aromobatidae; genus Allobates; species Allobates femoralis. The sequence goes on from JARQOC010000003.1 coordinate 215,591,443, forward strand.
TGTATTCAAAAAAATCAAAAGATCCCTATTTGGCACTTGAGCCACATATCTCTAAATGCAGTATTTGTGCCTCAAATTTAAAAATAATTGAAACCAGGGGCACAAGTTAATTTTTTTCCAGGATGTTTTAACTTTGTGCAAAGTGTCTTCACAGACTTCTGAGGAAACGTGATTAAAGATGTTCACTGATGTTGTCTTGACTTTGACTCTGCAGATAATGACATCTTGAAAATGATTATATCCCTCTATGTACCATGTCAGTGAAATGTTTAATCATCTAATAGCCTTCATTATCAGGACTGTGTCCATTTTATTGGGTTTGGACTGTAACAGTTTTGTCACTTGTTATTTTTAAAAGGTATTATTGTTCAAAACTTGTTTCCATATGTTCCTTTTTTATGCATCCATGTCATACCTAATTCTATGCTGCCCGATATGAAATCCGCCATACTGGGATTATTGCAGTACAATGATGTGATTCAGCTTTATGGCTCTTTCTCAAACAATTTTTTTCATACGTGTGCTATTTGTTATTTTTACAGCTAAATTACTGACGCATTAAAATCATTGTGCCTTTTCCCTGTCCATTATTTTGCAGATCGATTGTTTGCATAAGTAAAAACAGATGCCACATGGATGTCACATGGACTTTAAAAATTGACAGATAAATGACATAGGGAGAACAACATAGATGAAAATCATCCAAGTTTTCTGGATGAAACTCAAACAATTTTTCATATGCTCATCGTACCCTATCCTGAGTAGAGATGAGCCACCACCCTAGTGCTCCAATTCGATTTGATTCGTTGAATTGGGGGGGTGTTCGTCGAATATTCGGTAAACACGGTTGAACAACATTGAAAACAATAATAGGCAAACACAAATACATAAAAACACATAGAAAACACATAGAAAACACCTTCTAAGGTATCCAAAAGGTGACAAACTACTCAGAAGACACAACAAGCACATGGAAAAGTGACAAGTACATATAAAAGTGCGAAAAGAAAAGAGTTAGACGGGTAAAAGGGGGAGGAGACACAGATATGGGCATGTCATGCCCTTCTAAAATCATGTAAAACACAGCAAGGGGACTCCAAAAAGAGTCTCCATTTTTTCCCAAAATTTGAGCACAGACACCACTTAAGTGGCACAACTGATGGGGTGGGGAATAGGAAGCTGTTCACCTCAACACTCGTTGGATTCCCAGGCACCTGGAACAGTGGCTGGCTCCACCAATCAGTTCAGAAGAAAAAAGGTATTTTCCAGGGCCACTGGACCATACTGACAGCAACTTTATTAGAACATATTTAAAAACACTTACATTCCACCACTTAAGTGGCAACAATGGCCCCACATTTGCAAACTTAAAATGGTTACTTTCATGAAGCGCATTTAAAAAATCCACAAGCCTTTAGTCTCCCCAGGATGACACAGGGGTAGAAAAGTCCTTGCTGATCCATGACTTGTTCATCTTGATAAACATTAGTCTGTCCACATTGTCACTGGACAGATGCGTGCACGACAAGATCTCCAAGGCATGAGTGGCGAGCTCAGGCCATTTTTCCAGATTGGAAGCCCAAAATGAGCAAGGCTCCAGTTCCCTAGTCATGGCATTGATCTTAACATGGAGATACTCCTGTGAGATTCACTCTGTGCACCACTGGTGTTTTGTGGAAAAGCAGATCTAAGATTCTGTAACAGATTCTGCTGATACTCCTGCATGCGTGCATCCCTTTCTATGGCAGGAATTATTTCGCCAAATTTTGGCTTGTACCGGGGATCTAAGAGTGTGGCAACCCAGTAGTCGGCATTACTTCAAATTCGGACAATCTGAGGGTCATGTTGCAAGTAGTGCAGCAAGAAGGCGCTTATGTGTCTTGCACATCCAGGAAGGACCAAATTCTTGTTGTGCTGGTGGTGGCGAGGAGAGAATCATGCTTCTTTCCTCTGCCCTCTTCCCCAACCTCGCACAACAGAAATGTGGTCAAGGTCTCCCTCATCTGCTGAGTCTTCCATGCCCATCGCCAGTTCGTCCTACACTTCTTCCTCAGCTCCTGCACCTTCCTCCACAGTTTGGCTGCTACCATGCGCCCTTGTTAATCTCTCTCCCCCACCCTCCCATGCATGCCGCCTTGGTGCTGCCGACCATCTGGACCTTGGAGATCTTGTTATCCCTTCCGCATATGACTCCTCCTTTACTTCCTCCCCCTCCTCTTGTCCCAACACCTGACTCCGAATACTGTTTAGAGTGTGCTCCAGCATGCAGATGACCGGAATAGTCATGCTGATAATGACATCGTCAGAGCTAAACATCTTCGTCGACATTTCAAAACTGTGCAGAAGGGTGCATAGGTCCTTGATCTGAGACCACTCCTGAAGCGTGATCTGCCCCACCTCTGGATCTCTTTGGCCCAGGCTATACATCATAACGTATTGCACCAGGGCTCGGCGGTGCTGCCACAGTAACTGCAACATGCGCAGAGTCGAATTCCAGCATGTGAGCACATCGCATTTAAGATGGTGAACCGGCAGGCCGAAAGACATCTGGAGTGATGCAAGTCGTTGAGCTGCGGGATGCAAACGGCAGAAGTGAGCACACAGCGACTGTGCCCTCTGTAGAAGCCCATCTAGGCCAGGATAATGGGTTAAAAATTGCTGGATAATCAGGTTCAAGACTTGAGCCATACAAGGCACGTGTGCCACATTGCCCAGGCGAAGGGCCGCACCTAGGTTTGCAGCATTGTCGCATATGGCTTTCCATGGCTGCAGGTTGTCCAGACAACCATTGATGAAACCACAACTTCTCAGCTGTGTGACTCACATATCCCAGACATTTCACAATATAGACCGCCTGATGCCATTGAGCCCTTATGCCAGCATAGTAAGGAGGTGTGCAGGATTCCTTGTGCGCAGTTACAACGCGGGTGGCATTACCAGACTGGCTTTGGGCGGAGGTGAAGGACCGAGACGAGGTTGAGGAGGCAGAAGCAGTGGAAGAACTTCTTCATACAGAGGATTGATGTACAACTCGTGGGGATGGCAAGACTTGTACAGCACACCCTTCTACAGCTCTCACCATAGTTACCCAGTGTCCAGTCAGCGACATGTAATGCCCCTGTACATGCTTACTGGTCCAAGTGTCTGTGGTGAAATGCACCCTGTCACACACAGAGTTTCTCAAGGAAACGTTGATGTTGTGTGCGACATGCTGGTGTAGCGCAGGCACCCCTTTCTTGGAGAAGTAGTGGCGACTGGGCATTTGGTACTGGGGCATTGCGACGGACATAAGGTCTCGAAAATCCTCTGTGTCCACCAGCCAGAAAGGCAGCATTTCTGTAGCCAACAGCTTGCAGATCGTGAGAGTTAACCTCTTAGCTTTGTCATGGCTAGGAGGAAATGGTCTTTTACTTGTCCACATCTGCGGGACCAAGGGCTGGCTGCTGGGCTGAGATAGGGTTGAGTAGGGTGTCCCCGACAAACTGCTGATCTGTGAGGAAGGTGCAGGGGAGATATAATGTTGCCTTCATCCAAAGGTGGTGCTCTCGATGTCTGAGAGAGCTCAACGCCAGCAGGTGTTTCCACTTCCAAAAGAACTGACGACCTGCCAATCACAGTGCCTATTGCAGGTAAAGAGGTGGAAGGTCTGCGTTCAAAAGCATGTGTGACTGCTGTCCCCACAGTCACAGAGGATGAAGAGCACGCGGATGCACTTGATGGGGCAGACGGTGGTTGGCCCACCACACTAGGTCGCATTGTAGCACAGTGAGCTTTCACTGTGACTTATGCTTCATATACATGTGACGGTTCATGCATGAAGTACTCAAACTATTGAGTTTTTGGCCTCTACTTGGAGATTGGTGACAAATCTTACAGATGACATGAGTTGGGTGATCCTTTGCGATATCAAAAAAGGCCAAGGCTAGGCAAACCCTAGATCCCATGTGACCTGCAGAGTCACCACGACTTCTGCTCAGAGGCAGAGTTATGGCTGAGGATGCAGTTGTTGACATGCTTTCAGTATTGTGTCTCTGTCCAGGAAGGCGCAACCTAACCTCGTCGTCACTATCATCCTCCTCCACCTCCTCTGCTGACCTCATCGACTGGCTGACTGTGGGTTGAGAGCAAGTGGGATCTCCAACCTCATCATCTCCCTGTGTGTTCTCACACCCCTCATCCTCAGAGACAACCTCTTCCTGCCCTGACTGAAAAGCCAAGTTGTCGTTCCAGTCAGGTATCTGAGTCACATCAGCATCTTCCTCATTGTCTCCACCAATAGGAGTTACAGTTTGGAAAGGAGGGTCTACATTATGCTCAGAGAAGACTTTGTAGATGATAGGCTCACTGTTCGTTCTAGGGTGCACCAGAAAAATTAATCAGTGTAATGAGAGTAATCTGGGTACACCTGAATTCTCAGAAAAAAGGTAAACCACACGGAGTGTTAAAGGTCAAAATCGTTTTTCTCTTTATTGCCACACAGGATCCAGGCACAGTAAAAAAACAATGTTCGGCCCTATACAGGCCTTTTTCATGGTTCTGATATAAAGAAAGTAACATATATATCATGTATTAGCACAATATACAAAATATGATAAAGGCTATCGTGGTTAATCCAAGCGCTCGTGATCCTTTGATGGTGAACTGTGACATGTGGCAACGTGAGAAACAGAATGCAATATTTCCAATAGTGCCTATTTGCCTTTGAAGTGCTGATGGGGTGAAGGGAGGTAATAAATTCCGGAGTGTTGTACTAAAATTGAAAGGTACATAAAGGCCTACTAAGTGAAACAGGGTAGATGAGTGTATAGCGGGGATTAGGAGAAGAGGAAAGTGGAAGAAACTAAGGAGAAGACAAAGTATAAGTGAAAATACTAATGAATTACCAGTAGGGATGAGCGAGTATGCTTGTCACTACTCGGTACTTGCACAAATATCTCGGTACTCGGGGTACTCGGCGAGTACCGAGTAATCTCGCGATACTCTTGCTATACTAGGGGTCCACCTCCCTGCATGTTGGCGCTCTTTACAGAGCCAGCCCACTTGAAGGGATTGGCTGAAAAACACTGTAATGCCGCAGCCATGTTGGTTGTGGCATTACAGTGATTGGCTGGCCGCACAGCGTCATCAGGTCTTTATAAGACCTGACCGCGCTGTGCTCATCACTCTGCTCCACAGACAGTCAGTGTAGGGAAAGGTGCTGCTGATTCAGGGACAGATTTGTGGCCTTTCAGCTAGTTAGGCGCAGGGCTGACAATCTAATTGCCACAACAGTCCTTCTGAGGACTAATAGAGCTGTATACAGGCAGGCAGGGAGGCAGGGTATATAGTAAACTTCGTTGTGCCAGTATACCAGCGTGCATCACATCTGGGGCTGGAAATCTCATCCAACCATCCATGCCAAAAGAGTGCTTTTAGGGATTAATTTAGCTCTCTATAGGCAGGAGAAGGTTGTAGCATAAATTAGGATATGCCAAAACCTCTGTATTCTCGTCAGCGTTTGTGTCTGACCAATACACCTGCAGGGCTTTAATCTCTAATCTCAGTGTCCAGCTAAAAACCAAATCTTGTCTGCATTAATTTAGCATCTTAGTGCGGCAGGAGTAAGTTGTAGCGTATATTAGGATACGCCAAAACACTCGGTATTCTCATCAGCGTTTGTGTCTGACCAGTCCACCTGCAGGGCTTTTATCTTAATCTCAGTGTCCAGCTAAGAAACAACTCTTGTCTGCATTCATTTACCATTTGTGTGCGCCAGGAGTGGTTTTAGCGTAAATTAGGATATGCCAAACACTTGGTATTCTCGTCAGCGTTTGTGTCTGACCGTTCACCTGCTGGATTAATCTCTAATCTCTGTGTCCAGCTAAAAACCAACTCTTGTCTGCATTAATTTTTCATCTTAGTGCGGCAGGAGTGGCTTGTAGCTCCAAGTAGCATACGCCAAAACACGATATACGTGTCAGCGTTTGTGTCTGACCGTTCCAGCTGCCGGGATTAAACCGCTGTAATCTGTAATCTCAGTGTGCAGCTAAAAACCATCTTTCGGATGTCTTCATTTAGCTGTATACAGGCAGCACAACATTGAAAATGCCCACACGGTCAAGTGTCAGTAGCGTGAGACTGGACCGCACATTTCACACCCTGATCCTCCTTCCTCCCACCATGCCGAGTGCCCGGACCCGGACATAACTGATCCCACACTTGGACACTCTGAAGAGCTGTTCACTTATCCATTTGTAGATTCTGGCCTCTTGAAGTGGGTCATGAGGAGATCATATATACCGATGCCCAAATATTTGAGCAGCCACGGTCTCACGAAGGCAATGGTGGGAACGTGTCTCAACAAGAGGTGGATGATGATGAGACACAATTCCCAGAAAGTCAGGAGGAGGACCAGGGTGCGTAAGTAGAAGACGACATGGTGGGTGATCCAGTAATTGACCCAACCTGGCAGGAGGACATGCAGAGCGAGGACAGCAGTGCACAGGGGGAGTTAGACGTAGCATCACAACAGGCCGGAAGAAGCAGGGTGGTGTCCGCAGGCAGAAGGCAGGCAACCGTTCCCCGGAATAACAACACGACAGAAGTTGCCAGTACAACTGTTAGGTCATTCCTGAGTCTGGCTGTTTTTCAAGGTGTCTACAGATAATTACAAAAAGGCCATTTGCAACACCTGTCATGCCAGCATCAGCAGGGGTAGCAAAACTAGCAGCCTGACCACCACCAGCATGATCAGGCACATGTCAACAAAGCATCCGACTTTGTGGGATGTACAGCAGAGTCCAGGAGCAGTGTCTGCGGGTGACACCGCTGCGTCTTCCACTGATGCCAATCCCCTGTCCATACTGCATGCGAAGATGCCTCCTGTCCTTCACCTGTAGTTGCACAAGCATAAATAGCACCAACATCAACCACGTCCTTGTCCCAGCACAGCGTTCAGTTATCCATACACCAATCTTTGGAACGCAGGCGCAAATACGCTGCCAACGCCCCATATGCCACAGTTCTAAATGAACGCATTTCGCATTGATTGCACAGGAAATGTTGCATTTTAGGCTAGTGGAGATGGAAGCATTTCGCAACCTGATGGCAGCGGCTGTCCCACGTTACTCGGCCACTATTTCTCCCGGTGTGCCGTCCCCGCATTACAAAAGCACGTGTCACAAAACATTATACATGCCCTTAACAACGCAGTTTCAGGCAAAGTCCACCTAACTATGGACACGTGGACAAGTGCTTGTGGGCAGGGCCGGTACATCTCGCTGACGGCACACTGGGTTAATATTCTGGAAGCCAGGACCAAGTCTGAGCTTGGGACAGAACACGTCCTTCCGACACCAAAGATTGCAGGCCCAAAGTCAGTCAGGGTTTCACCCACAGTGTACAGCTCTGGAACATCATGCTCCTCAGCCTCCTCCTCCGCCTCCTCCACTTCACCCTCCACACCAGTCCCAAGCTGGAAGCACTTCAGCACTGCCTCGCCTAAACAGCAACAGGCTGTGCTGAAGCTAATATGCGTAGGTGACAAACCCTACAATGCTGAAGAGTTGTGGACAGCTCTGAAACAGCAGGCAGATCACTGGCTCACACCGCTGAACCTACAGCCAGGCATGGTCGTGTGTGACAATGGCCGGAACCTTGTGGCGGCTCTGAGGCGAGGCGAGCTGACACATGTTTCATGCGTGGCCTATGTGCTCAATCTCGTGGTTCAGCGGTTTATTAAATCCTACCCGGAGCTGTCTGATCTGCTTGTCAAAGTACGCCGCCTGTGTGCCCATTTTAGAAAGTCACCTACTGCTTCTGCCACCCTTGCCGGCTTTCAGCGGCGTTTGCAGCTTCCGGCTCACAGACTGTTTTGGGATGTCCCCATGCGTTGGAATTCCACACTGCACATGTTGGTCAGGATTTGTGAGCAGAAGAGGGCAGTTGTTGAGTACCAGCATCAACTAGGCCGTCGGTATACGGTTCAAACTACACACATAAGACCTCAGGAGTGGACATGGATGTCCGACATATGTACCGTCTTCCAAAACTTTGAGGACTTCACCAAAATGGTGAGCAGCGATGACGCCATCATTAGCGTCACCATCCCGCTTCTCTGTCTTCTAAAACGCTCTCTGCTCAAAATCAAAGACGATGCATTGCAGGCGGAGCACGATGAGTTGGAGCAAGAAACCGTACTGGGTGATTACACACAACCCAGCCTCATCTCATCCCAATGTGCATTGAAGGACTATGACGAGGAGGAGGATGAAGAAATAGAGCTACTTTCATGCGGAATTGATGGTAATACATGCATAACCGTCAGACCGACGGTTCAGCGTGGATGGCCAGAGGATAGGGGAGAGGAGGAGGATGATGAGGACAGCATGGCCAGTCATCCTGTTGTTGAGGACCCTGAAGTCTTGCCTGTTAACAATCTGGCGCACATGGCTTACTTTATGTCACGCTGCCTGTCTCGTGACCCTCACATTATCAACATCTTGGCAGACACTCATTACTGGTTGGTGACACTTTTAGACCCACGCTACAAGGAGAACTTTATTTCTCTTATTCCCGAGGTGGAGAGGTCAACAAAAATGCTGCAGTGCCAGAAGGCCATAGTCGCGGAATTAGTAAAAAAAAATCCCTTCTGTAAACGCTAGCGTCAGAGGTCACGATTCGGTGGACAACCAAAGCGTCCGGCCAAGCAAGGCACAAGTCCAATCCAGCAGAGGTAGGGGAACACTCTCAAAGATCTGGGACACTTTTCTCAGCACCTCCCGTACCTCAGGTCCTGAGGTGCGGGGAAGTGTCACAAGGACTGCAAATTTTGCAAAGATGCTGAGGGAGTACCTTGCCGATCGTACAAAAGTGCTCCTAGACTCCTCTGTGCCTTGTAATTATTGGGTATCCAAGCTGGACAAGTGGCAGGAATTGTCTCTCTACTCTTTGCAAGTCCTGGCCTGCCCTGCCGCTAGCGTTTTGTCAGAGGATGTTTTTAGTGCCGCAGGTGGAAACATTACTGATAAATGCACCTGCCTGTCAACTCAAAAAGCTGACAGGCTGACTCTGATCAAGATGAACAAGGGTTGGATTGGGCCTGACTTCACCACACCACCACCAAATGATAGCGGAATTTAAATTTTGTGTCGGTAAATTGCCATGCACCTCCGCACACCCACACATGGGCACACACTTCATGACTTTGGCTACTTGCTGTACTGCTCCTCCTTCTCCTCATCCGCCACCATCATATGATCAGTGTGACCGTGGTTCATGATGCCACGAAAAAATTATTTTTTGACATCATATTTATGATGATGATGAGCCTAACCGTTCAAAAGTTAGGCAGTAGTTTCATGTATACCCCCCAGGGGTAAATGTTTTAGTCCATGCTTACAGAATGAGCATTACAAGTACAGGAGACCCGCTTCTTTGTAATGGGAACAATATTTAGAGGCTCTCCTCCATGTTTCATTCCAGGGGCATTGAAGTGCCTCCCAATTTTTGGCTTCCCTGCCTAGGGCAAGCCTACAAAAGACCCACTTCCTTATAATGGGCACAGTATTAAAAGAGGCCCTCATGCACGCCTTCATCCAGGGGCATTGAAGTGCCTCCCAACTTTTGGCTGCCCTGCCTAGGGCAATCCTACAAAAGACCCACTTCCTTATAATGGGCACAATATTAAAAGAGGCCCTCATGCACGCCTCTATCCAGGGCCATTGTGGTACCTTCCAACTTTGGCTTCCCTGCCTATGGCAATCCTAGAAAAGACCCACTTCCTTATAATGGGCACAATATTAAAAGAGGCCCTCATTCACGCCTCTATCCAGAGGCATCAGAGTGCCTCCCAACTTTTGGCTTCCCTGCCTAGGGCAATCCTACAAAAGACCCACTTCCTTATAATGGGCACAATATTAAAAGAGGCCCTCATGCACGCCTCTATCCAGGACCATTATGGTGCCTCCCAACTTTTGGCTTCCCTGCCTATGGCAATCCTACAAAAGACCCACTTCCTTATAATGGGCACAATATTAAAAGAGGCCCTCATGCACGCCTCCATCAATGAGCATTGAAGTGCCTCCCAACTTTTGGCAGCTCTGCCTAGGGCAATCCTACAACAGACCAACTTCCTTATAATGGGCACAATATTAAAAGAGGCCCTCATGCACGCCTCTATCCAGGGGCGTAAAAGTGCCACACAATTTTTTGTTTCCCTGCCTATGGCAATCCTACAAAAGACCCACTTCCTTAAAATGGGCAAATTATTTAAAGAGGCCCTCATGCACGCCTACATCCAGGGGCATTGAAGTGCCTCCCAACTTTTGGCAGCCCTGCCTAGGGCAATACTACAAAAGACCCACTTCCTTAAAATGGGCACATTATTTAAAGAGGCCCTCATGCACGTCTCTTTCCAGGGGCATTGGGGTGCCTCCCAATTTTTGACATGCTCGCTGTCCCTGGCTGTCTCACACCTTAGCTGCTGCAATGATACTGATCTCTGCAGTCAGGGTCCAGGGAGAGGGAGCATGCACTCTCACCTGCTGATCAGTCCATCACAATGTAATTGTGATGGGATGATCATCGGCATGGAGTCCAAAATATTTCAATGGCAAGGTGATGTTACAATGGCATTATCTGGTCACCTGACACAAAGTTTCATAGATATTGTAATCTCTGGCACTTAGGTTTGCAGCACTGACAGGTGCACTGTATGGATATTGCTATACAGTGCATCTGCAATCAGTGTGTGCAGAGAGACTGCAGCATGAGGACCCTTGTTCCCTTGCTGCAGTCTCTGGATGTAGCAGAAATGATTGAGCAATATGGAATGATCCTTGTTGATTACTTCAGACGGTATGTGGGGGTAATAAAGATGGCGTCAAAATATGTGTTTTGTTTTTTGTTCTAATAAAATTCTGTTTCCCTGTGTTGTGTACTATTTACTATTTAATAGAGATTCCTAATGGCCAGGTATAACATTGGCCTGACATTATGACTCTCAGGATTAGAGCCAGCTGTCAATACAAAGTGGGCATTAACACCTATATTACCCAGTTTGGAAGAGTCTGGGTACAGTGCCATAAAATGCTGTTTTAATGAATGCACAATTTTGTGGGGTGGCTGTGGGCTGCAATTTGCAAAATCGGTGCCTAGACAGCTTGGGCCTCTCCTCGTTGAGGGTTCCAGCCCCCAGCTGCCTAGCTGTACCTGGCTGGCACATAAAAATATGGCAAAGCTCCACATCATTTTTTTTAAGTTATTTCTAGAAATAGCTTTTATAAGTTACTTTGAGTTTCACTATATTTTTGGTTGCCAGCTAGGTAAAGCAAGGCAGCTGATGATACGTGGCACCCTGTAGCTCCCTGTTATGCCTGGCTGGCAGCTAAACATTGAAACTGCAGTTACTTTTTTTAAAATAAATTTTAGGAATAATAAAAAAATGGTTCTGCTATATTTTTGTTTACCCGCTAGGTAAAATTAGGCAGCTGGGAGTAGTTGCCAGCCCATACCTGTGCTGGTGACCAAAATACAGCAGAGCCCCACATCATCAGTGCAAAATCCCCACTAAATACACAACAAATATTCACTGTGTGAACAGTGTTGCGTATTTGCTGAGTATTTCGGAGCTGATATTGAGTGCGTGAAAAGCATGGCAAAATATGTTAAAAGAATTGAAATGCTGCAGATTTTGGAAAATACATGCCAATACAGCAGCAGGAAAATCTGCAGCATGTGCACAACACTTCTAATTTCCCATACACATTGCAGGGGGTGTAGTGTACTAAATTGTCAAAAATACACAGAAAAAAATGTGGGAAAATTGCGGCAAAAAATGCAGGAAATCCACAGTGTCGGCACATAGCCTAAAATTCACATACCAGGTCCTCGCTCAAAACCGTCACTTTTTGCCTTCCAAGCCCAGCCCAAAAATTGTTTTCCCACCACATATGGGGTATCAGCATACTCAGGAGAAATTGACCAATATATTTTAAGATCTATTTTATCCTGTTCCCCTTGTGAAAATGAAAACATTGAGCCTAGCGAACATTTTAATGAAAAAAAGTACTGTTTTAATTTCACAGTTTAATGTATGAACACTTAGTGGTTTAAAATACTCACCAGTCATCTAGAAAATTCTTTGGGGGTCTAGCTTCCAAAATGTTTAGGCATATCAGGGGCTCTGCAAATACGACATGGCGTCGGTAAATGATTACAGCTCATTTTCCATTCAAAAAGTCAAATGTTGCTCCCTCACTTCCAAGCTCTGCTGTGCACTCAAACAGTGAGGTTTGACCACATATGGGGTACTAGCGTACTAGGTAGACACTTTTCAACTAATCTTAGGGTTCATTTTCTCCTGTTACCTTTGGGAAAATGCAATATTTGAGGCTAAAGTAACAGTTTTGTTGGAAAAAGTAAAATTTTCATTTTTTTCCTTCTATATTACTTTAGTTCCTGTGAAGTACCTGAAGAGTTAATAATCTACTTGAATGTGTTTTTTTTAGTAGCTTGAGGGGTGTAGTTTTTGGAGTGTTGTCACTTTGGATGTTTTCTACCATATAGGCCCCTCAAGATGACTTCAAATGTGATGTGGTCTGTAAAAAAAAGTGGCTATGTAAATTTTGAAGGAAAAATGAGAAATGGCTGATGAACTTTGAATCATTCTAACTTCCTGACAAAAAAAATGTGTTTCCAAAATTGTGCTGATGTGAAGTAGACATGTGAGAAATGTTATTTTTTCACTATTTTGTGTGACGTAAGTCTAGTTTAACAGTATAAAAATTCAAAATGTGAAAATTGCGAAATTTACAAAATTTTCACCAAATTTCTGATTTTTTAAAAAATAAATGCAAAAATTATAGACCTAAATTTACCACTATCATGAAGTTCAATATGTCAAGAAAAAAAATTCTCAGAATCATTGGGATCTGTTCAAGCATTCCAGAGTTATTATCTCATAAGGTGACTATGACGAAATGAACTCCTTTAATATATAACATAGGATAATTTCTTTTGTAGCCAGACAATTATTTGTATATTGAGCTCTACCTTCTGATAAGTCACTCATTATTCCTACAAGTCTTGTAGATGACTGGTAATGTTTAACATGTGTAATGTAATTATCTCACCTCTTTGTACTGTATTTTGTTTTCTACCTTGTGATGGCCCTATCATTATTCCTACAAGTCTTGTAGATGCCTGGTATTGTTTAACGTGTGTAATGTAATTGTCTCCCTTCTTTTTCATAAAATAAAAGGAGGTAGTTAGCGGTGACAGGGGCGCACAGGGGGTTATGGATTAGGATACTTTCCTTTACTCCAGGTTAACATAGTAATAATGCTCAGATTACAAGGTCCTCAAGGTCCTCACAACGCGTTTCAGCGGCAGGCTCCACCTTCATCAGGTGATCCCCTGATGCCTCCTTCTTGAGTGCCCCTGTCACCGCTAACTACCTCCTTTTATTCACATGATTGTGCCCCTGGGCGAGCGGTGGGTGCTGCACGAGTCAGGAAGCAACTTCTATTCATCAACATTGTGGAGTCCAGGACCTATGGACAGAGCACGTGTCTCCCCATGTGACCTGGCTCTCTCAGCAACCAGGAAGCCGGCTCCACTGCGCTTCTTATAGCTATTAACACACATCTACTGGGTTATGCTGGCTGCATAACCCGACCAGGTGAGGACCTCACTCACCCTTCTCCCTCCCTCCCATCACCAGGTTTACACTAGGAACGCCCATCCTTCTCTCCTTCTTGTCTCATTCTTTTTCATAGAAGGCCAGAGAATTTAATCCTCCTAAAATTTCATTGTATTACTATGTGTACTGTTAGATGCTATGTAAACTATGTCATTGAGTTTCCTTTGCCAGCAATACAACGCAACTAGAGGTAGTTTATATACAGCTTGAGATCTAGCCAATGAGAACACAGTCTAATTCCACCAATCGTGACTTCCCCAATATTCGGCAATGAGGGCTCAGGTATATAAGGAGACCAGTTTATTAACCAGGGTGATTTTGATTTTGTCTAGTGACCTTGGTCTAGAGACTTCGTCCCAGACTAGAGGTGCACAGGACTTGATACAGGCAGCTAATCTAGGATCTACAGATCCCATTGGCAGGCCATAACTGCAGGTCTAGGCACTTCGGTGCCGACCAAGGGGATCAGTAGCTGAATTATAATAATACAAGGACTTCAGCATCAAATGTTCAGATTCGGCTGGGATATCAAAAGACTGCATAAGGAAGCAACTCAGGTTGGGACACTCCAGTCACCTGGCTACAGACTTTGTTGTGCTAGCTCAGCTTCCTAAATCTGGCATTATTCCTTTCTCGGTGGGTGCCTGCCAAGAGCAGGGTGGTGCTGGTTTGGAGTAAGTAGCCATGGAAGATCTGAGGCATTCTAAACCTTGGTGAACCAGCGGAAGGGTTAGTCTCTGTTGCCTGTTACATTGTGTGTTTTGCTGGTTATGTCTTATATGCTGTTATCTGTTTGGGGATCCAATAAATCCTTAATATTGTGGTTCCCTCACCCTGTGTTTTCTGAGTAGTGTTCCACCCACGGGTAAGGAGCTTGGACGTTCAGTTTGGGATGAGCCCTGGTCCATGCTGTCTTTCGAAAGGCGGCTGAGCCAGCGGACGAGAGCACTCACTGACCCCCGTTTCTCCACAGTGATATTGGTCAGAATTGTAAAAAATGACCTGGTCATTAGGGTCAAAACAGGCTGTATGGTGAAGGAGTTAATGAACACTACATAATCTAAATAACATTTGGGGTGGTTTTGTAACAAAAAAAGGCAATACAGGTCCCTTTAAGCAACCTACTTTTATATGGTAGTTGGCCACATTCAAATGCAATTGCTTTACTTATATCTCTCAAAAACTTTAACAAATATTACACTGCATTAGGTATGAGCAAATGTATTGATGTGAAATTAAATTCTCAAATTTTACAAAAAATTGAATTCTCCATAATGTTTTTCTTTGTAACCTCTCCACTTAACATTTCCCTTAAAACTAGTCATTCAGTCTTCTGCACATCTTCTTTTGCATTCTGCTGTTGTTCATGGCTTAGTGCACAGTGACATCAGAAGCCCAGTGTTCCCTCGCTGTTATGATACAGAGTCAAGCAGGCCCAAAAGTAAAGTATTCTTGCAATGAAGGGCACAAATAAGTGGTGCAGATGGCCAGTGCTGTAAGTAACTTGGACAAGTGAGCCATGAGGAGAGTATTAGGGTATGTGCATATCAGTCGTTTTGTGGGCTGCTTTTGGACGTTTTCCGTTGGCGTTTTCCGCTCAGTTTTATGTTAATTTATGTTAATCCTACCCTCCGGTTGGATTAACATGCTAGTCAATGGATTTTAGAAAACTCTGTCTACATTACAACGTTTTTCTTTTGGTCGTTTTCAGTAAAAACTGAGTTTTTTCACCGGTTTCCAAAAATAGAGCAAGTGACTTCTTTCCTCCGTTTTTCCACCGGTTTCAGCTGAACAAGTGCACTAAAAACTCAGTTTTAAAACCGCTCAGAAAAACCGCCGACAAAACGCTGTGAAACCGGGTGGAAAACGAGCAAAAAACGAGCAAAAAACGAGCAAAAAACGAGGGACACTGCTGAGCACAGAAAACTCAGTTTCTGCCAGTGTCCTCCGGTTCCCGGTCGGTCTGCAGAAATGCAGAACCGACTGATGTGCACATAGCCTTAATTTTTCTTTTGTTTTGTAAATATGTTTACTATACTCTGGGGTCTACAATAACTTTGATACAAATTGAATTTCCCTGTTAAATTTGCACAATTTTTGAATATGAATCTTGTCAGATTCAATCAACTCCATACTGCAAACATGCTGGTAAGGAAGCTAACAAACACCAAAAAAGTATTGTATCTGTCACACGTGGATAGGTGATCAATCTGAAAAGGTAAAATAGCCTTGACAATTACACCATTCATTTCACAATAAAAGTTATTTTTATATGCTGTAATTTGTAGGTCATCCGTTGAGTATTTTACAGCAACAGTTTCAGTGGCATTTATTAGACTAAATAGATATCCATCCAAATCCACTTTACAGCTTTCTAGTCTATTTTTGCAGGTTACAAAGGAATGTTGTGGGTCCTTAAGTATTTGTGAAGATTTTACTGTTTAAATCTGTTATATTCATTCAACAATTCCACAATTTAATTTTTGCCAATTACGATGCTCCAACATCAAATGCTGTGTATTTAAACAGAATACCGTTTTAAAATAAGTGGTTTGATTTTTTTCAATAGCATTTTGTTAATGTCCTGTCCAGGCCAAAAAGATTTACATAATACCCACATTTTTTTCCTTTGATTGTCTGTTTCAGAAAATATGTGTTTCATTGGAATTCTTTTATGCCAAAAAATTGTACTCTTTCAAACGAAACAAGCACCTTTCCAATTATAGAGTATGTGGAAAATTCCCATTGGAACAATATTTATAAGTTTCGGCCAAAATGTTTTTAACCCATCCATATATAGCAGAAGATTTCAAAGAGGATAAAGTTATATCAAAATAGTGTAAACACAATTAAAAGTGGATTTTTTTTTCTCTGTCTCTGAGAATGTATAAAATAAAGAACTGTGCTAATATAGCAAAGAAAGTCTAATAATTTGCAAAACAATATAATTTGGAATTTTGACTTTACCTCCCCAGGTCCTCTCCCCCTCCCTATCCTGACTCTGCTTTATGTCACCTGTCATATTTACTGTATCATCTAACACTGCATATGTATATACGTATGTGTCTTCAGAATTTGTGTCATTATCTGCCGGATGAAGAGGTCATAGGGTCTGGAAAGTGTGCTATACTTACCATCTTTTCAGTTAGCCATTAAAAGGTATCAGCCACTAAGGACTCTCAGATTCTAATATTTTTCTATCTACTAGCTAACATGGTATAAACATTTTTTACCTTATCAAAACAAATATAAGAAGCTCTTGCCATCATTTAATTGTAGAAATCTAAATGTTTTTCACTAATTTATAATAACTAATTTATATTTGAATTAAATATAATGCGAATAGAGAAACAGAAGATGGCGTAGAACTACCAAAATTAGAAGAAACTAATGTTAATTAACACCTTTTCCCCTGGGCAATTTTCCGTTTTCCATTTTTGTTTTCCTCCCCTTCATCCAAAAGCCATAACTTTTTTATTTTTCCAACAATATAGACATAAGGGGGCTGTTTTTTTTGCGGGACAAGTTGTACTTTCAGAAGAAATTATTTAATTTACTATATACCGTATATACTCGTGTATAAGCCGACCCGTGTATAAGCCGACCCCCTACTTTTGCCCCAAAAATCTGGAAAAACCTATTGACTCGTGTATAAGCCGAGGGTGGACCCCAGCACAGGTATACAGACCCCAGCAGTGTGGTATACAGGCCTCCCCAGTGGTAGTATACAGCAGCCCCAGTGGTAGTATACAGATTCCCCAGCAGCCCCAGTGGTAGTATACAGATTCCCCAGCAGCCCCAGTGGTAGTATACAGGAGCCCCAGCAGCCCCAGTGGTAGTATACAGGAGCCCCAGCAGCCCCAGTGGTAGTATACAGGAGCCCCAGCAGCCCCAGTGGTAGTATACAGGAGCCCCAGCAGCCCCAGTGGTAGTATACAGGAGCCCCAGCAGCCCCAGTGGTAGTATACAGGAGCCCCAGTGGTAGTATACAGATTCCCCAGCAGCCCCAGTGGTAGTATACAGATTCCCCAGCAGCCCCAGTGGTAGTATACAGGAGCCCCAGCAGCCCCAGTGGTAGTATACAGGAGCCCCAGCAGCCCCAGTGGTAGTATACAGGAGCCCCAGCAGCCCCAGTGGTAGTATACAGGAGCCCCAGTGGTAGTATACAGATTCCCCAGCAGCCCCAGTGGTAGTATACAGGAGCCCCAGCAGCCCCAGTGGTAGTATACAGGAGCCCCAGCAGCCCCAGTGGTAGTATACAGCAGCCCCAGTGGTATACAGCAGGCCCCCAGGGGTACATATAGCAGCCCCCAGGGGGTACCCAGCAGCCCCCTGGGGGTACCCAGCAGCCCCCTGGGGGTACCAACAGCCCCCTGGGGGTACCAACAGCCCCCTGGGGGTACCAGCAGCCCCCTGGGGGTACCAACAGCCCCCTGGGGGTACCAACAGCCCCCAGGGGGTACCAGCAGCCCCCAGGGGGTACCAACAGCCCCCTGGGGGTACCAACAGCCCCCTGGGGGTACCAACAGCCCCCTGGGGGTACCAACAGCCCCCAGGGGGTACCAACAGCCCCCTGGGGGTACCAACAGCCCCCTGGGGGTCCCCAGCAGGTACCCCAGCAGCCCCCAGGGGGGTACCAACAGCCCCCTGGGGGTACCAACAGCCCCAGGGGGTACCAACAGCCCCCTGGGGGTACCAATAGCCCCCAGGGGGTACCAACAGCCCCCTGGGGGTACCAACAGCCCCCAGGGGGTCCCCAGCAGGTGCCCCAGCAGCCCCCAGGGGGTACCCAGCAGCCCCCTGGGGGTCCCCAGCAGCCCCTGGGGGTACACAGCGGCCCTCGCCCCCCCTTGCAAGGGCCCCCCCCCCGCTTCTCTTACCATTCCGGACTTCTGATCCGCGCCGCTCCTCGCTCCTCCGCGCTGCTCCGTCCGTCTTCTACATCCGGGATCCCCGGCCGCGCGATGACGTCACATGCCTGCGACGGCCGGAGATCCGAGATGTAGAAGACGGACGGAGCAGCGAGGAGGAGCGAGGAGCGGCGCGGATCAGAAGTCCGGAATGGTAATATAACCATCGGGGGGGGGGGCCCTTACAAGGGGGGGCAGGTGCCAGCACTTGGGGGGGGATTTAATTAGTTATGCACTGCTTTCCCCTGCCGGTGATAGACAGGGGAAAGCAGTGCATATTTAATGAGCGGCCCCACGCGACGGGGCCGCTCATACAGCAGCCTCCCCCCCCCGCCTCCTGAAGCCTCCACAGCCCCCGGACACAGCCCCGGACACAGCCCCCCCCGTATTGACTCGTGTATAAGCTGAGGGGAGACTTTTCAGCCCAAATTTTGGGCTGAAAAACTCGGCTTATACACGAGTATATACGGTAGTGTACTAGAAAATGGGAAAATAAATCCAAGTGCAGTGAAATTGCCAAAAAAAGTGCATTTACACATTTGGTTTTTGGGGTTTTTGTTCACCATGTTCACTATATGGTAATATTGACATGTCAGTATAATGCCTCAGGTCAGGATATCCAAAAAGATACCCTTTTACTGTTATCTAAGTGGTGAAAAAAATTCAGAAGTTTAAAAAAAAAAAAAAAAAATGAATTGTGCCTTTATTGCCATTTTCCAATTTTCCACAGCCCGTACCGTCCTCATTTTTCTGGATCTGAGGATGTGTTATTATGTTTTATTTTTCACATTTTAGGCTGATGTTTCTAAAGATACCATTTTTGTGTAGAAACGTTGTTTTGATCTTCTGTTATCGCATTTTATTGCAATGTTGCAGTGACGGAAAAAAACATAATTTTTGGCATTTGGACCTTTTTTTTCCATTAAGTAGTTTACAATCTGATTAATTGATTTTATATTTTGATAAATCGGACATTTCTGATCATGGCAATACCAAATATTTGCATTTTTATTTAATAGTTTTATTTTCACTTGAGCAAAAGGGGGGTGATTTAAACTTTTAGGATTTTTTTCATATTTGGAAAAACTTTATTTTTTTATTTTACATGGCCTGCTAGGGGCTTCAGTGATCCCTACTCTTGTCTTCAGATGAGCTAATTCTCATCTGAAGATATAGGAAATAATCACTTTCTGCTGTTGACCTCATTGGGTCATCGCCAGCAGAAAGTGATCGCAGATAGTTTCCGGGGTCATTACAGGTCCCTGGGCTATCCATGTAAAGCA
The DNA here is from genome assembly GCA_033576535.1 of Allobates femoralis. NCBI lineage: Eukaryota > Metazoa > Chordata > Amphibia > Anura > Aromobatidae > Allobates > Allobates femoralis. The sequence continues at coordinate 215,611,317 of JARQOC010000003.1, forward strand.
TGAAGGTCCTGTGATCATATCACGGGACCTCGATTCATGGTGGTTAATAGCGCGGTCCCATGGTGATTTGGATCGCTCTGTCAGTGACTGACAGCGCAATCAGAAGGATCTTAACGGTGGTGTTAGCTACTCATCTCAGCTGATGAGATCAGTTGAGATGTGGGGGGAATCATGCAAGCTCAGCATGTGAGCTCGTGTTAGGAGGCAGGAAACAACCAAGGATGTACTATTATGCCCTTGGTCATGAAGGGGTTAAAGTGCAACAGCATCCTACTAAAACTAGAATAAAAATTGGTCTTAAAAAGTCATGTGTACCAAAATGTGGCTGCAGTGAAAACTACATTTTGTCCTACAAATGTCACTCACTCATGTAGCTTTATTTACAAAAAAACAGATAAGACATAGTTGTTAGTATATGGTGGACAAAAAAAGAGTATTTTAATTAAAAAAATATTTATTTTGTGCCAAAGTAGTAAAAAGAACATACATTTTGCATTGTCATTTTCATATCGACCCACAGAACAAAGTGAACTTGTCAAGTATACTGAAGGGAGAGCAATGTTTAAAGAAAACAAAAAAAGAAATGCTGTTTTTAAGTCTCCTTGGCCTCCAAAAAATTGTGATAAAAAGTAATTAAACTGTCATATTTACCAGAAACCACAAAGGCTAGGGTCACACAACCGTTTTTTTTTTTAAAAACTTGATCCGGTTTTAAGCTTTTAAAAAGCTCAAAACCGGATCAGGAAACGCTCCTCATAGGAGCCTATGATAAAGACCGGATTGCTTCACAAGCAATCCGGTTTCCATCTCCGGCTCTGCAGCCTACGTGAAAAATCATGCAGGCTGCAGTTTTCGGAGCGCTTCTGTTATCTGCAATGCGGGAACCGGATTGCTCAGGATGTTTAATCCTGAGCAATCCAGTTACCACATATACTTTGCTTATCCCGGCTGCCACTGGGATAAGCAAAGTGTTCTGTGTTTGTTTAAACTTTTACTTTTATTAATAAATGGTGCCCACTCCCCCTAGAGACCTTCCACCCACTCAGGTGGGCATATAATGCTGGAATCACTTATGTACAGTAGCTGACTCCTATCAGATTCTGTACAGTTTTATCAATGAAAGCGCCGGGCTCCTTTGAGAGCAGCGCGCATACTATAGCTATTGCTATAGTATGTGCGCTGTCCGAGGTTCTGAAGCCATTTACAGTAGATCTATAGGCAGCGCTGCAAAACCTAAATAGAATCCTGATGCTATCAAACTCAATGAGAATCCTGAAGTATTATGCACATTTTACTTATTTATAATTTGCAGATTTGGTGCAGAAAATAATCTGCAGCATGTCAAATTCTTTTTGCATTGTTTTTTTTCACCCACTGACTTCAATAAAGTCAGTCAAAAACACTATAAAAACTCAGGTATTAAATTATTGCTTATTTGCTGCATTTTTGTAATGTTTTTGCTTGCTTATTTCCCTACATTTTTAGACAGCAGTAAATGCTATAGAGATAGGCTGTGGTCACACTATCAAAGGCAATTGTGGTTGCCGCCTCCAGATCCAGAGGCGGTAACCGCAATTGCATTCACACACATTTTTAAGGGAAAATGTGTGCAGAAAACCGCAATCCGGTCCTGTAGGCATTTACATTAGATCTATGGGCAGCGCATCGCCATAGATCTAATGTAAATGCCTACAGGACCTCGGACAGCGGCAGATACTATACGTACATTACATACAGTATCTGCGCAACTGTCAGGGGAGCCGTGGCTTCATTGATAAAATTGTACAAAGCTGACAATAGACAGCTTACTGTAAATGGGTTATCAACCCCTGACATGCCCACAGGAGTGGGCAGCATGTCTCTAAGGGTGTTGGGCACCCCCTACAGACATGTTGCCCACAACTAATATTAATGTTTAATGTTTTATTAAGCAGTTAACACTTTTTTCATCCGCACGGATGAACAAAGTAGACAGTAACCACATTGTTCAGGATTACACATCCTAACCAATGCGGTTAACGCATTGCGGGTCACAGAACCGCTCCGAAAACTGCAGCCTGCATGATGTTTCACCCAGGCTGCAGATCCGGAGCCGGTAACCGGATTGCTTGTACTTAACCAATTAATGGGGTTCCTAGGAAGTGGCGTACAGTGGGTGATCATCCCCTACTCCTTGTGCACATCTCCCTTGCTAATTTGCAGTGGCTGACTGGCTAATTTTGCAGTTCTCCTGTACAATGGTATGCATACACCACAATGCCCCTACCCCCACGTATAACCTATGGATGGAGTTGCTTTGGGCTGCCATCACCTACAACACTACACAAATGAGCCAATGTATATATGCAGAAGACTGACTGCTTTTGACCCTGGTTTTGTGTTTCCTGCGCTCCAATGATTTTTTTGCACATTTTGTTTCCTTTCTGGGCAATGGCATGCCTTAAAGTCATGCCTCCAAGTTATTGGAAAACATCTTGATGCAGTAATTAAGGCATGTGTCAGACAACATATTTGCTGCAGGATATATGAGCAACCAAACCAAATGACATTATGTCACACTCAATAAGACACTCCATACCCTCCTATAGAGCAACTTGTATCACTTAGCCATGAACCATGTGACTTGCCATGTCATGATATTTTCACTAATTATGTAGTGTCTAAAGAGGTTACCAATACATGCCAGGATATATATGTCAATTTAAATTTTGAATATCCTATTGTGGTTTAACACATCAATGTCTCAACATGCACCCATCTTTTTTGGTAACCCCAAATTACTGATGTGTGCTTACCAAACAATTTATAAATATTGTTGTGTAAATTAAGTAATAATCACAAAGATGCCATGTTATCACAAACAAAATTTGCTCATTTTGTTTTGTCCAACATACAAAAATCAACTTCTGGATAATACTGCTTTTATATTCATCCATTTAGATACAAAACAAAAAAATGTTTAACCAAAACTGCACCCCTACTATAATATAAACAAAGTATTTGACCAATAATTAAATATTTCTATATGTTGGCGAATTATGAGCAGAGCCATGGGTTTGGGCAGTATTTGTAGTTGGAAGGCTATGTGTGTCCCCTTCTACAGTATTGGTGGCATCAATCCTACACATGGTGGATGTCTGAGAGTGCTGACTTGCCACAAACGAGTTGTTGGCCTATTGTTGCGCCAAAAAAGTGTTGCTTGTGTGCCCCTGATTATGAAGGGGGTTGCCAAACTGCACCATTTGATGCCCGTGTTGGTCTGACATTCTGGGCTGGGCAACATTATGTGGATGTTGTTGTACATGTGTATATTGCCCTTGCTGTGGCTAATGATTAGTGGTTGTCCATAAAATGACTGAAGGTGTTGCAATGGTGGTTGTGGCACTGTAGTTGGTGCCTGTGATCCTAGCATTCGTGGTGCATCATGCAGAGGCTGCCTGAATGTTATTTTTCTCTGGCATGCACAAACGATTGTCATCAGAATTTATCCACTGTTCCAGGATATTGAGCACAACCCGTGGATTTTTAGGTGGCAGGCAGGCATCCAATAATATCTGAATGGCAGCCCTAGCCGGTAGTCTCACTGGCCGTGGTATTTCATGTAAATAATTGCTGAGACTATGCCCAAACGCTTCTTCCCCATCATCATTGACTGTACATGCAAGATATTGCAGCACACCTGTGTCAACATCGCACTTACGGTTGCTAACGGGTGACCTCCTTCACCGCATTGACCTACAGACAACTGGAGATGACAAAGGGGACATGGCCAGTTGCAAATTCTGAGTAGAACTTAGTCCTGCGTCCACTAAAGGATGTTCTATTGCAGCGACTGATGTTTGGACATTTGATGCGTCATCTGGTGGTGCTGCAGGTGCTGATGCATTATCTTCCTGCGACACAGATGGCACACATCCATCATCACCAGAATCTGCACCACGATCAGGGTGCGACTCATTCTCCGATTCTGAATGCAGCCTGAGGTTACTGTCAGTTCTACTGGGAAATATAGGTGTATCATTAAAAAACACAATTATATGGATTTACACATTGGGGACACAGTTTATCACATATATTACATACGGTCTTAGGTCCAGAACTAGTGCTAAGAAATTGAGCTGTTGGAAGTATATATATTGCCATTTCCGGGGTGCATATTTTTCTTTTCACGACGATGCTGGTCACGACAACTCTGCCACCTCTTGGTCACAATATCAACTGTGTTGATAAACAATAACACACCATAAATACTCCCCACTAAATATCAATACAAAACAACACTTTCACCATAACATTGTACAATTATGGTAGCAATAATTACCAAAATTGATCTGGACATCCCGGGAACTGCTCTCATAACAGGGGAAATGTTGTTTGGTAATGTACACCTATGATAAGTCTTTCTTCACCCGGTCTGCATAGCCAACATCTCTTGGGTCTCACAATTTGGGCCTCTCCTTGACCAGTACAATCATCATCTCCACAGTGATGCTCTATGCCATGGTAGTCATCTCTGTGGAGGTGTGTTTGCCAAACTTGTAACAGTTTAGCACACAGCTACTTCCTAGTTGTGCAGCAGACGCCTCTTTTTCAATATCCTTTCCTGACTTCAAATATCTTCAGCTGTGAAAAAAATGCAATGCACATGGATGGTCTATGTGCGATCCACGTGCTCTCCGTAATTTGTTGGACTCATTGACTTGCATTGGTGAGTCTCACATATGAAACGCATACTGTCGCAGCATATTGCAAATTTTTTCACATCCAGATTCTGGATGAGGAAAAAGCATCCCACAGACATTTATCTGTTTTGACACATTCAATAACATTGGTCTGAGTGCAATGCGAGATTTTCTCGCATTGCACTCATCCATTTTTCACGCCAGTGTGACCTTACCCTAATGGTAAAAATTTGGGATAAAGAATATTTTGGATCAGGTCATATTTATCCTCTGCTCTATGCTGATCAAGTAAATTTGGATTTCCAAGATATGTGATTTGTGTAAAAACCCTACGGATCCATTAACTAATAAGGCAGCAGAGTTACTCAAGTCCCACTTAGCCTCTATTTAGTGGTGTCCTTCTTTTCAAAGGTGTACATAACTGTTGTTGACCACACTTTTGCGGATGTCTAACAAAATCCATAAAGGATGAGCTCCGCCAGACCCAGATAAGAGTTTAAAGTGATACCATTTACCTCACTACAGTGAATTTTATTTTGGTAATTTTGTCTGAATCATAGTATTTCAGAGGTTTACATGTAATCACTGATGTGAGAGCTTAGTGTAGAGTGCAGGATAAATATGAGCTACGCCGAACTGCAATCTTTGTGAGGGAGAATGCACAAATCAGCAGCAGTTGAAGAACTTGCTTTAGTACTCTATTTTCATACTGATCATCTTGTGTTATAAGTGAATTAGGCAGCTTTATTCTTCAAGTCAGCAAAATTACAGTGATACCAAATTTATAATTTTTTTTAGGTTCTGCTACTATCACATTGACCAATTCATGACCCATGAAGTAAGGATACGTCATAAGTCGTGTCCCTCACCTTGATGTGAGCTCCTGCGGTGAGCTCACATCATTTCCCCAACATCTCATCTGATCTCATCCTGTTTGGATTCGTTATCTGATCGGCACTGTTAACCCTTTGAATCGCGCTGTCATTCACTGACAGTGCAATCCAAAAGCGCTGATCAAGGGGTCTCTACAGTCATGGCCAAAAGTTTTGAGAATGACACAAATATTAATTTTAACAAAGTCTACTGCTTCAGTTTTTCTAATGGCAATTTGCATATACTCCAGAATGTCATAAAGAGTGATCAGCTTAACAGCAATTACTTGCAAAGTCAATATTTGCCTAGAAAATGAATACAAAACACATTTCAACATCATTGCAGTACTGCCTTAAAAGGAGCAGCTAACATCGTTTTAGTGATTGTTCCATTAACACAGGTGTGGGTGTTGATGAGGACAGGGCTGACGATCAATCAGTCATGATTAAGTAAGAATGACACCACTGGACACTTTAAAAGGAGGCTGGTGCTTGGTATCATTGTTTCTCTTCAGTTAACCATGGTTATCTCTAAAGAAACACGTGCAGTCATCATTGCACTGCACAAAAATGGCCTAACAGGGAAGAGTATTGCAGCTAGAAAGATTGCACCTCAGTCAACAATCTATCGCATCATCAAGAACTTCAAGGAGAGAGCTTCCATTGTTGTTAAAAAGGCTCCAGGGCGCCCAAGAAAGACCAGCAAGGACCAGGACCGTATCTTAAAACTGTTTCGGCTGTGGGATCGGACTACCAGCAGTGCCGAGCTTGCTCAGGAAAGGCAGCAGGCTGGTGTGAGTGCTTCTGCACGCACTGTGAGGCAGAGACTCTTTGAGCAAGGCCTGGTTTCAAGGAGGGCAGCAAAGAAGCCACTTCTCTCCAGAAAAAACATCAGGGACCGACTGATATTCTGCAAAAGGTACAGGGAGTGGACTGCTGAGGACGAGGGTAAAGTAATTTTCTCTGATGAATCCCCTTTTCGATTGTTTGGGACCTCTGGAAAACAGCTTATTCAGAGAAGAAGAGGTGAGCGCTACCACCAGTCTTGTCTCATGCCAACTGTAAAGCATCCTGAAACCATTCATGTGTGGGGTTGCTTCTCAGCCAAGGGAATCGGCTCACTCACAGTCTTGCCTAAAAACACAGCCATGAATAAAGAATGCTACCAGAATGTCCTCCAAGAGCAACTTCTCCCAACCGTCCAAGAGCAGTTTGGCGCCCAACAATGCCTTTTCCAGCATGATATAGCACCTTGCCATAAAGCAAATGTGATAACTAAATGGCTCAGGGAACAAAACATAGAGATTTTGGGTCCATGGCCTGGGAACTCCCCAGATCTTAATACCATTCAGAACTTGTGGTCAATCATCAAGAGACGGGTGGACAAACAAAAACCAACAAATTCTGCCAAAATGCAAGCATTGATTTTGCAAGAATGGACTGCTATCAGTCAGGATTTGGTCCAGATGTTGATTGAGAGCATGCCAGGGAGAATTGCAGAGGTCCTGAAGAAGAAGGGTCAACACTGCAAATATTAACTTGCTGCATTAACTCATTCTAACTGTCAATATAACCTTTTGGTACTCATAATAAGATTGCAATTATATTTCTGTATGTGATATAAACATCAGACAAACACAAATAAAAACCAGAGGGCAGCAGATCATGTGAAAATATAATTTTGGTGTCATTCTCAAAACCTTTGGCCATGACTGTATGTGTCACCTGATAGCCCGAATCCTGCCATGACCCTGGATGCTATCAGGGATTACTTACTGCGAGTGGTTGGCAAGCGCTGCCAAGCACAGAAAGTGATTATTTGTGCTATGTCCTGATGTGCTGCAGCTCCTTAGGACATAGCATAAGCAATTGGACTGTGCAACACTGTGGTGCCCTATGGGGCAGTGTTTTTAAGATCATGAAAAAATATACAAAAGTTTAAATCACCCCCTTTTGCTCCTTTCAAAATAAAATTATTGAAATATAAAAAAATACTTATATTTGGTATCAATTTCAAACATAGTTTCCGGAGGCAGAGAGTTTTAAACCAAAAAATAATAGTTGCAAAAAACAAGCCTGTTCTATCTCAATGCTCTTTATTATAGATTAATGCACACGATAAAAACAAGCTACATATTGCAAATAAGTAATAAAAATGTAATATAGTCTGGTGTCTTAGAGACGGGTTAGTAGCCTTTCGCTACCAACAAACAGTGACAATGGGGTACATACATATCACCAGGTAGGTTAAAGTGAGAACATATAGAGGTTAGGTCAGAGAATCTAGGGAAAAGTAACTATCTGCCACATAGTCACTATATCCTCAATGATTCATGCCCTGCATGGTATAGACCAGTTCCCCCCCTAATCCCACTATATACACCCAGGAGTAGTTTCTTGCTTACCCATAGCCACAGCTGGAGGTAGATGGCACTCTGGAGTACCCCTCTGGAGTATTTGGTATCATCACATTCAGAAATGCCTGATCTATCAAAATGTAAAATCAATTAATCAGAGCTGTAAACTGTGTAATGGAAAAAAAAAAGTCCAAACGCCAAACTTTCATTATTTTGGTCACCCCAACATTGCAAAAAAATGCAATAACGGGCGATCATGACAGCACATCTACCCAACAATGGTATCTTTAGAAACACAGCTTAATTAGCAAAAATAAGCCATAACATAGCCTTATATCCTGAAAAATGAGAACTCTATGGGTCACGAAACATGGCGCAAGAAGTGCAATTCTTTTTTTTCAAACGTCTTTATTTTTTCCACCATTTTCATAACAGTAAAAGTATACATGTTTGGTATCTACAAATTCGTACTGACTTGATGCATCATACCAACATGTCAGTTTTACCATATAGTGAACATTGTTTAATAAGCAAACGTGTAATTGCACTTTTTGCAATTTCCCTGCACTTGAATTTTTTTTCCCATTTTCCTGTACACCGTATGGTAAAACAAATGATTTTATCTGAAAGTACAACTCATCCGCACAAAAAAACATCTCTCATATGTCTGTATTGATGGAAAAATAGAAAAGTTATGGGTCTTGGAAGAAGGGAAGGAAAAAACAAAAACGGAAATCAAAAAATCGCTGGGTGGTGAAGGGGTTAAAAATGCTTTTTTACAAAATAAAGATTTTTGCATCATCAATTTTGAAGGCTATAGCTTGTTTTGTTTTGTATTTTCAGCAGGATGATTTGGATTATTTTATTGGTATCAATTTGGGCCATATCATTTTTATCTTTTATTGATTTCTATTTTGCTTTTTATGTGGCAAACTCAAGAAAAATGTCAGTTTGATTACAGCGATATCACATTTACATTGTTTTTTTTATGTTTTGCCGCTTTTACACAATATAAACAAGAGCTTTATTCTAAGAGCTTTAACTTTTCTATTTTTTTGCTGACAGAGTTGTGCTGCTGCTTATTTTTTGCAAGACAAGATGATGTTTTCAGCAAGAGCATTTTTATTTTAATATGATGTTTTTATTACATTTCACTCCTCTTTTTTGTCAGCTGTATGATGAAAAGACAGTGTTTGCTACTTTTTTTCATGGTGGTTAGTGAAGGGGTAACTAGTGTGATGCTTTCAAAGATTGGGTTCTTCTGGGTGTGGAGATGACAAACGTGAAGTTTTTTTGTTTATTTTTTAATTTACATAAATATGCATATTTATTGACATAATATTGTTTCATTTTTATTCTTTATTTCTTTGGAGGTTTTTAATGTCTACAAAAAAAATTCACTTTTTTACATTTTTTATTTACCTATTTGGGATTTTAACTTTTATTACTGTGATTGCTGGTATAATCCATTCCAATGCACCTCCATTGCAGCAAAATATACCTGTCAATGCTGCACTGCCAGATTGCTTGTTAGACCATGCTGCTGGCATGGCCCAACAGGCTTGGCATAGCTGGGAAACCAGACGGTTGTCATTTGACCTTGGTTACCATAGTAGTGATCGGGACCCAATGATCACATTGCGGTGGCTTTTGATCAGGTAGGAGAGGGACCACACTGTCTCACCTAATTGGGTGGGAGAGGGAGCAACAGTGAAATATGATGGGAGCTCCTTATAATGTTAAAGTGCATTTCAGCAAATGGAATGAGGAATTTGATCAAGGTTCATAGTGTCCAATGCTGAGCTATGCAGGCAGATACTAATCCATCATGCAATATCAGCAGGGAGGAATCTTATTGGCTCCAAATTTATTCTGCAGTAGAACAAGGACTCTAAACACACAACCAATTTAACTAAGAACTATCTTTACATAAGGAAGAAAAAGAGTTTTGCATATGATAATATAACTCACACAGAGTCTTAATGTCAACACGATCTCGTCTGTTTAGGAGCATTTGAACAGACAAAATGATTTGTGCAAGCTTACATCCACAGAAGATTGTTGGTTATTTTTTCATGATGTTTGGAGCTGTTTTTTGCTGAATTTCTTCAAAAACTGTGTTTTAGTGTATCTAAAAGAATTGATGCTGTTCTGACAACAAATATTGATTTGATCAAAACTCTCATTATCATAATGTAGGAACATGAAAAAGGCTGTACGCAAAAAATTAAATATTACCTAAAAATTAATTTTCTTTGGAGAGGTTTTTTTTTTCCTTTGGCAATGTCAAATATTGGAAAACAGTATGATTCCTTGTTGAGGTTGTTTCTTCCAAACAGGGAAATGGTAGTTAGAAGAGTTACATTGATGATACATATATTTACTTGATGGAGGATGAAGGGATCCCATTTTTTTTCAACTTTGATCCCTTTGATAAAGATAAAATATTTGACCACATATTAAAGAAACAACAAAAAGAGGATCTTTACATTGGGTGACCTCCCTTTTACCTCATACTGTAGCCAATAAAATGATGATGGTGTCCCTGAATTCGTTGTGTGGTTAGAAATCATGAAGGCAAATGTTGGTAAACAAATAGTTTGGCACTACGGATGCTTAAAAAGGCATTGTTTTGCCCTGTACTCATCAATTCAATGAACTATGATTTATCAATGTTCTATCATTTTTTTATTTTATGACATAAAAAGTAACATGTATTGTTTTGAGGCATGAAGAAGTAATTTCTGGAACCAAAAATGCAGAGTGGAATATTCTAAAACTATAAAAAAAAATTATACATTTAGACAATTGAAATACAGTCTGGGTTATGAAATGTGCCCTGGCAAAATATGTTTACTTTATTTGTCTCATGCCTTGTGAATTGTTCATTTCTGTGGGAAAATCATAGCCTGAGAAATTAACAACAATAATGTTTCTCATTAAAGGTGCACGGCCAACAGTCTGGTTTCTGCTATCATTTTCTAATATGCTTAGAAAATAACTTGTGATGAAGTCAGATCCTTGCAAAGCAAGACCAAGTAAACAATAGAAAACTGAAAACATGTATCTGGCTGAATTGTGTGAAAATCTACCTTGTGTTTGCCCTGATTTTTATAAATACTTATCTCCACCATTAAGTTCTAAAAAGTCATCACCCACAGATTTGCCATGAAAGTCAATGAGATTTTCCAAAGGTTGTGCCCACATGTGCATTTTTGGGTGCTGTGTTTTTGAAGCAGAAATCGCAATATTTTTTTATGCCCCTGCAATTAATATGGCCGTATTTGGGCTGTGTTTTCCCCATAGACTCCATTCTAGCCCCCAGAAAAAATGCATCACAAACAGACTGGTATTCCCACTGTCCATTTGTGGTGCTTTTTTCCTGTGATTTCAAAACAAAAACATTGCAATACTCACCTTTCCCAGTGATCTCCAGCGATTCTCACTCCATGCACACCGGAAGTGGTACCTGTGGGTATTGTCCAATCAGAGCCAGAGCCTGCGCACCATGTGACAGGTTGAGTCACATGGTGCAAGGTCCTTATAGGTAGATAAATGCATCTCCCGCCATTGCATGGAGAAAGAATCCCCAGGGATCCCCATAGGATTGCTGGGGAGGGTGAGAAATTATCTGTGTGTCTGTCCATGTCTGTCTGTCTCTGTGTGTGTCTGTGTTTGTGTGCCCCTTAATTGTGCTGCATTTTTGTGCTGTTTGTATGTGCACAAACGCAATCGGCTTGTACTGCTTTTGCTGTGTTTGTGTACATCAAACGAAGCACAAAAACGCAGTACAGTGGGCACTTAGCCTCATACAGGAAAGACTAGTAAATATGTTCTGACTCGTTGGTGCAAGTGCAATGAGTGAGTGAACCCTAAAAGTGAGAAATTCTAGGGAAGTTCTAAAGCAACATTTTTTGTAAAATTATTATTATGACTACCTAATGTTATTAAATTCAATGAAGTACCTGTGAGTTCAAAATGCTCACCTTACCCCTGGATAAAATCCCTGAGGAGTCTAGTTTTCCAAATGGGGTAATTTGTGGGGGTTTCTGCTGTATTTGTTTAGGGGCTCTGCAAATGCTGCATGGTGCCTTCAATCTATTTCAGCTTTTCCAAAATTAATATATTGCTTCTTCTGGTCAGAGCTCTTCCATTAGTCCAAACAGAGGTTTCGACCACATGTGCACTCATAAGAATGTGGGTAACAACTGCGTGGTGAAAGTGAAATATTTAGTGTTAAAGAAACATTTTTGTTAAAACAATTTTTTAATTATAATAACCTGTTGTTATCAAATTCTGTGAAGTACCTGTAAGCTCAAAATGCTCACTATACCCCTAGATAAAATCATTGAAGAGTATAGTTTCCAAAATGGAATAATTTGTGTGGGGCGAGTGGGTTTCTGCAGTTTAGGTACCTTGGGCTAGGGTCAGACTTGCATCATGCATTTGCTAAATGCATGCGTTAATTTCATATGCAAATGCTGAAAAACGCATACGTTAATGCACCCATAGGCTCCAATGCAAAAAACGTATTGCAAAAGTTCAATGCATTTGACGATCTGCGTTATTGGTAGTGCACCAAAAAACACGGTCATTTCCAGCATCGGGTGCCGTCAGTACACCCACGCCGCATGCGCAGAAGCCTACAGAGCGGCGCGGGTGTACTGACGTCACTCAATGCCGGAAATGATGCGATTCGCGTCATTACAGCCGCATTGCAGCCCAGGCAGCGCCAAGGAGAGCTAGGAGGCGCTGATTACAATATGCATTGAAGATCACGCCTTTTAAGGCGTGATATTATGATGAAGATGGCCAGCCTCAGTGACTAAAGAATACAGCCACAGCTCATTATCATCACTAATGAGTAAGTTATAAAACGTTTTTCTACACTTTCACAAGATGCTTTTCTGAGCCAAAAGGAGTGTGGGATTAGGGATGGGATGCTGCAGGGACATGTTTGGATAGCTTAGGAGGCAATTTGGGGGTGACGGGATCCCTTTAAATTGAGGCTGCAGTAACATATTTATGTGAATGTAAATTTGTTCATTTTTTTCTTTTCCTTTCATTCCTGTTAAGCAGTTGAAGGATGAATTAACTTCTTAAATGTGGTTTTCAGCAGTCTGAGGGGTGCAGTATTTACAATCCTGTAATTTGCTTTATTCTACTGTATGTCACATAGGCCACTCAAAATCACGTGAAATGTGATGTGGTCCCTAAAAAAATGGTTTAGTAAATTTTGATGTGAAAATGAGAAATTGCTGATAAAGTTTTAACCATTTTACCTTCCTAAAATTGTTTCAAAAATCGTGCTGATGTAAAGTAGACATGTGGGATATCTTATTAACTATTTTATGTGACATAACTCTCTGGTTTAAGGGCATAAAATTTAAAATTTGAAAAATGAAACATTTTCTAACTTTTTGCCAAATTTCAGATTTTTTTTCACAAATGAATAAAAAAATGTACTAAATTTACCATTATCATGAAGTACAATATGTCATGAAAAAAACATTCTCATAATTACTGGGATCTGTTGAAGCATTCCAAAGTTATTACTTCATAAAGTGACACTGGTCGAATTGTTAAATTTGGCCTGGTCATTAAGATCAAAGTTTGCTCTGTCACTAAGGCTACTTTCAGATCAGTGATTTTTGCCATTGGCGACAGATCCGGCAGTTTTGCCATATTTGCCACGTAATAGATCACTTGCGTTAAGCATGCGTTCAGCCCAATTCATTCCATATGGTACTTGTGGTTATGTGCAGTACTTGCGGTTTTGCCATGATCCGAGACCGAGACCCTTTAAAAACATGTAAAATCATTATTGTATGTTTTGTAGTTTCCCTGCTATAAGCAAATTCACACCCTGCAGGCAGCTGGTGCATTAGTCCTCTCCATTACTTTCAAATCCGATTAGTCCTTCTGTGTACATGTTATTTAAATATCCACACCTATCCAAGCTGGTGTTCTGTCCCTCCCCTCTGTGCTCTGTGCTGGGAGGGGAAAGTGTTTTGTCCTGCACTGTTTAGTGTCTGTAATAGTTTTCTATGTGTTTATATGAACATTGGTTTTCCTGCAGACTTGTAACGTATGTATCTGCTGAGCAAATGTTCAAATATTCTTATAATCACATAGAAATATCTCAGACTGCACACACTACGCACATGCTTCATATTTACACAATGACATCAAGAGCTGCAGCTAAGAGCAAGAGAACACACCTCATCCTATCCTTTCTCTGTCTGCAATGAGTCACACAACATAACAGATCACAGAAGGGCAGGACAGTGAAATGATGCATGAATATTAATTTCTTAGTGAGTGGGCATCAGAGAGCTCACTGTGATTGACAGATGGAATTAATCTTTTATTTTGCAGTTTACAGAGGATCGGAGGCAAGCATAAATAATAGAAATACATGATTAGAGAGAGCATAGAGAAAGGAATTAGAGAATGATATCAGTTACATATTGATTTTTGACCTGACAGATTCCTTTTTAAGTGATGTCACTGATGGAGCCTGAGCCTGCAGGACAGCTTAAATTTTTATGAAATTTGAGGCTGCTTAACCATCACTTGTGTTCTCCTGCATGGCAACCTTTCATTAATTCTTTAGATTAGCTACAGTGCCATGGGTTGTAAACTTTTAAATTATATTATTATATTATATTGCGCACCATGAACAAAGAAACATCAAGATCTCTGGAAATTAACTTGTAATTGAGATTCTTGAGAGTTTTCAAAACTTTTGGTTCTCATGTCCTCAGACAGTTCAATTCTCCTCTTTCTGTTCTTTATTCTTAGTGTGGCACACACCGGCACATAATTCAAAGATTGAGTCATCTTTTCCCCTTTTTACCTGGTTTTAGGTGTGATTTTCATATTGAACACCCTTGTTACTTGCCACAGTTGAATTTGAATGAACATCATATGCTTGAAATAAAGCTGTTTATTGCCATTCTCGGAAAGGTAATAGGATGCAATGAAAACAAACTTTTCCATTGGGCCAATAGGCTGTGCAGGAAAGTTTTAAAAGATTAAAAAGATTTTTTTTGTAGGTAGCAGCTCCATACTAAAGCTCTACATAAATATTAGATGGCGGTCACCCAAATAATGATTGAGTTTTTGGTTGACCGATAGCTATCTCTATTATCTCTCCCATACACAGGAACACTTGCCTGGCTGAAAATGCCTGTATTCTGTCTGAGAACTGTGTAACTCAAAGTGGACAAATGGATCGGCATTGCCAAATCAGATATGTCAGATACATAACTAAAAGATCAACGGTCTGGGGCCCTGATCCATATTAAACTGTTGGCAAACCCTGTCATTATTGATGAGTTTAGCCGGCATTAGTCTTATGTGTAAAAAAACCCTGTTTATCTTTGAATGAAACTAGAAGTCTTCACAGAGTTCTTTGATGTACAAACAAATGAACAAAAGGGACAAAAACTCAACTTCCTTTTCTGGATATACCGAAGTCCCAGAAGTAAATCAAACTCTGGCGATACCATATGGGAATGATATGTTAAACCATTATAAGATAGGACTGTCCCTTTAAATTCCCATGACTTTTGGACTTTTGGACTTAGTTAACTTATTAACTATCAGTAAATCTACAAGTGTTATAAAATGAAAAAATGAATTCTTTATAAATAAACGACAAAGTGTTCATATTTTGAGTATGATACAGTATTTAGTCAGAAGGACATTGCTTAACTTCCTATATGGAAAAGAGACAATGACTTTACTTGTGATCACATTGGAAGCATGTGTTCTCAGCTATTGAATGTTGTTCATGCCACAGTCTAACTTTCAGAACTTATTCATATTCCACTCATTGGAAACATGTTTTCAGTGTTGAAGTGCTGTTTCTTTTATCTGTGTAAATATTCTTACAAAAATATAATATGATGCCTATATGCACACCAATGTATGGCAATGAGATAAAATGAATCTTGCTATCAGCACCATTTCTCTAAATGAACCTTTTTATTCAGTGTTACATTGTAGAATACTACAGTTCTAGCTAAACTTACACATATTACATTCTCCTTCCCCGTCACAGCGTGATTTGTTTTAATCTAGCAAATCTCCACGTTCACAGCTAGTTGGACTGAGTGTGAGGGCGGTTACAAGTCATAGCGGGAAGATGTTTGTGGTTGCATGCCAGGTGCACATTTTATAGAGCATACATCGTTTGTGTACTTGCTATGAAACCACAACCCACTTTATAGTGCAAGACACGCAGCCACTTTCCACCTCCCTGATACTGATGAAATCCAGAAGTTGGTCTACTTTTATAAAGGAAGATTTACTAGCAATATTCTCTTTTAATCCAGTTTCTGCTGTAAGAGCCATGTAAAACAGTCAGTGGTGAATGTTAATGCCAGTCATGTTGGAGAAAGAACAAATAGCGATTTATAAGACAAATGTGTCTCAGGACAATTCACCATTAAATGATACATGAGAAACCTAATATGGTTTGCTTATAGAGTGAACCGGTAGAAAGTATAATTTCTGTGAGCAATGAAATAGCTTATTATATTTTGTGTGTGGTTTGTACAATATACTTTATACAGTGCCTTGAAAAAATATTCATACCCCATCAACATTTCCCCATTTTTTCAGTTGCCCCCACAAATTTGGGATCTTATGTGATATACCAGCACGTATTTGTGACGTGTAAATAAAATGATACAAGAATTTCTAGATTTTGAAAAAAATATAAATCTGAAAAGTGTAATGATCTAAACCATTCCATTTTCGCTCTGGCAGTATGTTATGTATATGAAAGGAGCTAGTCTCTGGAAGTTGCTGAAGTTGTGTCGCTTACAGTCCTGGGGCTTCACTGCTACTGTGGAGTTTGAATAGTGGAGTGAAATATATCCTTTTTGTCTATGTCCCACTGTGTGTCCTCTTTTCCCTTTGTTTTATTACTGTAGTTGTGAAGACTACTGAGCTCACCAGCCTTTGTACTATCCAGGGTGAGTGGAAGGATAGTGAGAAATTAGGCAACTGACGCAAATGGGGGGAAGGAAACATATAGGAATACTGAAGAGGTCAGGATACAGACACAGGTTAGTGTCAGGAGGTGACCCGTTTCCAGTCTCCCTACTGCTAGGGCCTTTCTTATTTTCCATCCCTGTTATTATCTCTGTGTTGTGTCATGCACTGGAAGTTTCCATATCCAAGCTATTATAATAAGAAGAATAATTTTATTTATATAGCACCAACATACTCCGCAGAACTTTGCAATTCAGAGGAGACATACACATACACTTTGAGACAATACATAGTGACAAAAAATTCAGATACCATGAAGAGTGAGGGTCTTGCTTACGATCTTACAATCTATGAGGAAATAGGGGAGAAACAAAAGGTAAATGGTAAAACGTGCTGTAATATATGGTCCGGCCATCAATAAATTAAATAGGGGATTTACACTACCATTCAAAAGTTTGGGATCATTTAGAAATTTCCTTATTTTTGAAAGAAAAGCACATTTTTTTCAATGAAGCAAACATTAAAGGGATCCTGTCACCTCCAAAACGCCTCCTAAGCTATCAAAACATGTCCCTGCAGCATCCTATCATTAATCTCACACTTCTTTTGTCTCCTAAAAGCATCCTGTGAAAGTGGAGAAAAATGTTTTAATGCTTACTCATTAGGGATTAATTAGCAGGGGCTATATTCTTTAGTCACCGGGGCATGTTGTTTTGCAGCTCCAGGATCCACCCTCTCTCTGTCTGTGCTGCTGTGATGTGGAGCTGAAGGCAGGACTAATGATTTGCATTCTGTGAGTGATAGAGAGGGGGAGGGTAAAGCCTGTACAAGCAGAGCAAACACACAGAGAGAGAGTGGATCCTGGAGCCTGCAAAACGGCCCGCCCTGGTGACTAAAGAATATAGCCCCTGCTAATTATAATCGCTAATGAGGGAGTATTAAAACGTTTTTATGCACTTTCACAGGATGCTTTTAGGAGACAAAAGGACTGTGAGACTAGTGATAGGATGCTGCAGGGACATGTATTGGTAGCTTAGGAGGCGTTCTGGAGGTGACAGGATCCCTTTAAATGAATCAGAAATACACTCTGTACAATGTTCATGTTGTAAATGACTATTCTAGCTGCAAATGTCTTGTTTTTATTGCAATATCTACAGTTCATAGGTGAATAGAGGCCCCTTTCCAACAACCACCACTCCAGTGTTTTAATGGTACCATGTGTTTGCTAATTGTGTAAGAAGGCTAATGGAAGTTTAGAAAACCCTTGCACAAGTATTTTAGCTGAAAACGGTTTGGCTGATTAGAGAGGCTATAAAATTGACCTTCATTTGAGCTATGTAGTTGAGAATCTGGAACATTACATTTGTTTGTTCTATGAAACTCTCAAAATGGCCAGGAAAAAAGAATTTTCATGTAAAACTCAGCAGTCTATTCTTGTTCTTAGAAATTAAGGCTATGCTATGCGAGAGGTTGCCAAGAAACTGAAGATTTCCTACAACGGTATGTACTACTCCCTTCAGAAGAGATCACAAATAGGCTCTAACCAGAGTAGAAAGATAAGTGGGAAGACCCGCTGCACAACTGAGTAACAAGACAAGTACATTAGAGTCTCTAGTTTGAGAAATCGCAGCTCTTTATCTGGCAGCTTCATTAAATAGTACCCACCAAAGGTCTGAAATGCTGTAATTGCTGCAAAGGGAGCATTCTTTGATGAAAGCAAAGTTTTAAGGAGAAAATTATTATTTCAATAATATATATTGTCAATTTTTGGACTATATTTTCTATTCACTTTGCAACTCATTTGATAAATAAAAGTATGAGTTTTCATGGAAAACAAAAAATTTGGTGACCCCAAACTTTTTAATGGTAGTGTATTTAACGCTGCTTGAACTGGTCACAAGACAGGATCTCTACAAGTACAGATAAAATGCTATTAAGTGCATAGAGGGTTTAGACAGATGACCAAGAGGCCAGGTTTGGATAAATCAGTTAGGTGATAAGGTAGTCTAAAGAAATGCATTTTCAGGCTCGCTTAAAACTATGGGTATTGGGGATTAATTGAATTGTTCTTAGTAGTCCATTTCAGAGAATGTGCGCTGCTCATGAGAAGTCTAGGAGACGAAAGTGGGAGGATAAGATTGTAGCGAATGTCAGCCTTAGATCACTTATGGAATGGAGGGCTTATGCAGACAAAGGTGTGGGAGGAGATGTAGGGCTATGCAGAACTGTGGAGGGCTTTGTGGGTGAGAGATATAATTTTATACTGTACTCTGTAGCGGATGGTCAACCAGTGCAATGACTGCCACAGGATAGAGGCATTCGTGAAGCGGTTAGAGAGGAATATGATCATGGCTGCTGCAGTCAGGATGGATTGGAGAGGAGAGAGTTTAGTAAGAGGGAGACCAATTAGCAGACAATTGCAATAATCCAGACAAGAACGAATAAGAGCAAAAGTTAGAGTTTGTGAAGAGTCAACAGTAAGAAAAGTTTGAATTCCGAAATATTTTTGAGGTGTAGGTGACATGACTGAATAAGTGATCGGATTTGGGAGTGAAGGAGAGATCTGAGTCAAATATAACCCCAAGACTGCGGACATGGTGCTTTGGAGTAAAGATAGAACCACATACAAAAATGGCAATATTACGTTTTAGAATATTAGTAGAGGGAGGAAATACGAGAAGTTCAGTTTTTTACAGTTTAAGTTTAAAATAGAGAGAAGACATGATGTTAGAGACAGCAGACAATCGCTAGTATTTTGTAATAATGCAGGGGTGATGTCAGGAGAAGAGGTGTATAATTTGGTGTCATCAGCATAGATATGATATAGATAGATACTGAATACTAAATCTACTGACTTTTCATGGCCAAGCTTAAAGGTGACTTTTTATCCTCTTGTCCTATCAGGTCTCTGGCCTATTAACGTTATACCGATGACATTTTAATCATCTGGACAGAGTCTGAGCAACAGCTGAAGATGTTCCATGAACACTTTAATCAGTTTCATCCCACCATCAAGTTAACACTCAACCACTCCTGCACTGAAATCAGCTTCTGGACACCATCATTAAGCTAAGGAATAATAAAATAGAGACATCTCTGTACCGGAAGCCAATTGACCATCCAACATATCTCCGATGGGACAGTTTTCATCCAAAACACATAAAAATTTCTATTGTGTACAGCTAGGCTATCAGATACAATCGGATATGTTCCAACCCTAGAGATAGAGACAATCCCCTTGAGGACCTCAGGAAGACCTTTTTGAACCAGGGCTACCATCCAAAAGTAATTGAAAACTAGATTAAAAGAGCTACCAGAATATCAAGGATTCATCTCCTACATTACAAAACTAGAGAAGAAAACAACCGGGTTCCTCTTGTAGTCAATTACAATCCAAGTCTGGAGGTGCTAAGAACAGCTGCATGGAAACTGCAACCACTCCTACAAAAAGATGCCCGACTAAAATCAATATTTCCAGATACCCCACTCTCGTGTATTAGACAACCTTTGAATCTAAATAACATCATTTTTAGAAGCGCCCTGTCCTTTTCAGCAGCTACAGGAACCTTTCCCGGCAACCAGAACAGGTGCAAAACATGTCCATTTATAATGACAGCGAACAAGATAAAGATTCCTGAGACAGATCAGGACTACAAGATCTCAGGTAACTTCTTTTGTCCACAAGCATTGTGGTGTATTAAATTATATGTACCAAATGTCCAACAGATGGCATGTTCATAGGGGAGACCAGACAAAAATTGAGAACAAGAATTAATTCTCATTGCCACACAATAAAAGAAAGGCATATGGATCTACCTGTAGCAAAGCATTTTTGCAGCTTTGACCACAGTGAAACCGATATGAGGCTGCACATTTTAAAAAGTAACTTCGAATCTCAGAAAGAGGGAAGAATTTGGGAATACAAATTGATAACGACCTTTGGCTAGGGTCACACATAAGCCCTTGGTCCGTTTTTGGCATCATTTTTGGCATTTTTTTTTTCTAATTCCAAAAACTGATGCAAAAACGGATTAGATGTAATAAAAACCCTGCCCGTTTTTTTCTGCACCCAAAAAGATTGCTAGGAACGTTTTTTACCCCAAAAAGCATTGTTTTTTTTAACATGGGGCCCTATGGGAAACGCATGCGTTAATGCAGGTGCCTACATGTGCCATGCATTAACGCAAACGTTAACGCATATGCGTTTTTAATGAAAAAAAAGTCCAAAAATCATCCAGGGACACAAGAGACACAAAATGCAGCCTTGGAAAAACGGATTGGTCATGGAAAGCACTTCCAAAAACGGATTTCTATGTGTGACCCTAGCCTTTGACACATTCAAAACAGGATTTAATGTCTCACATGGATGCATGCATTTTTATATTAATTGATAGGGCATTTGGGGATATCATGTCTTCCAATAGACCCCAGTTAGGCTAGGGTCACATTAGCGCCATTGATCCGCTAAATGCTAACATTTTTCATAGTGAAATTTGTGAAAAACGCATGCGTTAACGGATCCTGACACATGACCAGAGTTCCTGCGATAACATGACGTCACCACAGGTCCTATCAGCAAGAGGACCTTGCCGCAAAGGTTAAAATAGAAATTTTTATGTTTTGAACACTTTCTTTAAGTAAAAGAAAGTGTCCAAAATATAAAAATGTCTATTTTAACCTTTCTGGCAAGGTCCTCTTGCTGATAGGAGTCCCGGAGTTCAAACCGGATTCTCCCGGATTGCCCAGTCCGGTGCAATCCGGCACCATAGAGACACATGTTATGGGGCGCCGGATTACACCGGACCGGTACAATCCTGGAGAATCCAGTTTGATCCGGTTTTCTCTGTAGAACGCCTTCCCGCCGGGATTTTCAAATGAACAGCTGACTCAGGTCAGCTGTTCATTTGAAGTAGCAGTGCTGAGAGGTTCATGTGAGTTCATGTTTGCCTGCATGAACTCACATGAACTTTCCCACGCCAGGGTGCACAGCTCTGCTACATCTCTGGTGGAGGTTCTCTACCAGAGATGTAGCAGAGCTAGGGATGGGCGAGTCTACTCGCTAGGACTCGTTACTCGGCGAGTAGTAAGGGACTCGCAGGACTCGGTACTCTGCGAGTTTCCCAGCGATTACTCGCACAGTAACGAGTCCAATGCAAGTCAATGGCAATCCTAGTTTTGTCAGAGTTTACTTTTTCTCACTCGCTAGACTCGCTATATCACATCGCTATGTAGCTTGAATCTCCCCAAATCGTTTAAACAATCGCACCGCTTCACGGATACCCGCTGTACGCAGCGAGTCTGATTGAGTCTGAACGAGTCTGAGCAAGTCTTAGCGATTCTGAGCGAGTCTACGAATCCGAGTCCTGTATTCTGTATACGGGACTCGCGAATACAGAATCTGTTATGTTCCGACAAAGCTTCCGAAACAGCCTAGCGTGTTAGGTCAGAAAACTTGTGAAGATGAACAAGCATGTTAGCTAATCATATTCAGTAATGCCACAGCCATGTTGGTTGTGGCAGGACTCTGATTGGCTTCTGTCCATCGTGATGCCTATGTCATGTATGAGAGGCGAGGCTGTATATAAGCCTTGCCACCGCCATTTTGGGCACATTGCTGTGAAGATCTGAGCTAGAGTAGGGAGAGGTAGATGCTGGAGCAGATCATAGGGAGTGTCAGTCAGTGTAGGGAAACTTAAAAATTCCTTATATTTAATCCAAACAGCTCTTGTGAGAGCTACCAGGAGGACAGAGGAGTACTGTGTAGAGGACTGTAGGCAGGCAGGCAGGAAGGTGCAGCCTTACAGTGCTCACAGGACCGACCTCATAGCTTAGCTTACTCACTCAGCTGTCCTAATAGCTGAAGTCAGAGGCTTAGCTGAGGTACTATTTCCAACTTTTTTGCACCTGATAGATTTTGGGTCATAAAAACCCCTTCAGCTTTATTTTGTCTGTGGCAGATCAGTGCGTTGCTGCTCTACCTGCAAATAGCACGTACGCCACCTACTTGTGCGACCACTTAATAATTTTTTCAGGGACTAGTGTGCTGCTTCACTGACAAGTGTTAGCACACACTTAACCC
Source organism: Allobates femoralis (assembly GCA_033576535.1). NCBI lineage: Eukaryota > Metazoa > Chordata > Amphibia > Anura > Aromobatidae > Allobates > Allobates femoralis. Next base: position 215,634,313 of record JARQOC010000003.1, read on the forward strand.
GCCAGCAGGTGACGCCTACAGCAACACCTAACTCCATTTCGGTGGCTGTGCGCACTTAATAATTTTTTCAGGGACTAGTGTGCTGCTTCACTGACAAGTGTTAGCACGCACTTAACCCGCCAGCAGGTGACGCCTACAGCAATACCTAACTTCATCTTGGTGACTGTGCATTTGTCAACAATGTCCCAAAAACACCAAATGCCCAAAAAAGAGTTTGCAATGGGACAGGGACGAGGTCGTGGCCCTAGCAGTCGTGAACAACAAGGCACTGGTAGAAGTAGACAGATCCACCTTTCTGTTGTCTAAATTTCCCAGTACTCAACCTAAACATGTCTTGAGGCTGGAAGAGCAAGACCAAATAACATCTTGGATGGCTGACAAGACCTCAACCACTGGTTCATGCAGCACACAATCATCCTTGACACCATATTCAAGTGCCGCTACTGACAACGCGGGGTCATCTAATCCGTAAAATCTTCCTATTTCCTCAAGCCATCGCCAGACAGAGGAAAATTTTGACCGCGACCTTAGACACTCGGATGATTTATTTGGTTCTTATCAGCCATTTATACAACCTGGCCTTTCTTTGTCACTGCTCGACCAGATACTTGAACATGACGTATGTTCTATTCATGGACAAAGTTTGGATTCACCACGTACTGAAGAACGTCACTTTCAACAAAGGCATACACCGGTCTCAGGAGGAGGAGGATGATGATGATGAGACACACATCTCATCTGGCCAGCCTGAACAGTCACGTTATCCAGAAGACTTTGAGGAGGAAGGGGTGGATGATGAGACCACTGATCCAACCTGGACACTTGACATGCATAGCCAACAGAGCAGCATGGAGGAGGAAAGTGGCTATGTACCACCGCCTAAAGCACCCAGGCTTACTCCTTTATCCAGAATCCAACCTGTGACAACAGTAGCCCAAATTGTGTCAACTGTTGCACAAACTGTACCAACTGTTGCCCAAACTTTAACTACAGTTGGCCAAACTGTATCTACAGTTTGTGTTGGCCAGAGTTATTCTCCTGTTCCTCCAACACAACCTAAAGGACAAAAAGCCATTGTCTGGCAATTTTTTAAAGATAGCCCATCAGAAGCAAATGTCGTTATGTGTAACATCTGCTATGCCAGGCTAAGCAGAGGCCAGGGCAAAGGAAACTTGAGCACCAGCAGTATGCGTAAGCACATGTCTGTTAAGCACCCAAGTCAGTGGTTGGCCCATCAGGGTTCGACATCAGGGCCTTCTGATCCCAACACTTGCAGGCCACCTCCGATCTGTCCTTCACCATCTACTGTTCATGCAGCAGGTCCTACTCATACGTACTCCTCACAAGCTGAGTTAGACGAGAGATATGACAGAAGTCAAGTGACTTGTGAGTCTGCCCCAAATGTCCAGTTGTCTGTTCCACAGCTGTATGAGAGGCAGCGGAAGTACCAATCAACACACCCTTTTTCTCAAAAAATGACAGCGCAAATTTCTAAGCTGTTAGCTGTTGAAATGTTGCCGTTTAGGCTTGTGGCTACAGAGGTTTTTCGGGAGTTGTTGGCTGTGGCAGCACCACGATACTCTGTCCCCAGTCGCTACTTTTTTTCACGTACTGCCGTACCCGCGTTACACCAGCACGTGGTTAACAACTTAAAGGGTACACTAACAAATGCTGTAAGCGGAAAAGTTCACCTGACAACTGACACGTGGACAAGTAGTTGTGGACAGGGTAGATACATATCACTAAGGGCTCACTGGATCAACCTGGTCGAGAGTGTCCAAAAGTCTAAAAGTGGAATATCTGCGATCCTACCAACTCCACGAATAGCGGGCACAACATCATTCTGGGTGTCCGCGCCCTCATATACTTCAACAACACAATGTGCGTCTTCTACTTCCTTGACCACTGCTGACTTGTCCGCAACATCACGTCAAAGTTGGGAGCTTTGCAGTACTGCATCAGCAAGGCGACAACAGGCTCTTCTTAAGCTGATCTGTCTAGGTGACACACCTCACACTGCAACCGAGCTGTGGAAAGGTGTTAAGCAACAGACAGATGAGTGGCTGGCCCCACTGCAACTACAAACAGGTCTTGTTGTCAGCGATAACGGACGAAACCTTGTTGCAGCAATAAAGCTCGGTAACCTTCAATACATGCCTTGCATGGCTCACGTGCTGAACCTTGTAGTTCAGAAATTCATGAAAAATTACCCTGAGTTATCTGATCCACTAGAGAAGGTGCGTAGAAATTGCGGACATTTCCGACATTCATCCACGGCACTTGGAAGTCTATCTGCCCTTCAACAGCAATTTAATTTGCCCAAACACAGGTTAATTTGCGACATGCCCACACGATGGAATTCTACATTCCATATGTTGGCAAGGTTCAATGAGCAACAGAGGGCAATAGCGGAATATCAGCTGCAACATGTCCGTCACCCCGGAAGTCATACAAGACACATTGGTACTATGGAGTGGGTGTGGATCGCTGACCTTTGCGAGGTTCTAGAGAGCTTCGATTACTGCACAAAACTTGTCAGCGGTGATCAGTCCATTATTAGTCTCACCATCCCCATGCTCTGTTTGCTTAAAGAATCTCTCCTGAATCTTAAAACAGAATCATTGAGGGCACAGCGGACGGCTATGGAGCCAGATTTTAACATCCACGATTAGAGCCAGCAAAGCCAATCTCAGCCGGCAACATTGGCTGCAGAACAAGATTGTGATGAGGAAGGTGAAGACGATTTATTTCTCCATGGTACTGATGTGAACCCTGATGGTACTCCCAACCCCAGGTTTATGTCAGTACAGCATGGGTGGGCTGAAGAGGAGGAGGCGGAGACTGATTTTGAGACCATGATGCCTATTGTTCATCAGTCAGGTGACACAGAAGAGATGAGTCTTTGCAGCCTAGCACACATGTCTGACTTCATGTCTCAATGTCTGTACCAAGATCCACGCGTCATTAACATCTATGACAGCGACCTCTACTGGTTGTCAACATTCCTTGACCCACGCTACAAAGACAAGTTTCCATCGCTGCTGTTGCAGTCACCAAGGGGCTTAACGATGGATTATTTCAAGAGGGTTGTTGTTGACAATTTGATGTCAATTTCACCCTCTGACTCCGCTCTACCGCGAACAAGCAGCTCTTTGCCACAGCAGCCTTTGGTTGGGACACAAACGGCCACAATGTCAAGAAGAGGTGGTGGTAAGATGTCCACCAACTGGGCGATGTTCAACAGACCTTCCAATCTGCAACGGATTGTGCATACGGTCACCTTGACTAGGAGACAAACATTGTCAAACATGTTGAACGAGTATGTCTGTGACACTACCAGCTTCTTAACCGACCCCTCTGTACCCTTTAATTACTGGTTTTCCAAGCTTCACACTTGGACTGAGCTGTCTTTGTATGCCTTGGAGTTGCTGGCCTGCCCAGCTGCTAGTGTGACATCAGAGCGTGTTTTCAGTGCCGCTGGGGAAATTGTCACTGATAGAAGGTCACGGCTTACTACAGAAAATGCCGACAGGCTGACTCTCATTAAGTTTAACAAGGACTGGATATCATCTAAGTTATTAACCCCTCCAGACGACAGTACCCAAACCTAGAGGGACATAATCAAATTTGATATGTTTGGCTGACTGCGGTTTAAACATTATGTCCTTTTCTGACACGAAGGATAAACAATGTGCCTCTGCTAAGAAGCTTTGATAACTCATGTTCCTGCTACACTTGCTGCATGACAACAAAACTACACAATCAGTTTTAGTAATGTTACTTTACTACTGCATGTACTTGTGATGATTTTTGAACGTTGTTTTTTGTCAGACAATACAATACAGTCTCTTGGCTGTATTTTTCAAGGCAACAAGCCTATGCCTGCATAGTGGGCATTTGTCCAACTGCAAGAAAATATATTGTATGGCTCATGCGCCTTGCATTAATTATAAAAATTTTGATCCCGCCCCTTGGGCTAATTTTTTGAAGCAACAAGCCTATGCCTGCATCGTGGACGTTGCTTGTACTATGCTCTCAGGACAAGCAAGAATATAGTATGGACCACGCGCCCTCCTCTATTTCTAAAAAGAGTTTATAAAGCCCTTTGAGCTAATTTTTTGAGGCAACAAGCCTATGCCTGCATCGTGGACGTTGCTTGTACTATGCTCTCAGGACAAGCAAGAATATAGTATGGGCCACGCGCCCTCCTCTATTTCTAAAAAGAGTTTATTAAGCCCTTTGAGCTAATTTTTTGAGGCAACAAGCCTATGCCTGCATCGTGGACGTTGCTTGTACTATGCTCTCAGGACAAGCAAGAATATAGTATGGGCCACGCGTCCTCCTCTATTTCTAAAAAGAGTTTATTAAGCCCTTTGAGCTAATTTTTTGAGGCAACAAGCCTATGCCTGCATCGTGGACGTTGCTTGTACTATGCTCTCAGGACAAGCAAGAATATAGTATGGGCCACGCGTCCTCCTCTATTTCTAAAAAGAGTTTATTAAGCCCTTTGTGCTAATTTTTTGAGGCAACAAGCCTATGCCTGCATCGTGGACGTTGCTTGTACTATGCTCTCAGGACAAGCAAGAATATAGTATGGGCCACGCGTCCTCCTCTATTTCTAAAAAGAGTTTATAAAGCCCTTTGAGCTAATTTTTTGAGGCAACAAGCCTATGCCTGCATCGTGGACGTTGCTTGTACTATGCTCTCAGGACAAGCAAGAATATAGTATGGGCCACACGCCCTCCTCTAATTCTAAAAAGAGTTTATTAAAGTGATCTTAAACTCACAAACTGACCCCCCCTTATCTTTAGACCTGTCCCTGCACCCCCTCTTATCTTTCCTAGTCATCCCTTTTGCCGAAAAAAATCGCTTTTGTAAAGTAAGAGAAAAGGTTATAATACTTTGTCCTGTGTGAGTTCTCTCTTTCCGTGGAAGCCGCAAATGCCCCGCCTGTCTGCTGCTCCCTTGTAATTATGCACGCCCCTCTCTGCTACTAAGAGCCTGGCCACGTCATGAAAGGGGCGGGCTAAATTGCGTCATGCCGGAGCCCCGCCCCCTTTCATGATGCGGCCAGGCTCTTAGAAGCAGAGAGGGGCGTGCATAATTACCAGGCAGCAGCAGATAGGCGGGGCATTTGCGACTTCCACAGAAAGAGAGAACTCACACAGGACAAAGTATTATAACCTTTTCTCTTACTTTACAAAAGTGATTTTTTCTGCAAAAGGGATGGCTAGGAATGATAAGAGGGGGTGCAGGGACAGGTCTAAAGATAAGGGGGGGTCAGTTTCTGGGTTTAAGATCACTTTAAGCCCTTTGAGCTAATTTTTTGAGGCAACAAGCCTATGCCTGCATCGTGGACGTTGCTTGTACTATGCTTTCAGGACAAGCAAGAATATAGTATGGGCCACACGCCCTCCTCTATTTCTAATAAGAGTTTATTAAGCCCTTTGAGCTAATTTTTTGATGCAACAAACCTATGCCTGCGTCGTGGACGTTTCTTGTACTATGCTCTCAGGACAAGCAAGAATATAGTATGGACCACGCGCCCTCCTCTATTTCTAAAAAGAGTTTATAAAGCCCTTTGAGCTAATTTTTTGAGGCAACAAGCCTATGCCTGCATCGTGGACGTTGCTTGTACTATGCTCTCAGGACAAGCAAGAATATAGTATGGGCCACGCGCCCTCCTCTATTTCTAAAAAGAGTTTATTAAGCCCTTTGAGCTAATTTTTTGAGGCAACAAGCCTATGCCTGCATCGTGGACGTTGCTTATACTATGATCCTGCTGGAGCCTGGCGAAGGGTCCCACTGTACGCTACAGAGATAACATGGAGACGCGCTGTGTTGCAAGTAGATGTCCCAGCCTCTCGCATCTGTGTTCCTAGTGTTGTTGCCATAGCGAGTCATTAAGTAACCCCCCCAAACACAGGCACTATTTATTTGTCAGCAACATTTGTATGTGTGGAGTCATGATTTTACACATACTAATCAAGGTGCCTTCATGCGCCATGCGGGCCGTAAAGTACTTGCTAATGATGATGACTTTAAGCACACCCACAAAACAACCTACACATCCATTCCCTGAAAAAAGACAGGCACAAAGCAGTTTTTTCAAAATGTGTATTATCACCCCTTAATGGCAAAGATGTCAGCTTTTAGAAAGCTCAGAAACGCAAAAACAAAAAACAAATAAAACAGAAAAAAACAAATAGAAATAGTGCAATGCACTATTTTGATAACAAAAAAAAAAAAAAAAAAAAAAAAAAGTTGACCCTACAGCTGGTGGTAGGTGGGGTGATTGTGTGGGGTAGCCTCTACCGGGCCACCATCACCCTGGTCCTGGAGGAGGTCCAGGGCCCCATGGATAGCCTCCCCCACTGCTTGTAACCCTGTAGGGTGGGTCATCTGGGCCGGTGTCTCGAAATGGCCTTGGGTTGGTAGGTCCATGTTGGTTGGCCAGATGTTGGCTAGGCCTCTGGGTCGGCACATAGCTGTCCCGGGGTGTGTGCCTGTCTAGCCTGTTTGCGCTCGACTGCTGCCACCCCTCCAAATAATTAAATACCTGGCCAGGGTGGTTTGGGGGCCGACAGGCATCAAGGACAATGTGGATTGCTGACCTTGCCCGCAGTCTTCTCTCCAATGGAATGAGAGCCAGAAAAGGTATGAGACTGTGGGCAAAGTCAGCATCACATTGTCCAAGGTGGTCATTTGGTGCCCCCGGGATGAGAACATGGCTGCTGGGGTTCTGGTGACTCCCCACACTGTTGGCAGTCGTCAGTGGACGAAGCTGGATGGCCAGAGGTTGGTTTTGGTGGGGAGACCGTTGGTGTGGCCCTTCATCCTCCTCTTCTTCCTGTGGCCGGCCATGCCCCAAATGTGGTGGTGGTGGTACTTCTTCCTCCTCCACTCCAAGTGGTGGTGGTTCAGGGGCCTCCCTCGCCTCTTCAGGCAGCTGTGCTGGCGGGTTACCACGCCGCCTGTGGTAGTGAGCAGCTCTGTGGGTAAATACAAAAAAAATTTGGTGAATGGGTTGCGTTTGGAAACAAAACCATAGGCCAAACATAAAATGTGCACGCTTTTTTGACTCAGTGTATCTGTGTATTATGCGTCTTTTCATTGTTGGCCTTAAGATGGAATTGCAGCAAATACATTAAGGACATTTTGGCTCATGCCTCAACCAATATTCTATGTGTGGGTAGTGTTGTTCCTCGATTTTTTGCCATTACATTAGAAATTTAAAAATTTGTCTGCACTATTACACTGTGCCCTGCCTTAGGCAGGACAGCTATTTAGGCACTTGAAGACACATTAGTGGCCACAAACTATTGCTTTGACTTTTTGTTGAAACTTTATGTGGACAAAGCTATAGCCTGACACTGTGAGGCAAACACATTCTTCAGGGTTGTTTGCCATCAGATGGACACAAAAAGACGCAGTGTGGGCGGCCTTGGTCTCAATGCACATAACCTAGATCTATACGGCAGATGAGCAAGACAGGAAATGGAGTCCTGCAGCATAGGTGACACATGAGCATTCGGCGTTAGTGGCCTACACTCCTTTTTGCTGCCATGTATGCTAATCAGGAATGTCTTGGTAAATAAAACACACCAAACAGATGGCTTGGCTTTTGAAATGACTGTAATGGACATAGAGTATGGGGGTGTTTTTGAGCAGCAGGTCACACATCGTTAGTGCCAAACAAGGTGGTATGCACAGATGGACAGTTTTACAGTTATTCCAACGGGGCCGAACAAAAAACCGGGAGCAGCAAGGGCAAACCTCGGGTTTCCTAAAGGACCTTGGACATAAAAGCCGGTTGCCCTTAAAATATGGCCCCCTTTAGTTTGATTTTATACAGCATTAATACACTATGTTTTCCGTAGGATTCGTAATATGGCCATCAGTTAACGACAAAAAAATAAAATTCACATGTGGGCCCTAATATCTACACCATCACCTTGCAGGCCCAAATATACCCATGGGAAAACTCACCCACACGTATTTGTAGTGATACAGGGTATGTCCTCAAATGTCTCTGACTGTGTCAACAATCTGGGATGGTGTACAAACAGTTTAGTGCAAAAATCCTTGCAACGTTATTTAGCCGAAAAAAACACCCACAACTAAACGTGTAGGGATGTATGTGGCCCTTATGCATGTCGAGGCCATTAGGAACTGATACAAATGAGGCTTATGACAGGCAAACCAGACAAGGCTACACACCTTAGAGAAGCCATTGCAGGGAAGAACATGGCTTTGTTCCACAAACATGCCAACAATAATAGCTAATTGTGAGGTCACGGAACATTGTGTCTGCCCACCCTGTAGAACATTGCTTATTTGTCCCAACGTCACAATGTGGCTATAAATGTGTATGTCCTGGATCATTGCCAAAGGTAATAGAATTTTGTTGCACCATGGCAGAAACAAACCCCAGTGTGGATATGTAAACCACTACACTCATTATAGAGCTTCATACGTAGACTGTGTGCCCTGGTGGACAGGGTCCTCTCCTCTTGTACCTGTATGACCTGATTGTCTTCATGTACTGTTTTTTGTCGTTAACCCTTATCCTCATGTAAAGTGCCATGGAACCTAATGGCGCTATATAAATAAATAATAATAACAATAATAGTACACAACAGTGCAGCAGACACATACCTTGGCATACGGACCACCGCTTCAAGTAAGGACAACCGGTCGTAGTGGCGATGTATCGGCCCTTGATCAGCTTCCGGTCCCTCTCCAAGATCTTACGGTGTTGCCTTTTGTGCTGATCCCGACAGCTCCTCCACCATTTGATAAGCAGGTCAACTGTGAAATGATTTCAAACCGGGTTTAGACCTCTGTAACATTTGAAACACTAAAAGTATGTGTACAAATCAACAATAACATTTTATTCATGTTGTGTGTGTAATGTGTATACAAGTAGAGAGTAGAGAGGAACTGAACAGCTTTCTCGACTTCTTGAACAACATCCATCAAGGATTAGGCTTTACTATGGCATGTTCGTTGGATGAAATGCAATTCTTGGACACTTTAGTCTATAAGGATGATGGGGTGCTGAAAAGTGATCTTTATATCAAAAGCACTGATAGAAACAGCACATTACATTTTTCTAGCGAGCATCCCAGAAAAATGGTGGAATCACTACCTTGGAGCCAAATGTTAAGGGTACGTAGGATTGTTGCCGATGACACTAAGATTGATGGTCGATTACAAGACATGACCAATAGATTCCTCAAACGAGGATATCCTAGAAGTGACCTGATACGGTTTAAAACAAATGCGATGTGTTTGGAGCAAAAGGAATTGTTATATCCAAGGCCGAAAATGGCTCCTTTAAAGAGAATTCCTATTGTGACCACGTATTGTAAGGCCAGTAGGAAAATTATGGATATTGTCAAGAGGCATTGGCCTTTACTTACAAAGGGACATGCCGAGGTTGAAGAGTTTAAACTATTCCCTTTGATTTCCTATAGGAAGGGACATAGTTTAAAAGATGACCTAGTAGATGCGGACATTGGTAGTACAAAAAAAGATATCCAGAGAACTTTTGCACCTCCCAGCCTGGGAAATTTTCCCTGTCTGGGGTGTGCGTGTTGTGGTAACCTTTTAAAGGGCAGGTATTTCAGTCACCCACGTTCGGGAAAGAAATATGAAATTAAAAGGAGATATACATGTACCAGCAATTTTTGTTGTATATACAATCTGTTGCCCATGTGGTCTCCTCTATGTGGGGGAGACGACTATGGAAGTAAAGGCCCGTATAGGGAAGCACAAAAGTACTATCCGAACAGGTTTGACTGACCTACCGGTACCTAGACACTTTCTTGCAATGGGCCACACGGTTAACCAACTGAGATTTAGGGTTATAGACGATGTACCCCCTTTGAGGAGAGGTGGTAACCGGGTGGCCCAATTAAAAATGAAGGAATTGAAATGGATATTCGAGTTAGACACTTTGTCCCCAAAAGGCATGAATGTAGATTATGATCAACGGGGTTGTTTACTTGGTTCTTGTTGATTTTTCTCCGCCCGTATCATCATGTAATTATTGTTTTTACTTGTTTTTAACATCACTTTTGATTCAATTTAGATGGAAGACTAACATTCTCTTTGGGATGGCAATAATCTTTACAAAACTTCAATAGTTTGGAAAGGGATTCTATACACGGGCAATATGTGGTAATGTATATGGATAAGGGTGACTATAGTAATATAAAAACAAAGGGTTGCCTTGGAATCATGTGTCCATATCAGGGGCGGTAATCATGAACTCCTGGCATATAGATGTAGCTTTGTTTTTGAGGTAATTCTTATGGATTTACTATACATGGTGAGCATTTACATACAGCAGTACCCTTATTTTAAACAACCACTTGTACATTTGTATAAAGGTAACTGGGATGTGTCTTTAATTGTGGGATAGTATATTTCCTTGTACACGTTAAATGGTATATCCTCTTGCAAATTTCTAGGAGCCTTGTGCTTCCCTTTGAATGATCTTTGTTCCCCTGTGATGTTCGGTCTGATTATACAGCATCACAGTGAGCATGACACTTTGTGCCTTTCTATAGATGTACTAATTTAATAGGGTACTGCCCTCTTGAATGGCTGTAAAAATAATAGGGTCCCCCTATGGACTTCTATTGTATAGTTTAATGGTTTAATATACCTATTTTTATAGTCTATTTGCAAACAAATTGTTTGAATAAGGAATTATTCATTGAATGATTTAATTATTCATAGCTCCCTTGTGAATGCCTGCTATATAGCAAAGTACTGTAAGTTGCCTGTTGTTAGGTACCCGTTTGTAGGTAACATAGTAACATAGTAACATAGTTTTTAAGGTTGAAGGAAGACTTTAAGTCCATCTAGTTCAACCCATAGCCTAACATGTTGATCCAGAGGAAGGCAAAAAAAAACATGTGGCAACACTAAGCTCCACATTGGGGGAAAAAATTCCTTCCTGACTCCAGATACGGCAATCAGACTAATTCCCTGGATCAACGCCCTATCAAAGAATCTAGTATGTATAACTGATAATATTATAGTTTTCAAGAAAGGCATCCAGGCCCTTCTTAAATGTTAGTAGTGACTCACTCATTACAACATCATGTGGCAGAGAGTTCCATAGTCTCACTGCTCTTACAGTAAAGAATCCGCGTCTGTGATTATGATTAAACCTTCTTTCCTCCAGACGTAGAGGATGCCCCCTTGTCCCAGTTTCAGGCCTAAGAGTAAAGAGATCATTAGAAAGGTCTCTGTACTGACCCCTCATATATTTATACATTATTATAAGATCACCCCTAAGCCTTCGTTTTTCCAAGCTAAATAACCCCAAGTTTAATAACCTGTCTTGGTATTGCAGACCCCTTAGTCCTCTAATGACTTTTGTCGCTCTTCTCTGGACCCGCTCTAGTTCAGCTATGTCTTTCTTATACACCGGAGACCAGAATTGTACACAGTATTCTAAGTGTGGTCGCACTAGTGACTTGTATAGAGGTAAAATTATGTTCTCCTCATGAGCATCTATGCCTCTTTTAATGCATCCCATTATTTTATTTGCCTTTGCAGCAGCTGCCTGACACTGTCCACTAAATGTGAGTTTGTCATCTACCCATACACCCAGGTCTTTTTCAGTGACAGTTTTGCCCAGTGTTTTACAATTAAGCACATAATTATACCTTTTGTTTCCTCTGCCCAAGTGCATGACTTTACATTTATCCCCATTAAAGCGCATTTTCCATTTAGCAGCCCAAGCTTCTAGTTTACATAAATCCTCCTGTAATATAAAATTGTCCTCCTCTGTATTGATTACCCTGCAGAGTTTAGTGTCATCTGCAAATATTGAGATTCTACTCCGTATGCCCCCTACAAGGTCATTAATAAATATATTAAATAGAAGCGGGCCCAACACTGACCCCTGTGGTACCCCACTGTTAACTGTGACCCATTCTGAGTGTGTTCCATTAATAACCACCCTTTGTTTCCTATCACTAAGCCAGTTCTTAACCCACTTACACATATTTTCCCCTATCCCCATTGCCCTCATTTTATGTATCAACCTTTTGTGTGGCACCGTATCAAAAGCTTTTGAAAAGTCCATATACACCACATCCACTGCATTTCCTTGGTCCAGTCCAGAACTTACTTCTTCATAGAAGCTTATCAGATTAGTTTGACAGGAACGGTCCCTCGTAAAACCATGTTGATAATGGGTCATGAGGTTATTTTTCTACAGATACTCCAGTATAGCATCTCTTAGAAAACCCTCTAGGATTTTACCCACAGTAGAGGTTAAGCTTACTGGCCTATAATTTCCAAGTTCAGTTTTTGTCCCCTTTTTGAATATTGGCATCACATTTGCTATACGCCTGTCCTGTGGTACAGACCCTGTTATTATGGAATCTTTAAATATTAAAAATAATGGTCTATCTATGACAATACTTAATTCCTGCAGCACTCTGGGGTGTATCCCATCCGGGCCCGGGGATTTGTCAATTTTAGTGATTTTTAGACGATGCCGTACTTCCTCTTGGGTTAAGCAGGTGACATTTAATTGAGACTTTTTGTTATCACTGATCATATTGTCTGTCATGGGATTTTCTTGTGTAAATACTGTTGAAAAAAAGTCATTTAGCATATTGGCTTTTTCCTCATCCTCATCCACCATTTCACCCAGACTATTTTTAAAGGGGCCAACACCATCATTTTTTAGTTTCTTACTATTTATGTAGTTAAAAAATATTTTGGGATTCTTTTTACTTTCTCTGGCAATGAGTCTCTCTGTCTCAATCTTTGCTGCCTTGATTTGCTTTTTACAAATGTTATTTAATTTTCTGTATTTATTTAATAATGCTTCATCACTACCTACTTGCTTTAATTCCCTAAATGCTTTCTTTTTGTCACATATTGCACTTCTTACCGCTTTATTTAGCCATAGTGGTTTCCTCCTATTTCTAGCATGCTTATTCCCATAGGGTATATATTGTGCACAGGTCCTATTCAGGATGCTAATAAACATCTCCCATTTGTGTTGTGTACTTTTATGTCTCAGGACATCGTCCCAATTTATTGCACTAAGATCATCTCTCAACCGTTGGAAATTTGCCTTCCTGAAGTTTAGTGTCCTTGTAGCCCCTCTACTACACGTCTTAGTAAAGGATACTTGAAAGCTTATTAAGTTATGATCACTATTACCCAAGTGACCGCCAACCCGTATATTTGATATGCGGTCCGGCCTGTTGGTTAATATTAGGTCCAGCAGTGCCCCCTTCTTGTTGGGTCCTGAACCAGTTGTGAAAGGTAATTGTCTCTCATAGTTTTCAAAAACTTATTTCCTTTGCTGGAACTGCAGGTTTCTGATCCCCAATGTATTTCAGGGTAGTTGAAGTCCCCCATAATAATGACTTTTCCCTGAGTCGCTGCTTCATCTATTTGCTTTATGAGGATATTCTCCTCCACTTCCATTATTGTTGGGGACTTATAACAAACCCCTATCAGTAATTTATTATTTTTTTCCCCCTCCCCTTATCTCCACCCACAGGGACTCTACATTTCCATTAGATTCACCTATATTATCACGCAGGATGGGTTTTAAGGATGATTTTACGTATAAACATACACCTCCTCCTCGCTTATTTGTACGGTCATTTCTGAACAGACAATAGCCCTGTAAATTAACAGCCCAGTCATGGCTCTCGTCCAGCCAAGTCTCCGAAATCCCCACCATGTCATAATTATTTTCCAACAAAATCAATTCTAATTCCTCCATTTTGTTGGTGAGGCTTCTGGCATTAGTGTACATGCACTTTATGCATCTCTCTTTACCTCTATTCCTTCCTACTAGATTGACTGTTCTAACCCCACCCCCCATGCCACCCCCAATTTTATTACTTGTGCCCAGGTTACTATTTACTATTTACACTATCTTCCCCTCCTATACAATGAATACCCTCCCCCCAAATCCCTAGTTTAAACACTCCTCCAACCTTCTAGCCATTTTCTCCCCCAGCACAGCTGCACCCTCCCCATTGAGGTGCAGCCCGTCCCTAGCATAGAACCTGTAGCCAACAGAGAAGTCGGCCCAGTTCTCCAGGAACCCAAACCCCTCCTTCCTTCACCAATTTATACCTATTGTATAAAATGGATTATTTGTAAATATTTGACACCGCTCGAAAATGTATATATAATGTTTGCGCCGTCATTAATTGTTGTATCCTGGGGCCGACATCCGGAAGTACGTCAGGAGCCTTCCCCATGGCCCGATCTGAGTGACGGGAGGATCGCCCTATGTCGGACGGACGCCGGCGCATGCGCAATAGTGACCCGGAAGTATGCGATTCCGATAGGCGGACAAACGTTGTGACGGGGAGTCACCATGACGATGGGCAATGCCTGCGTGTGATTGGCTGAACATCGCTGTCACCGGCTATCCCTTATACTGGACTAGGTTATGGGACGATGTACAATCTATGTGAGCGGTTGTGTTTTAATATATGCCCCCATGATGGTACTGTATGTATAGTCGATCTCTGTCTAGTTGTTAGGTGATTTTTAACTTTGTTTACTGTTCACTCCTTATTGATTGGTTCTTCATAAATGGGGGTGGAGTTTTACACTATAAAACACATGATGCATTGGTGTGATGTATGCACTTGAAAAAGGTTTTTTAACCGAAACGTTGTGCTGTGGTGATGGAATAAAGTTTTGAAGATTGAAGCTACCAGCTTGTGAGGCGCTGTTCTTTTCTCTATTTGTACCTGTTACCCTGTCACCAGTAAAAGGTACCGAAACAAAGATCACTGTGTGTGTGTGTGTGCCTGCTTATCCGCCGCTATTCACTGCATTGACTGCAGAGACGTGACTACTACTCCTCTCATCCATCCCCACTGCCCTGAGGTAAAGCTCCACCTGTGGGGAGCTGTACTACACTGAGCTGCACTTCCATTACCTCAGCGGCCAGTTGCAGCGCTGGTATACCCGTTACCAGGAACTACAGGTGGCGTCACGTTACCAATTCCCTTATCCCCCCACCATTCTCCGCCATTGCGGGTCCAGGGCACTGGGACCGACCAGCCGTGATCCCCCATCAAAGTCGCCATCAGCCCCGGTACCCGAGTACCCACTACCCTGTCGACATTATTCATACCTGACCACAGTTTGTTAAAAACAGAATTTAGCATATTCCAGTTCCTGAAAAGATTATGAACAGAACTAATTGGCCTTCTCAAAATTTTGGATATTATATTATACAATTGTCTTAAATCATAAGGCTGAAAAACTTTAATTTTTAGCTCTTTTGACAATGCATTTACTATACCATGTTTTAGAAACCAATAAAGTGAAATATGAATGTAATGCACAAGCCTTAATCAGAAGCCATTTTTTTTTTATTAAGTGATCCTGTCATAGGCTCATGTAATATATACCATGGAGCACACTGGATCCTTGTGTTATAGTTGCCCTCAAAAGTTTACATAGCCCAGCAGATTTTTTCTTTGTTTGCCTTTTTTCAGAGAATATGACTGATAATACAAAAACTATTACAATCTGAGAATCCTCAGTGGTTAATACTTTTAATGGCTAACTGAAAAGATGGCAAAAAATAGCATGCTTTCGAGACAGCTCTGGTCTCTTCTTCACGCTTAATAGTGACGGATTCTTAGCAAATACACACACACACATATATATATATATATATATATATATATATATAAGCATATACAGGGTTGAATAAGCAGGGCATAGTGGTCTGTGTTGGGAGGAGGTAGAAGAAGCGCATCTAAGTAATAAATACCAGAGCTCAGAGATAACATGTCTGATTCTTTATTCTCCTTTGATTAGTGGTCCAAAATTTGAAATTTCCTTAATTGATGTAAAACAATTGATGTAAAACAAAATCAATCCATGTGACACATTCATTCCATCATGTTATGATCATGGCTACAGAAGTATTTAGTCACAGGCAGATCTGTCGTTTCCTTTATTGTGTGGCAATGAGAGTTCATCCAGTTCTGAGTTGTTTCCCCATCTCCCCTACATACAGGTTCCCACTCACGCATTTTCTACATATAATTAAATACACCACATTGGTTGTGGTTCTGCTGAAGTTACCTGAATCTTGTACGAAAAAAATGTATCCCTGGCACAACCATAACCCCGATCATCCTTTATCTGTATACTCAGACCTCCTATAGCCATTATACAGCATTGTATTACCAGTAGGGATGGGCGAATCTACTCGCTAGGACTCGTTACTCGGCGAGTAGTAAGGGACTCGCAGGACTCAGTACTCTGCGAGTTTCCCAGCGTTTACTCGCACGAGTCCAATGCAAATCAATGGCAAACGCTGACAAAACTAGGATTGCCATTGTCTTGCATTAGACTCGGCTACTGTGCCAGTGATAGCAGGGAAACTTGCAAAGTAACTGCTGTTTCTTTGCGAGCCGAGTCCAGCTGTCTTCTCTGTGCAGCTCCAGGGTCCTAGAGCCCGCCTGCTCACAGAGATGATGTAGCAGTGCTGAGATTGTTCTCAGTCTGCTCATTCCCTGTGCATAGACATCTATATCTATGCACAGGGGATGTAGCAGAGAGGACATCACGTTTTGGACTACATCGGACGGAAGAGGATTTTTTTTTTATTTCTAATAAAAAAGTTTCTCTGTGTTGTGTTTTTTTAACCCTTTATTGGATATTCTTAGTGGCTGGGTCAAACGTGGCCTGACATTAAGAATCTCGGGCTTAATATCAGCTTGTATAACAAAGCTGGTATTAACCCCTTTATTATCCAGCGTGCCACAGCCACCAGGGCCGCTGGAAGAGCGGGGTTCAGCGCCAGAGGATGGCGCTTCAATGAACACGCCATCTTCTGGGGTGGCTGCGGGCTGCAATTTGCAGCGGGGGGTGCCCAGAAAGCTTGGGCATCCCTGCGCTGCGGATTCCAGCCCCCAGCTGCTTAGCTGTACCTGGCTAGACATAGAAATTGCGCGGAGCCTCACGTATTTTTTTTTTATTATTTCATGAAATTCATGAAATGATTAAAAAAAAGGGCTCCCCTATATTCTTGTGTCTGGCCAGGTACAAATAGGCACCTGGGGGTTGGGGGCAGCCCATCGCTGCCTGCTGGATCCGGCTGGTTCCAGAAATACGGCGAAGCCCTTGTGCAATTTTTTTCTGACAAATCCATAAAACAATGTAAATAAAAGGGACTGAATCTTTATTAACCCCTGGACCATGGGCGAGGGGTTAATAAAGATGCAGTCCCTTTTATTTACATTGTTTTATTGATTTTTCAGAAAAAAAATTACATGGGCTTCGCCGTATTTCTGGAACCAGCCGGATCCAACAGGCAGCGACGGGCTGCCCCCAACCCCCAGGTGCCTATTTGTACCTGGCCGGACACAAGAATATAGGGGAGACCTTTTTTTTTATTATTTCATGAATTTCATGAAATAATTTAAAAAAAATGCGTGGGGCTCCGCGCAATTTCTATGTCTAGCCAGGTACAGCTAAGCAGCTGGGGGCTGGAATCCGCAGCGCAGGGATGCCCAAGCTTTCTGGGCACCCCCCGCTGCAAATTGCAGCCCGCAGCCGCCCCAGAAGATGGCGCGTTCATTGAAGCGCCATCCTCTGGTGCTGAACCCCGCTCTTCCAGCGGCCCTGGTGGCGGTGGCACGCTGGGTAATAAAGAGGTTAGGGCCAGCTTTGTATTATCAGCTGGCCCTAAGCCCGAAATTTATGGGGGTCACGCCAATATTAGACATGACCGCCATGAATTTCTATTAAATTGTTTTAAAAAAAAACACAAGACAGAGAAAATTTTTTATTAGAAATAAAAAAAAAAGCCACTAGGGACTCCATCTTTAAATAAAAAAATCTACTTCCGTCCGACGCAGTCCAAAACGCGATGTCCTCTCTGCTACATCCCCTGTGCATAGATATAGATGTCTATGCACAGGAATGAGCAGACTGAGAACAATCTCAGCTCTGCTACATCAGGCAGCAGGCGGGCTCTAGGACCCTGGAGCTGCGGCAGCCAGCACACAGAGCAGACAGGACTCTTATCTGTGCGAGTTTCCCAGCGATTACTTGCAAAGTAAACGAGTCCAATGCAAATCAATGGCAAAACTAGGACTGCTTCAGGCTGAAGCTTCCGAGACACATCTGTGATTTGTAAATCGCACACTACTCGCTATTACTCGCTTCCCCATTCATTAACATTGGACTCGCTAGACTCGCAACGAGTAGCGAGTCCCGGGCTCGAACTCGCTAGAGTCAAGCGATTCCGAGTAATTTAGGATTCGCCCATCACTAATTACCAGTACTCCTTCATTAGTATGGTCTTAACATAGAACTCCATAGAATCCTATCACCATCCACTATAAGTACATATACCTGTATGTGATTTACCACATAGTCACCCATTTATACCTCTCCACACCATGTACAAGTATATGCCTGTACTCTTAGTATTATGGTGTCCCCACTACCTTGTAAATATTCTTAGACACATGCTTTCTTCCCCCACTAGACCGCAACAGGTGCCCTACTACAAGGTACTAAGCACCCCTCAACCTCTCTCCAGACGATTCCTATAAGGTATTTGTATTATTATCATCTTCCCCTAACATTAGGACCCCTTATGAGCTACTTATAACTATACTTATTTTTTAAGTTATCTCTACTTTCTTTCTCTGCTCCCCATTCCTTTGCCCTTCGTTTCTCCCCTCCTATCACAATCTCTTGTTCTTGCACCTAACCTTTTTTCTTTGCACTGCTCTCTGATTTATTTCCACCTCTTTCTTTCCCCTTCCCCTTTCCCCCCTTTTTTATCCCTTTATACACCTCTTTCTTCTCACCGCACCACTTAACAACCATTCACCACTCAGCTCACCTAGACCTTAGTCAACAGTCTGCACCTCACTATTGGACACCTGTGACAAGAAAGCACTTTCCTTGACACTAGACTTATATACAACAATGCTTTTTCGTGTTTTGATTTGGTTTTATTTATTTTGATTGTATAGACCCAATTCTTGAGGAAGACTCATGTTGAGCCAAAATGTTGAATGAATGTCTTCAATATTTCACTGAAAATAAAAAACCTCAAAAGAAATCCCTTATCCTAGTGATTCTTGAAAGTTTGCCTGGAATACATTTTTTTCTTATTGTTCTAAATATTTTCCCTTGAGCACCTACAAGTGGTCGAGCAAGACTATATCCTTATTATAAATATACCTGGGATCTTGTAGTCCCGATGTGAGACCAAATCTTTATCTTAATAGAATTCAAATAGAATATGCGGTTCTAAGGTAGAGCGCTGGTATGAGACGGGATACTTAGATCTTTATCTCCGTAACTTTATTCATAAAAAGCTCCAGACCACAACATGTTTCGACGTACAGACGTCTTCCTCAAGCGGATGAGGAGCTATTAATAACAAACCATTATATACTTCCTCTAACCAATCAACCGTCAGTGCAGCCTCCCTGACAGCTGAAAGGCGGGAGGTTACACAATTTTAAAACAATTTAAACAAAATTAAAAACCTTCAGTTACAGAACAATTTATAAAACCAGAAACTAAATATAAAAACCCCAATAAAACAAAACACATAATAATACAATGAGTTTTTCTGTTGATGTTGATGATCATTTTGAACATATGCTCACTATTCCCGATTCTCTATATTTTTCAACTTAAGAGCAATAGTAAATGTAATTGTATATTTTTACTATCCCCAGTTGTCCAAGGTTTGGTCATTTATTTAAATTCTCATATCCTTACAAGTCAGAACTGTGCAAACAATAAATTAAATATAAGTTCTGATTTTTTTTTTTTTTTTTTTTTATTGCTGCCCTACTGGGCTATTTTAGTGACCCCTCTAGTTATCACTGTAATCTTGAAGGATTCTTTCTAAACCAGTCTTATAAACATATCACTAGCATGATATTTCCAATATTATTCCATAGATGTTGATGATTATGTATCTCAGGCTGTTTCTTTCAATTATTCATAACCTCACACTAAATTAAATTAACAGTAGGTAGCACCTAAACTCCATCACCGCTACTCCTCTCACTTACGTTCCTACTCAGTAAATTATTATCAATTACTCTATATTTAGTACATTTTCATCTTAATTCAGTCGATAGTGATGATTATTTTATTTTATCAAGATTTTCTCCAGCCCTAACTTCCAAACATTCCTTCTATGTTATATCTTTTTTATCTACTTTCAAGATTAAATCCTATCCTAGAGTATAAGAGATCCACGCTATAATTTAGTTCTTTTATAAGGGCTTCCTCTATTTTGTCGGTTTCTCTATTGTTAAATTAAGGCCTTCAGGTGTTAATGTACCCAATTTGTATATCCAGAATGATTCTCTCTTACAGAGAGCTGCCATTCTGTTATGTATCCCTTCTTCGATTTGGTCGATTATTATCAATTTTAAACTAGTGGGGTCCTTATCATGCACCTTTGTATAGTGACAGGAGACGCTATGTGCCATGAAGCCATTTTTAATATTGGCTCTATGTTTGTTGAGCCTAGCTTGCATACACTGTATTGTCCTGCCTACATATTGCTGTCCGCAAGGACATTCTATGAGGTATACTACATAACTTGATTTACAATTCAACGATTGTTTTATAGTAAAAATCTCATTTGTTGTATTAGATTTAAATGTTTTATCACCATGACCTATGCTTTTACAGCATTTACACCTTATAGAGCCACATTTGGAACTACCTGGTTCTCTCTGTATACCCAGCCTATTACTTGTTTCTGCTGATTTCACGTTTCTCAATTTACTTGGTGCCACTATAGTCTGCAGATTTCTTCCCTTTCTGAAAATTATTACTGGCTTCTCAGTTATGCACTTGGATAATACCGGATCTTCTTTTAGGATGAACCAGTATTTTTTTAATATTCCATAAATGTTCTTATGTGATTGGCTATAAGTTGTTATAAGGTTATTGCTGTATTCTTTTTCTTTAGTATTTCCTTTTATTCTGGGACTTATTTCATCCTTCTGATGATCCTCTATTTCTTAATGCAATCCTCTTGTGTCAATTCTTTGCATTTTTTATATGCATCAACCAGTATACCTTTGGGATATCCCTTTTCTTTAAAACGTTTATTTAAAATTGCTGCCTCTTTTTTATATTCATTATCAAGGGTACAGTTCTTTCTTATTCGCCAATATTGGCCATATGGGATTTTTTTGATCCATTTAGGGAGGTGTCCACTTTTATAGCTGAGGTAGCTATTAACATCCACTTTTTTGAAGTGAGTGGATGTACTCATCTTTCCTTGTTCATTGATGCTAATCTGGAGATCTAAAAATTGAATGGTTGAGCATGAAGTATTCGCTGTAAATTTAAGACCCCAGTTATTATTATTCAGATTTTCTGTAACTGAAGGTTTTTAATTTTGTTTAAATTGTTTTAAAATTGTGTAACCTCCCACCTTTCAGCTGTCAGGTAGGCTGCACTGACGGTTGATTGGTTAGAGGAAGTATATAATGGTTTGTTATTAATAGCTCCTCATCCGCTTGAGGAAGACGTCTGTACGTCGAAACATGTTGTGGTCTGGAGCTTTTTATGAATAAAGTTACGGAGATAAAGATCTAAGTATCCCGTCTCATACCAGCGCTCTACCTTAGAACCGCATATTCTATTTGAATTCTATTAATCTAATTCCATTGTGGAAAGCGGTGGACAGAGCTGCAGGAGGGATATGGTTAATGGATCAACCTGGTGTTTCCTGACCTAACCCTGGAGAGAGAGTGTGGACAGCACGAGGCCAGGAGCAGAGGTGATTGAGGACACAGGAGCACTACAGATCCAAGGCTGGCAGCCTGAGCCACAAACTACGCTCACAATCTGGTTGTGCGGATCGGGCACAACCATTAAAGGTTAGTTTGCTTATAATACGACCGCTTTAAAGACAGGAGAGGTCCACAGGTGGCGCAACACTTTTTTCTTTTTATTTGCATGGTCTACTCGGGTGGAGCGGTATCGCATCATTGCAGCCTAGGATGGATCGCATACTGTTGATATAAGGAGAGAGGAAATTAATCCCCCATCCCTTTCCCTCTTGGACTAAGAGGGAAAGAAATAAGTATTGTACATAGGATCATAGAGAATAGGAAAGCCTTACCGTGCTTTAATGAAGAGAAAGGTTTGATAAACGATTAATGAACTGTGAACATAGACTCTATTAATAAATAGAATCGTTAAATGTTATAGTGTTACAGAGACTGATAGATTGTTTTTACTGGGAATAGAATTATTATAATAATCCAGGTAGTGTTTTTGTTCCAAATGTGAACATATTTTTATAATAATATTTTTATATTATTTTATGTGGTTTTTTAGTGATAAGTACATTATTTTATAACGTGTTATATTTTATAAGAATAAGGATATTGCTATACGATTGTTAAGAGATTAATAGAAGAAAGGGTCGCTAAAAAAATTGAAAATAATGGAATTCTATATAACATACAGGGAAGGTCATAGGGAATTGTTGATAAGAGAAGCTGTGGGAGGAGGTCAGAAAGAGGCAGCTGAAATTAATGACTCTAATGGTAAGCACCCAATGAAAGAGGAAGAAAGGAAACAACTCCAAATGATATTGAATGAATATGAAGGGAAATGTAGAATGGAGATTGTAAATAATATTGATGCAATGTACTTGAGGAAATATTTGTTTGAAAATAGGGTACCAAAGGGATTGAGAATCTCACAAGGATCATCATTCCCACAAGATAAAGAATATACTGAAGTTTGGGAAAATTATAAGTTAGAGTGCTCTATGGGCATGATACGAATATTGTTACAAAAAAGACTTTCCCTGGCTGAAAAAGCCATGCAGTAAATGATAACGTTACGTTCCACTTTGGATAAATACATGTACACTATAGAATATAAGGAGTTTGATCTTAAATTGAAAGCTAGATTAGACAAATTGGAGGAAGAAACTATAAATAGGAAAGGTGCAAAGTTTTTAAGGGATACAATGGCAGAAATAAACACAGAAAAAGACGCACCCATAGAAATAATGGATATAAGTACCAACAGTGAAGAAGATAGTACAACCAAGAATATACCACAAGGAGGATTAGAGAAAGAAAAATATACTAAAGAATTTTGTGAGGTTCTGAAAACGGTTATACAAAGAGATCATTATGAATCCTACAAAAAAACCTTAAATAAAGCGAACAAAAAAGAAGATTTAAAGATAAAAAATAAAAATAAAGAGGGAACAACTAGTAATAAAAACATGAAAGAAACAAACAAAGAAATAAAAGAAACAAATGGAGATATCATCATAGAAGAAAAGGATAAAGATAACAATGTAGAAATAAACAAGAAAAAAAAGAAAAAAGGGGAAAAGATAATGAAAGAAAAAAATAAAGGGTCAGCTAAAAAGAAAGAAAAACAAACAGGAAAAAATAACAATAATAACAAAAATGAACCTAAAAAGAATAACATCCTAAATTCTTCTAGTCCCGGGAAGATTGAAAATAAATTGGATGAAAATGTAAACCATAATGCACATAAAGAGATAATCACACAGATGGCAGATGAATCTTTTGAATTATTCACAGTGCACAATACTTCTAATACACAATGCTTACAGTCACAAGAATCACTTATAAATGTACTAGATGAAACTATATATCAAATTTTACCTGAGTCACCGAAGATAATAACTTCACTTGAAGAAACAGAATTAGCACCAATAACAACAAAAAAAACACGGAATGCACGAGATGAAGGCATAAGGAATGAGACACAAGAATTAAATGGGGAATCCACTAATGAGTGCAAGGAAAATAATAATGACATAAAGGAAACTGAACAGAGGGTATTACGAAATAGGAAAATCACCCAATTTTTTCAAGTGGTACCGGGAAGAAAATCAAAAAGGAAAAGAGATATAGAGGATGCAGAGGAAGCGGGAGTCAAAAACGACAATCTTTCCCCAAAAGAAGACTTGGTACAAAAGAAAAAGAAAAAAACAAAAATGGATTAAATCCTGAGATGATAATTAAAAATAAAATAGAGAATACAGGTCAGGAAGAAATTAAGGAAGATAAGGAAACTATAGAAAATGGTATATTCAATATCTCAGGAATAGAACTTACATATGATGAGATAAAACTGTTGGGAAAAGGACTATCCTTCTGTCCTAATACAAAGGTTAATCCCTTTGAACTATATATTGATTTCAATGAGTACATGAGGAAATTCACAGTGAAACGGCACTTTTTATTACAGGAAATACAAGGAAAAAATAGGAGATCTGAAGAAGATACGATGAAAGATCAAGGAGAAAACCTAGAGAAAGAATATGTACATGTTAATCCAAAGATGACTAGTAACTTTTACCCATTGCATCATAGGGGTCCACACCTGGAAACTTTTCAGCACCTAGTAATGAAAGAAATACGAACCTTTAAAAATAACTATAAAAAGGACAATCTTACTAAGGAAGAAAGAATAGCAATGAAAAATCTGAAAGAAAATCACAATTTAGTGATAAAAAGAGCTGATAAAGGTGGAGGTATAGTCATAATGAGTAGGGAATGGTACTGTAAAAAGGGGAACAACATGTTGGCAGATGAAGAATACTATGAAAAATTACTGACAGATCCGATGAACACCGTCTTTCTGGAGTATGAGAAAATAATTAAAAAGGCCAAGATAGAGGGTGTTTTGAATAAAAAAGAATATCAGTTTTTGAATATAAAGAGTTTTGAGAAGTCACATTTTTACTTTTTACCTAAGTTACACAAGAACTCAATTGACCCCCCGGGACGCCCTATTATCTCTGGAGTAAATTCTTTAACGAGTAATTTATCGCACTATATCGATTTATTTTTACAGAAGTATAATCTAAAGTTGGACTCATACTTAAGAGATTCATCACAACTAATAGGGCAAATAAAGAGAATCCCCAATGTACCAGGATGTATACTCTTGACGCTAGATGTGAGTTCCCTGTACTCTAATATCCCCCATAATTTAGGGTTAACAATAATAGAACAGTTCCTAGTCGAGGATTTGGAGATGAAGGATAAACAAAGAGGTTTCCTATTGGAGGGTATAAGATTTGTCCTTATGAATAATATTTTCATGTTTGAAGAATCAACATATAAACAGATAAAGGGTTGTGCAATGGGGGCTCGTTTCGCCCCCAGTTATGCGGGCCTTTACATGGGGGCATTTGAAAAAATTGCTATATTTGAATCCCCACTCTATAATAACCAAATCTTATTTTATAGAAGATTTATAGACGATCTATTTATGATATGGAGGGGGACTGAGGAGGAGGCTCGAATTTTTACAGAAAATCTGAATAATAATAACTGGGGTCTTAAATTTACAGCGAATACTTCATGCTCAACCATTCAATTTTTAGATCTCCAGATTAGCATCAATGAACAAGGAAAGATGAGTACATCCACTCACTTCAAAAAAGTGGATGTTAATAGCTACCTCAGCTATAAAAGTGGACACCTCCCTAAATGGATCAAAAAAATCCCATATGGCCAATATTGGCGAATAAGAAAGAACTGTACCCTTGATAATGAATATAAAAAAGAGGCAGCAATTTTAAATAAACGTTTTAAAGAAAAGGGATATCCCAAAGGTATACTGGTTGATGCATATAAAAAATGCAAAGAATTGACACAAGAGGATTGCATTAAGAAAATAGAGGATCATCAGAAGGATGAAATAAGTCCCAGAATAAAAGGAAATACTAAAGAAAAAGAATACAGCAATAACCTTATAACAACTTATAGCCAATCACATAAGAACATTTATGGAATATTAAAAAAATACTGGTTCATCCTAAAAGAAGATCCGGTATTATCCAAGTGCATAACTGAGAAGCCAGTAATAATTTTCAGAAAGGGAAGAAATCTGCAGACTATAGTGGCACCAAGTAAATTGAGAAACGTGAAATCAGCAGAAACAAGTAATAGGCTGGGTATACAGAGAGAACCAGGTAGTTCCAAATGTGGCTCTATAAGGTGTAAATGCTGTAAAAGCATAGGTCATGGTGATAAAACATTTAAATCTAATACAACAAATGAGATTTTTACTATAAAACAATCGTTGAATTGTAAATCAAGTTATGTAGTATACCTCATAGAATGTCCTTGCGGACAGCAATATGTAGGCAGGACAATACAGTGTATGCAAGCTAGGCTCAACAAACATAGAGCCAATATTAAAAATGGCTTCATGGCACATAGCGTCTCCTGTCACTATACAAAGGTGCATGATAAGGACCCCACTAGTTTAAAATTGATAATAATCGACCAAATCGAAGAAGGGATACATAACAGAATGGCAGCTCTCTGTAAGAGAGAATCATTCTGGATATACAAATTGGGTACATTAACACCTGAAGGCCTTAATTTAACAATAGAGAAACCGACAAAATAGAGGAAGCCCTTATAAAAGAACTAAATTATAGCGTGGATCTCTTATACTCTAGGATAGGATTTAATCTTGAAAGTAGATAAAAAAGATATAACATAGAAGGAATGTTTGGAAGTTAGGGCTGGAGAAAATCTTGATAAAATAAAATAATCATCACTATCGACTGAATTAAGATGAAAATGTACTAAATATAGAGTAATTGATAATAATTTACTGAGTAGGAACGTAAGTGAGAGGAGTAGCGGTGATGGAGTTTAGGTGCTACCTACTGTTAATTTAATTTAGTGTGAGGTTATGAATAATTGAAAGAAACAGCCTGAGATACATAATCATCAACATCTATGGAATAATATTGGAAATATCATGCTAGTGATATGTTTATAAGACTGGTTTAGAAAGAATCCTTCAAGATTACAGTGATAACTAGAGGGGTCACTAAAATAGCCCAGTAGGGCAGCAATAAAAAAAAAAAAAAAAAAAAATCAGAACTTATATTTAATTTATTGTTTGCACAGTTCTGACTTGTAAGGATATGAGAATTTAAATAAATGACCAAACCTTGGACAACTGGGGATAGTAAAAATATACAATTACATTTACTATTGCTCTTAAGTTGAAAAATATAGAGAATCGGGAATAGTGAGCATATGTTCAAAATGATCATCAACATCAACAGAAAAACTCATTGTATTATTATGTGTTTTGTTTTATTGGGGTTTTTATATTTAGTTTCTGGTTTTATAAATTGTTCTGTAACTGAAGGTTTTTAATTTTGTTTAAATTGTTTTAAAATTGTGTAACCTCCCACCTTTCAGCTGTCAGGTAGGCTGCACTGACGGTTGATTGGTTAGAGGAAGTATATAATGGTTTGTTATTAATAGCTCCTCATCCGCTTGAGGAAGACGTCTGTACGTCGAAACATGTTGTGGTCTGGAGCTTTTTATGAATAAAGTTACGGAGATAAAGATCTAAGTATCCCGTCTCATACCAGCGCTCTACCTTAGAACCGCATATTCTATTTGAATTCTATTAATCTAATTCCATTGTGGAAAGCGGTGACAGAGCTGCAGGAGGGATATGGTTAATGGATCAACCTGGTGTTTCCTGACCTAACCCTGGAGAGAGAGTGTGGACAGCACGAGGCCAGGAGCAGAGGTGATTGAGGACACAGGAGCACTACAGATCCAAGGCTGGCAGCCTGAGCCACAAAACTACGCTCACAATCTGGTTGTGCGGATCGGGCACAACCATTAAAGGTTAGTTTGCTTATAATACGACCGCTTTAAAGACAGGAGAGGTCCACAGGTGGCGCAACACTTTTTTCTTTTTATTCAAATCTTTATCTTGTCAGTTGTCACCATAGATGGACAGGTTTTGCACCTGTTCTGGTTGTAGGTAAAGATTCCTGTTGTTTTTGGAATGGACAGTGAGCTTCTGACAATGAAACTTTTTAGGTTTTGGAGCTGCCTAAAATACAGAATTGGGGAGTCTGGAAATATAGATTTTAGTAGGGCATCTTTTTGTAGTAGTGGTTGTAGTTTCCGGGCAGCTCCTCTTAACACCTCCAGATTTGGATTGTAGGTGACTACGAG
The DNA here is from genome assembly GCA_033576535.1 of Allobates femoralis. Lineage (NCBI taxonomy): Eukaryota > Metazoa > Chordata > Amphibia > Anura > Aromobatidae > Allobates > Allobates femoralis. The sequence continues at coordinate 215,662,374 of JARQOC010000003.1, forward strand.
AGGGAACTGGTTGTTTTCTTCTTTAGACTTGTAATATAGGTGATGATTACTTTATTTTCTGGTGGCTCTTGTAATTTGGTTTTCAATTGCTCTTGGGTGGTAGCCCTGATTCAAAAAGGTCTTTCTGAGGCTCTGAAGGTGATTGGAAACTTTGACTCCACTCATGTTAGTGGTTGGTTGAAGCCATTTATTGTCATATTACTGTGTTTTATCTTTTTAAATCATAATGACAACCAAAAACATCCAAATAACCCTGATCAAAAGTTCACGCCACTTCTTAATACGGTTTATTGCCCCCTCTAACATTGTCACGAAAACTTAGTCAGGACTTGCAGCTCTATGGCACCCCCTTATCCTGCTGGCCAAACCCATTATTGCCAGAGCATAAGAAAAGGAGCCCAGCTGATCTAATTTATGTCATCTACTGTGGCACGTGAGGCAACTGGATGTAGATATACCACCAGTTCCTGACAGGAACATATATACCTTGATCCAGTCACCCTCAGGCCCAGAATATCACATAAATACAAAAATTATTCTGCCACCACCGATCTCTTTCAGGTGGATCGGTAACCTGTATGGTAAAAATAGCGGGGATGTGTATTAGCTCGTCATAGAACAGGAAGAACGAAACTAAGCAAATTTACAAAGTTTACTCCAGAAAGTTGGCAGTGTTTACAAAAGATATACAAGATATTACAAAAGAGAATTTACATTAATGCATAAAACAGTGATTAAAATAAAGATAATTAAAAGAGAAAGGTACAAAACCTGTGCCATGCGGTAACAAACTCAGATTCAGTGAGGGGGACGGCTCCCCAAAAATGTTTGCATGGCGGAGAGAAGACATGGCACATTGAGGGAGCAACACACACGAGTAGTCGAATAGTGAGAATTATAACTTTATTAGTGCAATAGACCAAACAAGATTAAAAACATTTAAAACCATAGGGTGCCACTGCAGAACACGCTGAACATATGTACAGAATACAATGCTGACAAAATATGAGCAGGATATGACACAGTATCGGTGATCACAACAGGTTAGACAAAATACAGGATTGAGTTGTAAGGAGAGACCCGAGGGTGGGGGATGAGAGCAGGTATGAGAAGTACTAGTGCTCCTTCATCACAATATTTCACATAAATACACTTGTTAGCCCAATATAAGGTGGACAGTGTTATGGGTAACCACATCTATGTCAAGGGACCTATTATGAAGCACATATCATAGGTTCACAGAATGATTGGTAGTGCTGGGTGTGTTAAATATGATTAAATACTGGCCTCAGCAGCTGGAATAAACAATGTTTATAAGTGAGACAGATACCAATATCTCACGCAAGTGAAGTCTGCAGAGGCACAGACAATTACAGAGAAAATTTCACATATTATAAGTTTACCCAAGATTCCGCAAGTCATCCAATGAGTAATGCTATGAGTCGTTTAGTAGTCCCAAACACAGTGGTCCCTAGGGGTGGTCACATATGGATGATAACAAAGGTCTTAACCATCAGCTAACTAACCGTTTAATAGATACAAAGACCACCCATATATATTGGGTACTCCCTATTGTTTACATATAGTCAAAACAGTATAGGTCACCGTGTCCACTGACAGTGGAAAATAAAATGCATATTACCAGTCCGTAAATTGTCCGGAGTGTCAGTCCGAGGTATGTAGCGAGGTGACTGCAGGTCACCCAGGCCCCATGAGTATCGCTGCCAGGGCGCAGCTTCCTCAGGGAAAGTATCCACCCTGTTTTTTGTTACATCCCCAAAAATGTTGCATGATTCCTCCACGCAGCGAGTGTGGTGCTGCGTCTGACATCCCAGGGTGGAATGAGCCCAAAATGGACACTTTGGTGTTAATATAAAAGGACATAATATCCAGGAACTCCCATTTGCGTTCACCTCCCTGGTGGGCTGTTTCTCTGAAACCCACCTTTCATAATGCTCAAAAAAACTAAATTTTTTTTCTATCTTTGGTTTGGTCACTCCCACGTTAAAACCAGGGACATCATGTTTTTCCATGGGAATTTACATAGAAGATTGATTTCAAATATGATACATCTATGTTGTTCAGAAGGTCAGAACCCATTTCCCTGGTTTCTGATTGTAACATAGATATAAAAGATATACCATCATAACTGGAAAAAGGTAAACATTCCAAAAATATGATTTATGAATTTGTGGTATGAATGAGTCTTATGAAATTTGAAGTTAAAAGAAGACAAAGGAATATCACAAGAACAAAACCAGATTAGACTAGCTCTGAGTTCTGCTTAGCTCAGTTTCATGGCTAGTCATAAAAATTCCTGACTGGGGGAAGCAAGGCAGAGATCTACATATCGCCCTTACGAACGAACAAAGGGAGGAGAATTAAGCCATCTCTGGATGTCTATTCAAACATTTTAAAACAATTACAAGAATTCATATTTTTCTGACAAACATCAATGACAGCTTGAAGTATTTTGTGGTATTTGTGGGTGGGGCTTTTTATTTTCTCAGATCATAAAGTTGCCCATTCTTCTTGCCAGTTCCTTGGCTTTCCTGCATGGACTGTATGCTTGAGTTCTCGCCAGAGTGGCTTAATGATATTGAGGTCAAGAGACTGAGATAGCAACTCCAGAACCTTCATTTTGTTCTGCTGTAACCAATGACAGCTTGACTTGGCCTTGTGTTTTGGATCATTGTCACGTTGAAACGTCCAGGTACATCCCATGCTCAGCTTCCAGAATGGTGAGTCCAAATTTGCCTCAGTATTTGCTGACAAAATGCTGCATTCATCTTTCTTTCAACTTTGACTGTTTCATGTGCCTTTATAGATACCAGATTCACACATCATCAGCGATCCACCAACATGTTTTACAGTAGAAAAGGTGTTCCTTTCAACATAGGCCTTTTTGACACCTCTCCAAATGTAGCATTTATGGTTGAGGCCAAAAAGTTCGATTTTGGTCTCATGACTGCAAATTACCTTGTTCCAGAGGTTTGGAGACTTGTCTCTGTGCTATTTGGCGTATTGTAGATGAGATATGTCATGGCATTTTTGCAGTAATGGCTTTCTTCTGGCGACTCGACCATGCAGCCCATTTTTCTTCAAGTGCCTTCTTTTTGTGCACCTCAGAACAGCCACACCACTAGTTTTTAGTGAGTTCTGTATTTCAGCTGATGTTATTTGTGGATTTTTCTTTGCATTCCAAACAATTTTACCTGGCAGTTGTGGCCAAAATGTTTGTGGTCTACCTGATCGTGGTTTGGTTTTTACAAAGCCCCTGATTTTCCATTTGTTAATCACAGTTTTAACACTGCTGACTGGCATTTCCTTGGATATCTTTTTGTATCACATTCCTGTTTTATACAGTTCAACTATCTTTTCCTGTAGATCCGTTGACAATTCTTTTGCTTTCCCCATGCAAGAGTCTGTTTGGATCCCAGAAAGTCACTCAACTTTTATGCACACATACTAATTACAAGCAAACAGGTAACAGGTGAGGATGTTATCTTTATTAGCCATTCAAACGTATTTGTATCAACTTCTGTGCATGTTATTCGGCCAAAATCACCGGGGTGTGTGAAATTTTCATCAGGGTAATTTCGATGTTTTTAGTTGTCAATATTATTTAAAAAGAGAAAACACAGTAGTTTGACAGTAAATGGCTTCAGCCAGCCACTAACCATGAGAGGAAAAATGTTTTTGTGTTATCATTCATATTCTCTGAAAAAAGGCCAAGAAAGCAAAAAATTTGCCAGGTATGTAAACTTTTGAGCATAACGCTATATATATTTTAAATGCAAAATTACATATGTATAATTGTTACTCACCTCTTTATATATGAGCATACGTTCCATCTTTGTAGAATTGAATGTCATAAAACATGGAGTCACTTTGCGTAAATGAGTTTTAAAAAGTAATAATAATATGTCTGACATAAAACGCTGAATTCAGTTTTGTTACATGACTATTGGACAATCAGTTGACTATATTGTATATCTTCATGAGTTCATTTGACACTAGTTTGCAGAAAGGTTTATTGTTCCAAAGAAAATTAAAAGAAAAATTGTCACTTTCTCTGAATAAGTCATACATGTGATTTTTTTTATTAAATATTACAAAATATTCATTTATCATAATATAAAATCATAAAGAAACTAAATATTACACTATTCAATAGGGATAAGGTGTATTGCAGTAAGTGCCAACAAATTATATGTTTTTTATGCTGAAACATTGATTTAGAACTCTATGTTCTAACTAATATTCTAAAATTCCATTTCTCACTTGATTTCTGGGCATCTTTAGGAAAAATCTCCAGCCAAATTCGCTGCAAAACTCTTTCTCAGCATGTTCGTCAACCTGTCAGCAATTCAGATCAGCCAGAGTCAAAATAATAAGAAGAAACCCCAGGAATGTGGGATGAAACCTTAAAAGGAAGTAGTGAAGTAGCAGGGTCAATATCTTACGTGATTCAGTTTTTCTTTTACATTGCCAGCTTATGTGGTTATGATGGTAGAGTCATTTCACTATATTGGTATATTTTCATTAATGTCCCTTTGTAAATTTGTTACATTTCTGAAGACAAATGAACCAAAATAATTTTATGTGACAAATTGGTATTGTTTGAAGATATGAAGTGAACAGATTATTGACTTTTTTAGACCTCCTCTATCACTGCACAAATTTATGTACTATAGGTTGAATATATAATTATAGCTCCATGGAGTTGTTTGGCATTAGAATTGAAGTCTGCAGTTACTTTGCGTCACTACAGACTTGTGAGTACTTGCAACACATACTGTCAGGATTTTCTGGGCCTGGCCCTGGAAGTCGGCGGTCATATGATCACAATTATGAAATTTGCATACTTCTGACCACATTTCAACTAGATGTATGCAGCCCAGCTAATTCAATCCCATTTAGGAAGGCTGCATATGTCTTGCTAGCATGTATGTATATCATTTACTAAAAACGAATATAAAACTCGTCAGACAGACCAACAATAGACAAGTACAAACAGATATGGAAAATCAATTGTCTGACCACCAGAACAGGAACACTTGTATTATTGTACAGAGCAAAGAATGGCCTAGAGTACAAATGTCTGTAAACCCGTAGTCAACCGTAAAACGGTTGTAGGGTTTTTGTTCCTGGGACAATCACTAGTGTGTTGCATTACTACAAGGCCTTACTGACTACTGGACCCTTAGGTGAGATCGATCCATTTTTTATGATTAGTTTCTTTAACTGGACATGTGCAATATTTACAGTGGTATGGTTGACTATGGGTTTACAGATATTTGTACTCTAGGTCATTCTTTGCTCTTTACAATAATACTAGTGTTCCTGGTATTATTCATCATTCCTGATGAAGGAGCATAGCAGGTTCTGAAATACGTTGGATGGATTTAATAAACCTTCATAAATAGAAGATTTTGGCTTTGTGGTCTTTGTAGCAGCGCGGACCTACAACACACCGTACCTATTGAATCCTAGGATCCCCAGTTATTCAACGCCTGGAACTGGGTACCCCACGGCCCTGGGGTGGGTCAACTTTTGGCATCACGAACAGGATGACCTGCCTGGTAAAACTGGGTACTGTGTGCCGTGTATTGACTTTATTGAACTATTAAACTTGGCCGCCATAACTGCGTCACACGGAGAGGGGGAAGGAAGGGGGTGAAATGGCTGAAAGAATGATAAGATAAGCCCCACCCCGCACTCTGTCGAGACCTGATGAAGCACAGCGGCCCAATCCAGAAATACCCGAAGCATTCAACTCCCTGCCTATGGAGCCGCCGACTGCTTTTTCTTTAGTGAGAGACTGGCTTAAGTTAACTAGGGGGGAGCGAGGATAGATGCGCAGGGGGATGATGATGCAATGGTACCTAACTTAAATTTACCCCATAATGAAGCATTAGCTGGGACCTCAGCCAGCAGAGGAGCCGTAGAACCTGGAGCTGTGGTACTGATCATGCCGATCTCCCAGCCGTATATCGCGGGAGCGGCGTGATTACCGCAGTACAATGGCAAACCAGACACCCTGGCTGGGTTCAAGAAAAAGATCTACAATGTACTGGACATGTATGCAATGACTGGCAAGCAAAGAGCATGTGTTGTGCTAGGACACTTAACGGGTGCAGCAGAGCTTGAAGTTGAGTCCTGGTCAAATGCAGATTGAGAATCAGTAGCTAAAATCTTTGATAATCTAAAAACTGCCTTTGAGACCTGCACTGAGGCTGAACTGAGAATGAGGTTTTACCATTGAAGACAAAGACTGCAGGACAGTATAAGAGACTATGCCTTATGCCTCCAGGAGGCTTTACGGGCCTTAAAATAGGTAGAACCTGCCAGTGTGATAAAATCCTTACTGAACAGTTTATTCAGGGGTCACAATCATCCCCCAATCATAAGCAATTATGCCTGTGGGCCGTAGAACATCCAGATGCAGACTTTGTAGTCCTGAAGGAGCCATTAAAGCACTGCAAACTCCTGTCACTGCCGACCCTGCACCTCAGTCTTGGCAAGTCCTCTAAAGGTGACACCTTCTTCCTCAACCGCAGGAGAGACTAATGAACAGACTGTGACACCTGGTGCTTCTGATGACCTACACTCCCAGGTGCGGCACCTAAGTAAGGATGTAGCCATGATCCTAAAGGCCATGCAGATCAAGCTGGAGTCCAAGTCGTCAGGAAAGATCCAGCTAGCTGACAGCCCCGAGGATGTCCCATGGATGCGAGGAAGGAAGACCCCATCACTTCGAGGAAGGATCAACGACCGCTACGACTCATCAGGACAACCCATCTGCTGCCGCTGCAACAAGGTGATCCACTTTGCCAGGTCATGTACTTTAAACAAGCAGCCCCTGGGGCTGAGGGCCGACCCCCATGAATAAGATGACCTGGCCCATTTGACTGGCGTGACAGGTATGTGCGAGGACGGCCAATCCTGTCTATTACGCTGGGTGGTATTCCCATATATGCACTATTTGATACCGGTTCGCAGGTGACAACGATACCACATATCCTTTATAAGAGATTCTGGGCTGATACTAAGCTCACCCATCCAGATCCTGACCTCACTATATATGGTGTAAATGTATTACAAGTTAACCAAGTCAGGTTTAAAGAGGTAACAATAAAAGTGGGGTGGGTGGAGTTAAAGGGCCAAGGACTTATTGTGGTTGAAACTAATCCTAATGAGAGAAATTCACAGATGATACTAGGCACTAATGTGATTGAAAATTGTCTAGGTGAAGTGCAGTTTTTACTCCAACAGATTGCTGAAACTGCCGGCATCGGGCAAAAGAGGGACCTACAGAAGGAGATCAGAGCCCTCCTGCAGAGATAACAGGTAAATCTGTCCGGTGGGAAAATTGGCAATGTACGGGTGACAGACCTGATCCCTATTGTGTTACCCCCGAGAAGTGAAATGATGATATGGTGTCGGGCAGCAATAGGCCTCAGAAAGCAGGATTACCAGGCAGTTGTCGAGCCCCTGTATTCAGAGAGTAGGCCTACAATTCTGACAGCCAAGGGTGTGGTTGATGTACGCAAGGGTAGTTGCCCGTATAAGTGTTAAATTGTGGAGATGAGGAGGTAATACTGCTCAGATATGCTGCCGTTGCCAAGCTGTTTACTGTCAGCAACAACTCAATACAGGCAATAGAACCCTTGACCCTGCCAAATCCGGCGGAGGACAACAACTCCAAGAGACAGCTGGAGGACTGGTGTAAGGAGCTGCATGTAGGTACTGATTCCACTCCTTCTCACCAAAAGCACGGAGTTTATCGGGTATTACAGGTGTATGAATGGGTCTTTAGTAAAGATCCACTACATTTCGGGCAGATAAAAGCGGTACTCCATCACATACCCATAGAAAACCATCCACCCATAAAAGAGAGGTATAGGCCTGTACCACCAGCTCAATATCGGCATGACAAGGAAATGGTACAGGACATGAAGGAGGCTGGGGTTACTAGAAATAGTTGTAGCCCCTGGGCAGCTCCACTGGTCCTAGTTAGAAAGAAACATGGCATAATGGGAATGTGTGTTGATTACAGACAAATAAACCGTATAACACATAAAGATGCTTACCCGTTACCCCGCATAGAGGAGTCACTTGCTGCTCTAAAATCTGCTAATTACGGTACTTTTCCACCTTAGATCTTTTTAATGGGTATTGGCAGGTCTCCGTGGCAGAAGAAGTCCGGAAGAAGACCGTGTTCACAACACTAATGGGTCTGTGTGAGTTTAACAGCATGCCATTCAGACTCTGCAATGCGCCCGGAACGTTCCAGGCTGATGGAGTGTTGTCTGAGACACCAAAACTTTGAGACCGTGCTACTCTACCTGGATGATGTCATAGTGTATTCAAAAACCTATGAAGAACATCTGAAACAACAGGCAGAGGTATTTGAAGCATTGTCAAAGTTCGGCATGAAGCTGAAGCCATCAAAGTGCCATTTGCTGAAACCAAAAGTTCAGTATCTCGGGCATGTGGTCAGCACAGAAGAAGTGGCGCCAGACCCTGAAAAGATAACCGTTATCAAAGATTGGCCAAGACCAACTAGCGTCAGTGAGGTACGTCAGTTCTTGGGGCTGGTAGGAGGTTCATAAAGGGCTACATGAAGATGGAAACACCTTTGCAAGATCTCCTGGTAGGTCAGACCAAGAAGGCAAGATCTCTGGCCCTCCATTCGAATGGAGTGAGAAAGAAGAAAACTCCTTCAGGCAGATGAAGTGGGCCTTGACTGGCGAAGAAATCCTGGCCTATCCTGACTACAACTTACCGTTCGTGCTGTACACTGACGCCAGAAATGTGGGAATGGTAGCTGTCTTGACACAGATGCAGAAAGGCAAAGAACGTGTGATTGCCTATGCCAATAGGAAACTCCATCCTACCAAGAGGAACCCAGAGAACTACAGCTCGTTCAAGCTGGAATTCCTGGCCCTGGTCTGGGCTATCACCAAACAGTTCAAGCACTACCTGGTGGCTGCAAAGTTCACTGTCTTCACGGATAACAATCCGCTGTTTCACCTGGATTCCGCGAAGTTAGGTACGCTAGGACAATGTTGGGTGGCCCAGTTGTCAAACTATGACTTTACCATCAAATACCTGGTAGACCGTAAGAACACCAATGCAGATGAACTGTCAAGGAGGCCCCACTTGCCGGATGTGGGAGAAGATGAGGATGAGCTAGAAGAGATAGAGCCGCCAGCCTTTCACAGTGCATCCCAGTGTCAGCAAACTTGTAATAAACGTCAAGAAACCACACTGAACCCACTACCTCACCATCGGTGGAAGGAGACGCAAGACAGTGACCCGGCTGTTAGCTTAGTCAAAGAGCTGATAACCCAAACAGACTCACGTCTTAGCTCAGATGCTCCACCTGAGGCACAAAACCTGTGGAAAGAGAAGATCAGGTTGTTTATCTATCAGGGTAAGCTGTGTCAATGTTTCATCAATCCTAGAACCCACGAGATGGTGTGGCAGATAGTGGTACCGAAGAGAGAGATGTCCAGATGGTGTTGGAAGCATACCACAATGGAGCAGGACACTTCAGATGGAATAAGCTTGAAATACTGTTAAGCGTACTGCCCTATAAAAGATTAGAAAAATGAATTCTAACTTACATAAGTCCATGAGTAATGGGACTGAGAAGGCGGTGCCAGGCTCCATGTAGCACTCCTCCATGCGGCTGTGCTTGCCCCGCTGGGCGGCATCATTGTTTCTTCCTCTCTGCCCCTCTATTTGGAATCTCCCGCCCTCTGGAAGCTTGACATGCATCGGGCGCTACGTCACTTCCGGCCCGGTGCATTATGGGGCCGATCACGTGATCAGCCTCAGTGCATTATGGGGCCGATCACGTGATCAGCCCGGCTTTAATAAGCGCATTGCGCATGCGCAGAGTCGGGCCGATGATGTGATCGGCCCCATAATGCACTGAAGCTGATCACGTGATCGGCCCCATAATGCACTGAGACTGATTACGTGATCGGCCCCATAATGCACCGGGCCGGAAGTGACGTAGCGTCCGGTGCATTACAAGCTTCCAGAGGGCGGGAGATTCCAAATAGAGGGGCAGAGAGGAAGAAACAATAATGCCGCCCAGCGGGGCGTGCACAGCCGCATGGAGGAGTGCTACATGGAGCCTGGCACCGCCTTCTCAGTCCCCTTACTCACGGACTTATGTAAGTTAGAATTATTTTTTCTAATCTTTTATAGGGCCATTTTAGCACAGATAGGGATCGATAGGGAGCAGCTAGGAAGGTGTAGGGACAGGTAGTGATAGTGTAGGGCCTTAATTCCAGGTGACAGGTTCCCTTTAAGCATTTTTTATTGTAAGTGGGAGAATTCTAAATGAAAATATCGTCCACCCCAAAATAAAAAGTGAAAACAAACACAATTACACACATTTTTTACTTTCTACTTAACTTTTTTAATATTCCATTTTAGCAACAGTGCACCAATGTACTGTAATGTAGTCTGCTGCTGCCAGACCGGTTGCAGCGGTAGATTACTTTCTGAAATGGGCAGATGCAGAGTAGAGTACCTTGACAAGAAACTCCAGCAAGTTTGGGTATGTTTTCAGAAACCACTGAACAACAAGTTGAGCACTTGGGCAAGGCATGGAATGTGTTCCAGCTTGCAAAGCTTCAGAGCCACCACCAGGTTATGGCCATTATCAAATATGACGAGGACTGGTTGTAGGTTAGAGACGATAGTATCAGGCACTTGTTTTGTCTCTCAGTGGGGCTTGCAGCATTCTGCTAAGTGCAATGGATATTGGACGTTGGCTATTTTCAGTGAGCTTTTTTCAGAATTTTTGTCCATTTACTGTTTTTTCTGAAATGAAAATATAGATTGGACTCATAAGAATGAAGGCCCTTGGCGTTGGGTTATGAGCTTACATATTTTGGCCAAACTCTCCTTTAACACCTCACACCATCATCCATCGTGTTTTTTTGCACTTTTTTATCTATTGCAGGATGCGGCTGAGCCCTCTGGGGGGCATCTGTCCCCTCGTGTAATGCATATACATAGTGCTGGGCAGTCGGCCTGATCTAATAGTATGGGCATGACCAATAGGCTGTATACAGAGACTTTGCATCGCACATACCTGTGTGACTGATGCCCTATATTAACCTTGTGCCTGTGATGTCACCTCCCCATGGCTTTGGCTGGTTGCAGGAGATTATGAATAGGTATCAGGCTCTTGTGTTCTCTCTCAGTGGGACTTCAAGCATTCTGCTAGGTGCAATGGATATTGGACCTTGGCTATTTTCAATTAGTTTTTTTCATTAATTTTTCATCCGTTTAGTGTTTTTTTCAGAAGCGAAAATATAGATAGGACTCGTAAGCGTGAGGACCCGTGGCATTGGGCTATGAGCTTACGTATTTTGGCCAAAATATCTACAAACACCTCACACCTTCATCCATCATTTTTTTGCACTTTTTTATCTATTACAGGATGTGGCTGAGCCCTCTGGGGGGCGTCGGTCCCTTGTGTGATGCATATACATAGTGTTGGGCAGCCTGTCTGATATAATAGTGTGGGCGTGTATACAGACATTTTGCATCACACGAACCTGTGTGACTGATGCTCTATGGTAACCTTGTGCCTGTGATTGTGCATTGGTATCAAGCACTTGTATTGCCTCTCAGTGGGGCTTGCAGCATCCGGCAAAGTGCAATGAATATTGGACCTTGGCTATTTTCGGTGAGTTTTTTTCTGAATTTTTTGTCCATTTAGGGTTTTTTTTTTAGAGGCAAGAGTCACAGATATTTCCGGTCTGTTAGGCTGCTTCCACACTGCAGTTTTTTCACTGATCAGTGTCCATCAGATTTGTGTGCCAAAACCCGGAGAGAAACCAGGAGAGGAACTTGCAGAGAAAAACTATAATTGAAAGATTGACACCTGTTCTGAGTTTTGGAGACACTCCTGGTTTTGGCACACAAATCTGATGGACACTGATCAGTGAAAAAACTGCAGTGTGGAAGCAGCCTTAGACCTTTCAACATCTCTGCTGCGGTGTGTGGTTTATCACATATCAGTTTCAGTAGAGTATGTTACCTCTTTACTGAGGCAGTGCTTCTATCTTGCGACTAATAGAGAGGGTAATTCAGGCAAGGATGAGGAAAAGGAGAAGGAGGTGGTGCAGGAAATTGTGTAGAAAGAGAGGAAAATCCTGATAGAACTAGGGCCCGCAATTCTAGGTGTTGGAAGGACATGTGTTCCAGAGATTGACAACAGTATTTAATTGGTAAATGAGCCCACATCAAAAGCAGTACCCTTTGACACACCATTACATCAAATGTCATGAAGGGGTTAAGAATGCTAATTGTACTTTCAAAACATGTACATTGGTGTATCTCACACGCATTTGTGTAACGTCAAATGAAAGTGAAGTCTAAATGTAACCATATTTGTTTTGGGTTAATATTCAAGTCTCAAGTTTAGTATGGAGTCCTTACTGTGGTAGGTTAGGAATTTGAAGCGTGAAAAGAGATTTTTGTTTTTCTCATTAAAATTTCTTGATGTTCCATCCATATCCTTAATTTCTTCTGTGGCTACCCATACCACAAGAGTAAAATCTTTGTTTGATCTTTGGATACACTCTGAATTGCTATCTATTCTTTCAAGATGTTACTTTTTCTCTGTATGTTTTAAACAATAAACTTGTTAGAAAAAAATCATCCTATATTTCACAGATAATCTAATAGCTCCAAGGAATCTCCTAAATTCTGCATAAAGTTTCATAAAATTTGATAATCAAACTTTTTTATCACCTAAGCCTACTTATTTACCTCACAGAACCAAATATCTGAATGTTTAGTCTTGGTTTCCACATGCTAAACCCATTTCAGTAAGTCCTTAGCTACCTGATACAGTACTTATTTCCAGTTTTGCTCTTTTGTGGTTCTACATAATATTTCCATGATCCAATGTCTCAATATTATTGCTTGTGGTTTGTATACTTATTGTCAAAACTAATTACAATCAAGAAATCCAGAATTAGGATTGCAATCTCTACTGTTTATTTCTTATGGACCTAATACACTGTGTGCACAATTATTAAGCAATTTGTATTTTTGATAATTCATTTTATTATTGATCAAGTACACTGATGTTGATTAACCAAAAAGGTTAATAAACTTGAATATTTAAGAAAGTAAAAGCAAGGTTTTGTCTTAGGCCGGCTTCACACTTGTAGACGCCTCTGCAGTGTCTTGCAGACGGCGAATGCAAGCCGGGCACAAGCACCATCCCTATGTTTATCATGGGGACGCACGGTGATGCGCTCGGCTGCGGATTGCCGTGCGCACCCATTCACTTCCGTGGGTGATGTGTACGAAATTGGATGCTTGTGTACAAGTCACACATTCTCGTCCGCACCCTGAACGCGACATGTTTTTCGTGACAAATTAGACTTCTTGTAAGTTGTAAATTCAGAACAATATTTTTTGCACTTATTTGTGAAAAAATCAGAAATTTTGCAAATATCAAACTTTGAATTATTATGCACTTAAACTAGAGAGTTATGTCAAACAAAATACCATATTTTTCGCTTGATAAGATGCACCGGATTATAAGACGCACCCCGAATTTTGTGAAGGAAAAGAGAAAAAAATTATTTTTAATTATAAATGGGGTCCATCTTATAATGCCAGTGTCAGTCTTATAATCAGTATATATGTCCCCTCATCATGCTATATATGTCCTCCATCCTGGTATCCTGGTACATATGCCCCCCCATCCTGGTATATATATCCCTCATCCTGGCATATATGTCCCCATCCTGTATATATGCCCCCATTCTGTATATATATCCCCCATCCTGTATATATGTCACACAATGCTGTATATATGCCTCCAATAACTTATATATGCCCCCATCCTGGTATATATGCCCCTCATCCTGTATATATGTATATATAAATTTAAGCAGTTCTTTTCTGTTTGATGGCATATGACTATGGGGTTCAGGTCTGTATATTGGGCTGGCTATGACAGGGTCTTGATGTGGTGCTCCTTCATCCACAAATTGATTGACCTAGCTGTGTGGCATGGGGAATTGTCCTGCTGGAAAAAAACAGTCCACAGAGTTGGGGAACATTGCCTGAGCAGAATGAAACAAATGTTTTTCAAGGATACCCTTGTATGAGGCTTGATTCATATGTCCTTCGCAAAGATTAACCTGCCCAATTCCAGCCTTTCTGGAGCATCCCCAGATCATCAGCAATCACCCACCAAATTTCACAGTGGGTGCAGGACACTGTGTCTTGTACACCTCTCCAGGTCTCCGCGCAACCATTAGATGACCAGGTGTTGGGCAAAGCTGAAAATTTGACTCATCAGAGAAGGTTGCCTTACTCCAGTCCTTTATGGTCCAATCCTTATGGTCTTTGGCAAACGTCAGCCTGGCTCTCCCTTGTTTCTCATTGATGAAAGGCTTTTTTTCTAGCTTTACATGACTTGAGACAGTCACAAGACATCAAACATTGAAGAACTGCTTACATTTTTGTGCCAGGAGCGGCATAAGGTCACCCAAAAGCAGTGTGAAAGACTGGTGGAAAGCATGCGAAGACACATGAAAGCTGTGAATAAAAATCATGGTTATTCTACCAAACATTGATTTCTGAACCCGGAGTTAAAACATGAGTATTGTTGTTTCTGAATGTATAGGAACTTGTTTTCTTTTCATTACTATAAATCAATAAAGAGAAAAATCTGAGAAACCGAAAATTTAGCAGTGGTCTTTTAATTTTTTCCGGAGCTATATTTCCCTCATCCTTTGTACATGGCCCCCATCTCCCCCTCCCACAATTCCAACATGTCTACTTTACATCAGCACAATTTTTTTAACTTAATTTTCTTTCTTCAGAAGTTACAAGGGTTCAATGTTTATCAGCAATTGGTCATTTTTCCATCAAACTTTACAAAACAATTTATATCAGGTACCACATCACATTTAAAGGGACTTTGAGAGGCCTATTTGACAAAAAATACCAAAAAATGGCACCATTCTAAAAACTGAACCTCTCAAATTGCTAAAAACCACATCCAAGAAAGTTGGTAACTCTTAAGGTGCTTCACAGGAACTAAAGCAACGTGGAAAGAAAAAAATAAAAAATAAAATTTTTCCTAAAATGTTAATTTATCCTCAAAGTTTGGATTTCGCAAGGGTAACAGGACAAAAGGAACCATATATTTATTGTGTAAGTTTGCCTCAGTATGCTCATAGCTTACATGTGGTGAAAAACTACTGTTTGAGTACAAGACATGGCTCAAAAGAGAAGAAGCTCCTATTGACTTTTCAAGCAGAAAATCGACTCAAATCATTATCAAATGCCATGTCACATTTGGAGAGCCTTTAATGTGACTAAGCAGTTGAACACCCCCACAAATTTCCCAATTTTAGAAACTGGACCCCTCAAGGAAATTTTCTGTGGTAAGCTCCTTAAACCCTCAAAAAAATCACATTTTCTCCACAAAAATGTTTGAGCTCCAAAGTTTTTATTTCCACAAAGTAACAGGAAAAAATGGATCCCATAATTTGCTGTACCTGAGTATGCTGATACCCCATATGTCGTGGAAAACTACGGGGTGGGACATTTATATGGATACACCTAAATAAAATGGGAATGTTTGGTGATATAAACTTCCTGTTTGTGGCACATTAGTATATGGGAGGGGGAACCTTTTCCAGATGGGTGGTGACCATGGCAGCTCACTAGTGCTGACTCACACAAACAGTAAATAGGGCACTATTGCTCCTCTTGTCTCCCCCTTTTTTGTATTTATACAATAAACGTATAAATAACTCATGAAAGAATAAAGTTACGTTAAAACCAAACACACTACTGTTTTTCTTATGACACTCTCAATAAGTTTGATGTGTCACACGACCCTCTTCCCATTGAAAAAAATATAATTGGATCCAAAGTGGCCAACTTCGAAATGGCTGCCATGGTGAATACCCTGATGAAGGTGCCAGGATAGGTGTCAAAATGCGTTGGTGAATAAAGGAGATCATTACTTTGGAACCTTGCCTTCCCTGTGACTTCTTGGAGACATCCATTCCTTGTGATTCCATTGAGACAGCAGCGCGGACCATGACACACCATCTTCCCTATATAGGAGCATTTATAATTTTTTGACTACTTATAAAATGTGTTCAAAGTGCTGCTCATTGTGTTGGATTTTCAATGCAACCCTCTTCTCCCACTCTTGACACACTGATAGCTACACGACAGAAGAAATGCTAGCACAGGCTTCCAGGATCCGTTGTTTCAGATGCTGCACATCTTATATCTTCACAGCATAAAGCACATAGATTCCTCATATGTGACTATAAACTACTTTTGAGGTACAGTGCAAAGCTCAGAAGGGAAGGATCACCATACTGATTTCAGATTTAGCTGTAATGGTTTGTGGGTGCCATGTCCTATTGGCTGAGCCCCAGAGGCTTCAGAATTGCAGATATCCCCCACAAGTGACCCCATTATACAAATGAATTCATTTTGTTTTACAATGAGCATATTGATACCATAGATGCGTCACAAATTTTTATACTATTGAGCAGTAAAGAAAAATAATTACATTTTTACCACTAAAATGTTGCCTTGACCCAAGATTTTCAAATTTGACAAGGGGAATAGGCAAAAAAATGCCCTAAAATGTGTCATAGATTTTCTCCTGAACTTGTCAATACTCCACATGTGACTGTACAATACTCTTTGACCACATGCAAAGCTTGTAAGGAAAAAAGTAACAGTTGTTTTTTGGAGCTAAATAGTTTGTGGACTCCATTTACTGAGTCTGAAAGTGCTAGAACAGCAGAAACCCCTCAAGTGATCACATTTTGGAAATTACACCCCTCTAGGAGTTGGGTTTGGTGACAATTTTTACTCTGGAATACACCGATGAAATCAAATGCAGTGAATAATGCAGAATTAAAAAATTGGAAATAAGCCCTTGCAGTACATTGCAGTGTTTATACATTGTACCCGGCTTGTGCTTCTGGAAAAGAACACCACGTAAATTAAGCAGGCTTCCTCACTATAGCAATGTTATGGTAAAAATGGTTGTACCATTTTAGCTAGTAGATAGAAAAATATTAGAATCTCAGAGTCCTCAGTGGGTAATATTTTTTAATAACTAACTGAAAAGATAAACATAGCAAGCTTTCAAGACAGCTCAGGCCTCTTCTTCAGGCTTAATAATGTCACATTCGCAGCAAACACACACACACACATATATATATGTGTTAGGAGGGGGAAGAGGAAGAGCATCTGGGCAATAAATACCAGAGTTAAGAGATAACACATATGATAGTTTATTATCCTTTGATTAGAGGTCCAAGATTTGAAATTTCCTTAATTGATGTAAAAAGACATAAATCAATGTGAGCCATTCATTCCTGTTCTGAATGTATCAAAGGTCAACATAATTTTATATTCCCACATTTTTCTGATTCTTTGAGGGTTGTAGTTACCTTTCAAAACTACTATTTTTATATTCATTATGGTGTGATCAGAGCTTCAGAAGTGTTTAGGCACAGGTAGATTTGTCCTTTCCTTTATTGTGTGGAGATGAGAATTCATCCTAGTTCTGAGCTATTGCCCCATCTCCTCTACATACACATTACCACTCGCACATTTCGTACATATAATTAAATACACCACAATCTTTGTGGTGCAGCTGAAGTTACGTGGGATCTTGTAGTCCTGATGGGAGTCAGGAATCTTTTTATTGTCCATTGTCATTATAAATGGACAGGTTTTGCACCTGTTCTGGATGCAGGGAAACGTTCCTGTTGTTTTTGGAGAGGACAGTGAGTTTCTTACAATGATGCTTTTTAGATTCAGGAGCTGTCTAAAACACAGAAGAGGGAGTGTCTGGAAATATTGATTTTTGTCAGGCATCTTTTTGCAGTAGTAGTTGTAATTTCCGTGCGGCTCCTCTTAACACCTCCAGATTTGGATTGTAGGTGACTACGAGAGGGACCCGGTTGTCTTTTTCTTTGGATTTGCAATGTTGGAGATGATTCCTTGATATTCTGGTGGCTCTTGTAAATTGGTTTTCAAATGCTTTTGGATGGTATCCTGATTCAAAAAGGTCTTTCTGAGACCCTAATGGTGATTGTCTCTATCTGTAGGGTTGGAACACATCCGATTGTATTCAATGGCCTGATTGTACACTATAGAGTTTTTTATGCGTTTTGGAAGAAAACTGTCCTATTGAAGATATGTTGGATGGTCAATTGACTTCCAGTACAGGAATGTCTCCACTGCATTGTTCCGTAGCTTTATGATGGTATCCAGTAAGTTTACTTCAGTGTAGGAGTGGATGCGTGTTAATTTAATGGTGGGATTAGGGATGAGCGAGTCTACTCGCTAGGACTCGTTACTCGGCGATTCTTAAGGGACTCGCTGGACTCGGTAATCGGCTAGTCTTTTAGCGAATACTCGCTCAGTAACGAGTCCAATGCAAGTCAATGGCAATCTTAGTTTTGTCAGAGTTTACTTTATCTCACTCGCTAGACTCGCTAGACTCGCTCTATCACATCGCTATATAGCTTGAATCTCCCCAAACAGCAGCGAGTCTGAGCGAGTCTACGAGTCCGAATCCTAGCGAGTCTGCGATTCCGAGTCCTGTATTCTCTATTCGGGACTCGCGAATCCAGAATCTTTTATGTTACTAGTCAGCATTGCGTGTTAGGTCAGAAAACTTGTGAAGACAGCCAATCATAGTCAGTAATGCCATAGCAGTTTTGGTTGTGTCAGGACTATGATTGGCTGCTGTCCATCGTGATGCCTATGTCATCTATGACAGGCAAGGCAGTATATAAGGCTTGCCCCCGCCATTTTGGGCACATTCCTGAGAAGAGCTGACCTAGTGCAGGGAGACTTGGAGCAGATCTAGGGACAGTTAGGCAGTGTAGGAGTCACATATAACCCAAAAGTTCTTTTCAGAACTAACAGGACGGAGTGTAGGAGTCAAGATTCCTCACACATAACCCAAAAGTTCTTTTCAGAACTACCAGGACGGAGGATTGCTGTACAGGACTGTAAGGAAGGGAGATAGGAGCAGCCTTACAGTGAATCCAGCACCATCCTCAGAGCTTAGTTCACCCAGCTTTCCGCAGAGCTGTAATCCTAAGCTTTTTCTTATTTTTGGCACTAGTCTACCAAAAAATTTTTGTGCCATTTTTCAACAAAAAATTTCCTGTGCCAGTGCGTTGCTGTACGGTGTCTTGCCTGCAGCTCGCACGGTACTTGTAACATTTAACGCAGCCAGCATTGCAGTCTAACAGTGCCTGGTTCTGCGTACTAAACAATTTTTTCCTGTGCCAGTGCGTTGCTGTACGGTGTCCTGCCTGCAGCTCGCACGGTACTTGTAACATTTTTACGCAGCCAGCACCGCAGCCTAATAGTGCCTGGTTCTGCGTACTAAACAATTTTTTCCTGTGCCAGTGCGTTGCTGTACGGTGTCCTGCCTGCAGCTCGCACGGTACTTGTAACATTTTACGCAGCCAGCACCGCAGCCTAATAGTGCCTGGTTCTGCGTACTAAACAATTTTTTCCTGTGCCAGTGCGTTGCTGTACGGTGTCCTGCCTGCAGCTCGCACGGTCCTTGTAACATTTTACGCAGCCAGCACCGCAGCCTAATAGTGCCTGGTTCTGCGTACTAAACAATTTTTTCCTGTGCCAGTGCGTTGCTGTACGGTGTCTTGCCTGCAGCTCGCACGGTACTTGTAACATTTAACGCAGCCAGCATTGCAGTCTAACAGTGCCTGGTTCTGCGTACTAAACAATTTTTTCCTGTGCCAGTGCGTTGCTGTACGGTGTCCTGCCTGCAGCTCGCACGGTACTTGTAATATTTTACGCAGCCAGCATTGCAGTCTAACAGTGCCTGGTTCTGCGTACTAAACAATTTTTTCCTGTGCCAGTGCGTTGCTGTACGGTGTCCTGCCTGCAGCTCGCACGGTACTTGTAACATTTTACGCAGCCAGCACCGCAGCCTAATAGTGCCTGGTTCTGCGTACTAAACAATTTTTTCCTGTGCCAGTGCGTTGCTGTACGGTGTCTTGCCTGCAGCTCGCACGGTACTTGTAACATTTAACGCAGCCAGCATTGCAGTCTAACAGTGCCTGGTTCTGCGTACTAAACAATTTTTTCCTGTGCCAGTGCGTTGCTGTACGGTGTCCTGCCTGCAGCTCGCACGGTACTTGTAATATTTTACGCAGCCAGCATTGCAGTCTAACAGTGCCTGGTTCTGCGTACTAAACAATTTTTTCCTGTGCCAGTGCGTTGCTGTACGGTGTCCTGCCTGCAGCTCGCACGGTACTTGTAACATTTTACGCAGCCAGCACCGCAGCCTAATAGTGCCTGGTTCTGCGTACTAAACAATTTTTTCCTGTGCCAGTGCGTTGCTGTACGGTGTCCTGCCTGCAGCTCGCACGGTACCTTCCATCTCTCTTAAAATATCTTAGCCTCTAGTGTGTACCTTTCTCGAAATAGTACCTGATACTTGTTTTACAAGCCCCAGAAAGCCACCAGAAATTATAAAATGTCACACAAAAAACCAAATCCCAAAAAAAGTCTTGCTAAGGGACAGGGACGAGGTACAGGCATTGGTAGTCGTGGCCAACTATCCACCAGTTCGGGCAGACAGACGAGGATTGATCGATCGTTCCTCCTGTCTAACTTTCCCCGTCAGGAAAGTAAACGAGTATTGAGGCCGGAAGACGAACAGCATCTAACGTCTTGGCTGGCAGACAAGACCTCAACAACAGGTTCTTGCAGCACTCAAGGTTCCTTGAGCACTGTGTCTACTGTTGGTACATACCATGCTGGGTCATCTAATCCACAACCTCTTCACAGTTCCTCAGACCAACAGCAGCCCCATGAAAATGTTGACACACACATGGGTCACTCAGATGACTTATTTGGTACATATAATCCTTTACATGAATCCGGTTTGCCAGACTCCGTAGTAGATGAGATACTTGATGAAGAATTGTCCAATCATGGACAAGTTTTAGAGACACCCCGGCCACATGAACGTGTCTTTCAGCAAAGTCTTAGACCGTCTCAGGAGTTGGAGGATGATGATGATGAGACAGTGACACACTTGTCATCTGGGGAGCAAAATCTATCTTGTTATCGGGAAGATTTAGAAGAGGAAGGGGTTGATGATGAGACAACTGATCCCACGTGGAATGTTGCGATGCAGAGCCAGCAGAGCAGCACGGAGGAAGACAGTGTGTATGTCCCACCAACAAAGGCACCAAGGCCGACTCCTCCCACCAGAACTGAAAGAGTCACCACTGTTGCCCAAAATGTGTCCACTGTGGCTCAAAATTTGTCAACTGTTGGACAAAATGTCGCAAATGTGGGCCTCAGTAATCCCTCAGGGAGTACAGTCAAGCCTAGAGGTCGGTCAGCCACTGTGTGGAAATTTTTTAAAGATGGGCCTTCTCAAGAAAATGTGGTCATCTGTACCATCTGCCATGCAAGGCTAAGTAGAGGCCACGGGAAAGGAAACCAGAGCACCAGCAGTATGCGGAAGCACATGGCTGGTCAGCACCCTATTCAGTGGTCAAAAGTGCAGCCTTCCACAACAGAGTCATCTGACCCAAAGACTGCGACGGCAACTCAGATACGTCCGTCACAATCAAGTGTTGCTGAAGCTGGTCCAGCTCATATGTACTCATCACAAGCAGCGGTTGCAGAGAGACTGAACACGAGTGCAGACAGTTCTCGGTCAGCAACATCCTTACAGTTATCAGTAACACAGCTGTACGAAAGGAAGCAGAAATACCACTCTTCCCACCCATTAGCCAAAAAAATAAATGCCCAGATAGCTAAGTTGTTAGCAGTCGAGATGTTGCCGTTTAGGCTTGTGGGTACAGACTCTTTCCGTGAGCTTTTGGCTGTGGCAGTACCACGCTACTCGGTTCCAAGCCGCCACTACTTTTCACGTTGTGCCGTCCCCGCGTTACATGAGCATGTCATTAACAACCTCAAGCGTGCCCTCACCAACGCTGTAACCGGGAAAGTACACCTTACTACGGACACGTGGACAAGCAGTTCAGGACAGGGCCGGTACATCTCGCTCACCGCGCATTGGATCAACGTTGTGGAGAGTGTGCCAAACGATGTTAGTGTAACATCAAACATCCTACCCACGCCACGGATAGCTGGCACAACCTCATTCAGGTCTCTGCATCATCCTATATGTCCACTACCCCATCTTCCGCTTCCTCGACCAATCCTCAATTGCCCTCAACATCACGGCCAAGTTGGGAGGTTTGCTGCAGTGCTTCAGCAAGACGCCAACAGGCTCTGCTGAAGCTGATCTGTTTAGGTCACACACCGCACACTGCAGTAGAGCTCTTGAAAGGTCTGAAGGAACAGACAGATGAGTGGCTATCCCCACTCCAACTCCAGACCGGTCTCGTGGTGAGCGACAATGGTCGTAACCTAGTGGCTGCACTAAAGCTCGGAAACCTTGTGCACGTGCCTTGCATGGCTCACGTGCTGAATCTAGTAGTGCAGAAATTCCTGCGTACATACCCAGAGCTATGTGACCTACTGGAGAAGGTGCGTCGAGTTTGTGCACATTTTCGTCATTCGTCAACAGCGGTTGGAAAACTTTCATTGCTTCAAAAGCAATTGAATTTGCCCAACCACAGACTCATTTGTGACATGCCGACACGATGGAACTCTACATTCCATATGTTATCGAGGATCAATGAGCAGCAGAGGGCAATATCCGAGTATCAGTTGCAACATGCCCGTCAGACCGGCAGTCAGCCACGACATATTAGTACAATGGAGTGGGTGTGGATCGCTGACACATCTGAGGTTCTTGATAATTTTGACTACTGCACAAAACTGGTGAGCGGTGATCAGTCCATCATCAGTGTCACTGTACCCATGCTGTGTCTGCTGAAAGAATCCCTCATTAATCAGAAAAATGAAGCATTGAGAGCCCAGCAGATGGCTATGGAGCCAGATTTAAACAGCGCAGTACCTAGCCAGCAAAGCCAGTATGACCAGGCCACAATGGCTCCTGAGGAGGAACAGGAGCAAGACGATGAAGAGGATTTATTTTTTGTTGGTGCCGATGTCAACCCAGATGGTACTCAGAACCCCAGCTTTGTGTCTGTCCACCATGGGTGGCCTGGAGAGGAGGAGGCGGAGACAGACTTTACGGATACAATGGGTATTGAACATCGTTCTGAGGACACTGAAGACATGAGTCTATGCAGCTTAGGACACATGGCTCACTTCATGTTGACTTGTCTGCTAGAAGACCCACGAGTGATTAACATATTGCACAACGACCTCTACTGGTTGGCCACCTTTCTGGACCCACGTTATAAAGATAAATTCACCTCGCTGCTGTTTCAGTCACCACGTGGCTTGACAATTGACTATTTCAAGAGGGTTCTTGTGGATAATATGCTTCGAATATCACCGTCAGACAACACTCTGCCCATAGTTAGCAACTCTGTGCAACAGCAGCCTTTGGTCGGGGCACAATCATCCACGCTGTCCAGAAGAGATGCTGGAAAGATGTCCGCAAAGTGGGCTATGTTCAATAAGCCATCGAACCTGCAGCGCCATGTTGCTCCAGTAACCATCTCTCGGAGACAGAAACTTACCAACATGGTACAAGAATACTTAAGTGACAGTACCTGCTTCCTGACTGATGCCGCAGTCCCGTTTAATTACTGGGTCTCCAAGCTCCACACTTGGACCGAGCTCTCGTTGTATGCCTTGGAGGTGCTGGCATGCCCTGCAGCTAGTGTGACATCAGAGCGGGTTTTCAGTGCCGCTGGGGGTATCATAACTGATACCAGGACACGTCTTACTCCAGAGAATGCAGACAGGCTTACTCTAATTAAGTTTAATAGGAACTGGATTTCACAAGACTTCTTGAGCCCTGAAGACGACAGTACTCAGAGCTGAAGTGCCACGTTCAACATCAATATGATATAATTAATCATTGTATTATATTGTGTCTTTTTGGTACAAGCAGTATGTACAAGACCAGTAACGATTTGCGTAACCATGTTCCTGCAACCTGGTAATGAGGCTGCTTCATCTTAAACCAACACTACACCTTAACTTCGGTTTCATTAACCATCACAACACCTTTTCACAAGGAATCAACCTTTATTTTCTGTTAGCAAACATTTAAAAGCCCCTTGGGCTAATTTTTTGAGCCACCCTGGCTAACAAGCTGATCCTGGCCCTTAGGCCTGCATTTATACCCAAAATGCAAAACAGCCCCTTGGGCTAATTTTTGGAAACACCCAGCCTAAGAGGCTTATCATGGCCCTTAGGCCTGCATTGACACTAAAAATGCCAAACAGCCCCTTGGGCTAATTTTTGGAGCCACCATGGCTAACAAGCTGATCATGGCCCTTAGGCCTGCATTTATACCCAAAATGCCAAACAGCCCCTTGGGCTAATTTTTGGAGACACCCAGCCTAAGAGGCTTATCATGGCCCTTGGTCCTGCATTTATACCCAAAATGCCAAACAGCCCCTTGGGCTAATTTTTGGAAACACCCAGCCTAACAAGCTGATCATGGCCCTTAGGCCTGCATTTACACTAAAAATGCCAAACAGCACCTTGGGCTAATTTTTGGAGCCACCATGGCTAACAAGCTGATCATGGCCCTTAGGCCTGCATTTATACCCAAAATGCAAAACAGCCCCTTGGGCTAATTTTTGGAGACACCCAGCCTAACAAGCTGATCATGGCCCTTAGGCCTGCATTTACACGAAAAATGCCAAACAGCCCCTTGGGCTAATTTTTGGAAACACACAGCCTAACAAGCTGATCATGGCCCTTAGGCCTGCATTTATACCCAAAATGCAAAACAGCCCCTTGGGCTAATTTTTGGAAACACCCAGCCTAAGAGGCTTATCATGGCCCTTAGGCCTGCATTGACACTAAAAATGCCAAACAGCCCCTTGGGCTAATTTTTGGAGCCACCATGGCTAACAAGCTGATCATGGCCCTTAGGCCTGCATTTATACCCAAAATGCCAAACAGCCCCTTGGGCTAATTTTTGGAGACACCCAGCCTAAGAGGCTTATCATGGCCCTTGGTCCTGCATTTATACCCAAAATGCCAAACAGCCCCTTGGGCTAATTTTTGGAAACACCCAGCCTAACAAGCTGATCATGGCCCTTAGGCCTGCATTTACACTAAAAATGCCAAACAGCACCTTGGGCAAATTTTTGGAGCCACCCTGGCTAACAAGCTGATCATGGCCCTTAGGCCTGCATTTATACCCAAAATGGCAAACAGCCCCTTGGGCTAATTTTTCCAGGCACCAAGCCTATGCCTCCATCGTGGGCATTGCATGTACTATGCTCCTAGTACAAGCAATTCTATTGTATGGGCCAAGCACCCTGCATTCTGAAAAAAATGTATATGAAGCCCCTTGAGCTAATTTTTTTAGGCAACAAGCCTATGCTTGCATCGTGGGCATTGCTTGGACTATCATCCTGCTGGAGCCTGGAGAAAGGTCCCACTGTACGCTCTGTAGAAAACGCGTAGACGCGATGTGTAGCAGGTAGATGTCCCAGCCTCTCACATGTGTGTTCCTAGTCTTGTTGACATAGCGAGGCATTAAGTAACCCCCAAACACAGGCACTGTTTATTTGTCAGCAACATTTGTCTGTGGAGTCATGATTTTACACTTAGTAACCAAGGTGACTTCATGCTCCATGCGGTCCGTAAAGTACTTGCTAATGATGCTCTCTCTCCCTGTCCTCCACGCCAAATGTCTCGGGGTAATCCTTGACTCATCCCTCTCCTTCAAGCCCCACCTCTAGTTCCTAACCAAGTCCCTGTCACTCCAACTCAAAAATATTTCAAGAATTTGCTCGTTACTCAACCCTGACACAGCTAAAACACTCATTAATGCCCTCATCATCTCCCGCCTTGACTACTGGAACCTCCTTCGCACAGGCCTCCCTGCCAACTCTCTTGCACCTCTCCAATCTATACTAAACTCTGCTGCCCGACTAATCCATCTGTCCTCACGCTACTCACCTGTCTACACCCTCTGCCAAGCCCTTCACTGGGTCCCCGCCCCACAGAGAGCTCACTTTAAAACACTGATCATGACATTCAAAGCCTTACACAACCTATCCCCACCATACATCTCCGACATGATCTCCCGATACCATCCCTCACGCTACCTGCGTTCATCCAAAGAACTTCTCCGACACTCCCCCCTCATCTCCTCTTCCCACAACCGCATACAGGATTTCTCCCGGGCATCAACCATGCTCTGTAACTCGCTGCCCCACCTCATCACTCACTCGCCTACCCTGGGAACCTTCAAGAAACACCTAAAGACTCACCTCTTCCGACAGGCCTACAACCTGCCATGACACCCCGCTACACGCCCCACGACCGACACCTTCCCCACCCTATTGTATCCCCACCCACCCCTCGTTGAATGTGAGCCCACGCGTACAGGGTCCTCTCCTGTTGTACCTCTATGACCTTATTGTCTATGTTTATTGTACTTCTCCTTGTGTACCTTATCCTCATGTAAAGCGCCATGGAACCTATCGGTGCTATATAAATAAATAATAATTATAATGATGATGACTTTAAGCCCACCCACAAAACAACCTACACATCCTTTCCCTGAAAAAAGACAGACACAAAGCAGTTTTTGTAAACTGGGTATTATTCCGCCATAATGGTAAAAATGTCAGAATTTTTTTTTTTTTTTTTTTTTGGTACAACTTTGTAAACAGGAAAATATAAGAAATAATAACATAAAGAAATTGTGCAATGCACATGAACACAAAATAAAAAACAAAAAAATAAGGGGTCTACAGCTGCTGGTAGGTTGCCGCATCCTCCGGCCTTGCCAGTAAAGTGACACCATCACCCTGGTCCTGCAAGAGGTCAAGGGCCCCATGAATGGCCTCCGGCAACCCTTGAGGGTGGATCCTCTGGGCCGGTGTGGGGAAAAATGGTAGGTCCCTGTTAGGTGGCCATTGTGGAAAGGTAGGTACAGGCCTCTGGGGTGGCACATGGCTGTCCCGGGGTGTGGGCCTGTCTTGTAGGTTGTAGTGTCTGAATTGCCACTCCTCCAAATAATTGAAAACCTCACCAGGGTGGTTTGGTGGGCGACTGGCGTCAAGCACAATCTGTAATGCTGACCTTGCCCGCAGTTGCCTGTGAAATGGAATTTCATCCAGGAATGGTATCAGACTGTGGGCAAAGTCAGCATTACTTTGTGCACGCCGTCTATTAGGTGACCCGGGATCAGACCATGGCCGCTGTGAGGTGGGCATCCAGGTTCCTCCTCTTGCGGCCGGACATGCCCCAAAGCTGGGGTTGGTGCTGGTGGCGGCGGTGGTGGTGTTCGTGCTGGTGGTGGCGGTGGTGGTGTTGGTTCTGGTGGCGGCGGTGGTGGTGTTGCTGGTGCTGGTGGCGGCGGTGGTGGTGGTGCTGGTGCTGGTGGCGGCGGTGGTGGTGGTGTTGGTGCTGGTGGCGGCGGCGGTGGTGGTGGCGCCGGCCGTGGTGGTGGTGGTGGGTTTTCTCCACGCAGCCTTCTGTTTGGCGGTGGAGGGTTCACAGCACGCCGCCCTCTGTAGTAAGCTTCTCTGTGGGTAAAGTAAAAAAAAATTTGGTGAATGCATTGCATTTGGAAGCAAAAACATAGGTCAAACATTAAGTTGCACGCTTTTTAGACTCTGTGTATCTGTGTATTATTAATCAGATATTTGTTATTATTATGAAAGAATAACCAACTGTACATAACATAAAGGAATACGTGACTTTCTTTGCTAATTCCATACTAATACATAATTTTTCACCCCCTGATTAACACCCCCCCCCCCCCATCCCATCTAATCTAGACGATCAATAACACCAATGGTTCACATGAAAAAAAAAAAGTCCCCCTGACTTCACTTTTAACTTGACATACTTAATTCACAAAACTTTTAGCTTATATCATCTATATAAAGCAGGGAAGGGGTTGAAAGGTATACAATATATATATATATATAATCTATTTATATAATCGGGAGTTTGAAATTCCGGCACTGTAGCCTAATCCCAAACTCCTTAGCGTCACTGCGAGCGGAGACGCGTATGCGCCTTCGCGAGCCGCAGACGCTTAACTCACACAGCCGCTATAGCGTTTTCTGTAGCGGCCTCGCGCCCTCCGCTCACAGCAAGACCTGCGCCCCTCACAGCGCCCAATCCGCCCCGGCATGCTGGCATTTGTACTTCCCCCGTCTGTGCACCCACAGGTCTTAGCAGATCACTGATGCTGACAGCGGGGGGGGACAACACAGACAATCAAATCAGGAGGAGGTCAGTGTCAGGAGGAGATGACAGACGCCCGCCGGGGCCTGTGACACTGCAGAGGTCACAGCGGGGCTGTGTGTGCGGACAACGGGGAGGCCGGGGGCTACGGACGTACCGGACACGTCCTCTGCTCCTGGAGATGTGCCGCGGTTCCGCGCTCGCAGCGTATCTGACGCTGGAGCCGCGCTCACCACGCCCACACCACGCCCTCTGCCAAACAACCCACACCTCTCACTAACCTCCTGCAGCTAACCACACCCCATGTTTACCTTTGCCATGATGTCATTTAGCTGCGGCCGCTATCTTTAATAAGGTCAGAAATGATGGCAGTAATCGGATCTCTGCTCCCTCTAGCACGCCCCAACACTGTAGCACCATCTATTAACCCTATTCTCATCACCTATATACTCTGCTACCCACTGAGCCGCCTGTATACTCTGCTACCCACAGACCCGCCTGTATACTCTGCTACCCACAGACCCGCCTGTATACTCTGCTACCCACAGAGCCGTCTTTATACTCTGCTACCTCAGACCCGCCTGTATACTCTGCTACCCACAGACCCGCCTGTATACTCTGCTACCTCAGACCCGCCTGTATACTCTGCTACCTCAGACCCGCCTGTATACTCTGCTACCCACAGACCCGCCTGTATACTCTGCTACCCACAGACCCGCCTGTATACTCTGCTACCCACAGACCCGCCTGTATACTCTGCTACCTCAGACCCGCCTGTATACTCTGCTACCCACAGACCCGCCTGTATACTCTGCTACCCACAGACCCGCCTGTATACTCTGCTACCCACAGACCCGCCTGTATACTCTGCTACCCACAGAGCCGTCTTTATACTCTGCTACCTCAGACCCGCCTGTATACTCTGCTACCCACAGACCCGCCTGTATACTCTGCTACCTCAGACCCGCCTGTATACTCTGCTACCCACAGAGCCAAAATGGAAACTAATGTATATATTTATAAATAATACTAAATGTACACAACAGTGCTGCAGACACATACCTTGGCATACGGGCCACCGGGTGAAGGAAGGACAGCCGGTCATAATAGTGGTAGTGGTTGAGCAATGGAGCGGCTCCCGGTTGTCTCTCTGAGTACTGCCGGTACTGCTTCTTATGCTGGTCCCGGCAGCTCCTCCATCGTTTTTTAAGATGGTCAACTGTGAAATGATTTGAAACCGGGTTTAGAGATGTGTAATATTTGAAACAACAAAAGTATGTGTACAAATCAACAATAACATTTTATTCATTTTGTGTGTGTAATGTGTATACAAGGCACAGTGACACGACAGTGTGGAACATCATCAACAGCATTACGGACGTGGCCACAATCACAAATGAGGCAGGACACATGTCAACACATAGAGAATGTAATAGTGCGGGCACCAGACTCTGGTCATTAGTGGTATTTATATACACCCAACCCCTTGGCCGAAAGAGCCAGGAGGATCAGACATTAAACTCATTGTACTGTTGTGAGCCCATCCAAATATAGGCAACTATGCGGTGGAGCATGATAACACATTCAGGGTCCTGTATACCCTGCTATGGGGGCCCTGTATTCCCACTGCTGGGGGCCCTGTAAACCCACTGGGCCACTGTCTACCCACTGCTGGGGGCCCTGTATACCCACTGCTGGGGGGGCCTGTACACACACTGAGGGCCCTGTATACAGGGACTGACTGGCACCCTACAGTTTGGGTCGCAACCCTCCCTCACCGGCCCGACACAGGTGAGGACGGGGGGTGGGGAGGGTGATGACTGGCGGCCGCCTCACAGTCACCGCAGCTCCCGCATTCTCCTATGGCTCGCTCCCAGCCGCAGCCTCGCGCTCCTCACAGCCGCTCGCTAACAGTCGCAGCCGCACGCCACTCACAGACGCTCACTCCCGGACGCAGCCGCGTGCTGATGACGTCATCGCGCGCCCAGGAGCTTCCGTTTCCGCCTGCTGCTTCAGGGACATGCGGATTATTCATGCTCCTGCAGCCGCATGACCCGTGGCACCTGGGCCAGTCCGCCCCTGCCTGTATACCACAATATGGGGGGGATGTATACCCATCTGGGGGCCTGTATACTCTGCAGGGGGAGGTGTATACTCTGATGGGGGCTGTCTACCAGTGATAGCCGCTGTATACCAGGATGGCGGTGAATATGTTTTCATAGTTTTTCGGGGCAAAAATAGGGGGGTCGGCTTATACACGGGTCGGCTTATACACGAGTATATATACAGTAAATGCAATATATAACGTGTGAACTCATTTAACTTACTTAGATTGCTCTGTTCCTCATGGTCACTCCGATGGAACGCAGGGAACATCTCTTGGGCGATCTCTCTCCAGGCTGTATTAATTAGGGTCGTATCCCCATACTCAGGATCTGTAGGGAGCCATAGAAATGGACGAGCCTCCACAAGTGCAATAAGACGCAGTGTGTTCACCGTGCCACGTCCTGCTGCCATGATTGCACTGATGAATGGATCGCTCTGTGTGTGCGCCTGTCAGCGCGACTCGCTTCCTGTTTCCTTAAAGCATGGTGTGTGCTGGAGAATCGCTTCCCCCGCATCATCGGCTACAAGCCTCAAAATAAGAGAAACACCAGCGAGTTTGGACTCGCACACTTTCAGAGACACATCAGCGAGTTGTAAATGTCATTATTCGCTATTACTCGGGTCCCTATTCATTAACATTGGACTCGCTGGACTCGCAACGAGTCCCGAGTCCTTGACTCGGACTCGTTGGGGTCTTGCGATTCCGAGTCTTTTCGGACTCGCTCATCCCTAGGTGGGATGAATCTGATTAAAGTGTTCATGGAACGTCTACAGCTATTGCTCAGACTCCGTCCAGATGATTAAAATATCATAGGCCAGAGGCCTGATAGGACGAAAGGATAAAAAGTCTCTTTCAAGTTTTGCCATGAAAAGATTAGTATATTGTGGTGCAGTTTTGCTTCCCATTGCTGTGCCAGTCTCCTGTAGATATATGTTGTCATCAAATGTAAAATAGTTGTGTGTGAGGATGTATTTTGTTAGCTTCACCATAGAATCAGCATCAATCACTGTTTTTTTCCAGGAAGACTTTGCAGGCATTTAATCCATCCTGGTATGGGATATTGGAGTACAGACTTTCCATATCCATGGTGGCAACGAAGGTTCCTTCTAGTAGAGGACCTATTACTGATAGTTTATTCAATAAGTCAGCTGTGTCTTGAATGTAGCAGGGTGTCTTTTTTTACCAGGAGTTGGAAAACACCCTCTACCCACCCGGAAATTTGTTCTGTGAGGGTGCCCACACATGAAATATAGCATGTGGACATTAACTGTGGGCTTAGAAGAGAAGAAGGCATTTAGATTTGGGAGATCAAGCTTTGATGATTTTCTTTTTAGGGGGCGAGGAAACATAGCGCATTTCAAGAACCTTTGTGTGGCCACTAACATGTTAGCCGCCAATATTTCCACTTAAAGATGATGTACCTAAGTAGTGATTTTTTTTTGTTGTTGGTTGAATTGAAAGTTATTGGTACCAATTTGGGTATAGAACATTTTGAATCAGCCAACATTTATTCTGTGCTCTATACTGTGTATTTACATTCAGGTTTCCAGCTACATCTGTAAAATATAGGATTCAGATGAAACCCACAAATGGATCCATTCACTAATGAAGCAGCAGAGTAACTCTGTACTCTATTTGGCCTCTGTTCAGCAGTGTCCTTCTTTTCCAATGTTCACAAAACTGTGGTTGGTCGCACTTTTGTGCATGCCCAAAGACACCACCAGGCCACAGGTCAGATGGAAGTTCAAAATATCTTCCTCTTCTTCATTACAGTGAATTTCCCATTGAAAATTTTGTCATGATCATATTATTTAGAGATTTACACATAATGTCGGATTTAAGCGCTCAGCGTAGACCGTAGGATAAATGTGAGCCAAACCTTACTGCAATCTTTGGAAGGCAGAATAAACTAATCAGCAGCAGTTGAAGAATTGGCATTATGAATATTTTTACACAGTTCACATTGCGGTATAAGTGATTAGGCAGCTTTACTCATCAGGTCGGTAGATAGATAGAAGAGGGAGTAGGGTTCGGAGCTCTGCATCTAGCTCCTCCTCTGCCTCTAGTTCCTCCCTCCTCCTATTATCATAGAATCTTATCAGTAACTTTTGCCATCTCCTATCTCAGTAATGGGAAAGTCTTCACTGAATACAGATTTTACCTCAGAATTGATAATGTTGATAATGACTGTTCAATTCTGGCTGCAAAAGACGCAAGCTTGTTTAATAAGATATGAAGTTGCTTAATTGTATGATTAATTTGTGATATAGAAATTAATATAACGGTTATGCTTTAAGGCTCTTACTGGCTAGTTAGGCAGAGCTGTAATTAGATGCATACAATGGAGCATTGTTCTCCATAAAAGTCATGGTTTTCTTGAAAGATTCAGACATTTTCCTGTACCACTGCTTGAAAAAAAACATATTTTAAAAATTGGCAGTCGGTTTAGAAATTGATCTTGAGTGCGTTTTCAACCCAAAAATGGCACAGTCACTTATTCTTAATTATGCCAGCCATTAGCACTACTCCACCTTTATCTGGCTGGCCTCTGAGTCAAAGTGCAGGTCTATTACAAGAAGTGATCCAGCCACTGGCTCTTACATCTGGTCTGTAACTCTCATCAGTCCAAAAAACCTTTGAAAAAAATTTGTCTTCAGATATGTCTTGCCCAGTCTGGTTGTTTCAGCTTATGGTTCTTGTTCAGTGGTGGTGGAGTTTCAGGCCTCCCTACATTGGCCATGTCCATGAGCACTGAATACATTATATTTTTCGGCGCCCAAGGGAAGCTCCAGCACTTGGATAATGAGTTCTTTTTTGTTTCAAGGTTGAGTTTTCTCAAATATTTGGAAGTTAATATGCATCTTTTTTATCAACATGTTTTTTGTGACCTTGTTGACTATTTTCAACAAAACGTTTAATGGCTCTGTGATCATACCCCAATATCTTAGCTATGTCAAAACTGCTGCATCCCTCTATAAGACATTTAATAACTTTTTCACTGAGGAGAATAAGCAGCCAAATAATTATGTACAACTTCATATGTATGTATACATATACCCATGGTTGAAAGTGATGCCATTGTTTTTCCCAGAAAATTATTGCAAATAGACACCTTGATGTTTTCTTCTACATATGTTTATTTCCTTTGTGTGTTCGAGAACAACACAAAAAAACTGTGAAAAAAAGGCAAATTGGACATAATTTTACATAAGACTCCAATAATGGTCTGGGAAAAATTGATAGCACCCTCATCGCAACATTTATTTGCACATCCTTTGGAATAAATAACTGCAATCAATCACTCTTTCTTTAACCATCAACAAGCCTCTTATGGTGCCGTCACACAGCACGATCTGGCCAGCGATGTCGGAAGCAATGCGCGGGTGCCCGCTCACTTCCGACATCGCTGGCCAGCTGTCACACAGTATCGCTGCGGCCGGCGATGCCGTAGCGATGCGGGCGGTGACATCGCTCGCTGCGCTGGGCTCAGCCCAGCGAGCGATCCGCAGCAACGCTGCTGTATAGGCTGGATCGCCGCCGACATCGCTCTGGCGATGTCACACGGCGCGATCCAGCCTTATCGCAGGTCGCCGGTTGACAGGTTTACGGTTCTTCCCGTAAACCTGACAACCTGCGAGCAGCGATAAAACGCGGTCGCGCCGCTCGTTTACACAGCGCGACGTCGCTAGCGACATCGCTGATACGTCACTTTTTCGGCGATGTCGCTAGCGACGTCGCCAGGTGTGACAGCACCATTACACCATTCATTTGAAATTTTAGACTACCTTTTTTTTGCAAACTGCTCCAAGTCTCTCATATTAGAAGGGTGCTTTCCATCAACAGCAAGTTTAAGATCTCTCCACATGTGTTCAATGGGGTTTAGATTCAGACTCATTGATGGCCACTTCAGAACTCTACAGTGCTTTATTTCTATCCATCCTTGGGTGCTTTCCAACCCTTGACACTATGTTGCAAACAAAACTCCTTTGGTAATCGTCAGATTTCATAATGTCCTGCACACAGTTCAGGCACCCAGTGCCAGAGGCAGCAAGCGAACTTAATAAAATCTTTGAACCTTCTCCATATTTGAATGTAGGTACTTTGTCCTTTGCTTTTAAAGTCTAATTCCATTTTCAGTAAACAGTAAAATTATGTGCTTTACCAAAAGTCTGTATCTTGGTCACATCCGTTCTGAAGGATTTTGTCTTACATATATTTTGGAAAACGGCAGTCTAGATATTTTATGTCTCTGTGTCAGCAGTAGGTTCCTTCTAGGCCTGATGCCATGGTATTTCATTTCATTACTATGCAGACAGATAGTTTGTGCCGATATTGATGCACTGTACAGACTGCAGGATAGCTTGAATTTGCTTGGACCTTGATCGGGGCTGCTTATCCACCATTCCTACTATCCCGCATGGCAACTCTTCATCAATTTTTCTCTGCTCTCCATGTCAAAGGAGATAAGCTATAGGGTCATGAGTTGTAAATTTCATGAATATGTTGTGCACTGTGGTCAAAGGAAAATTAAGATTTCTGGAGATGGACATTTTAAAATTGCAATTCTTGATATTTTAAAATAATTTGCTTCTCAAATACTTAGACATTTCTCTTTTCCTCTTTCTGTTCTCCATGCTTAGTGCGGCACACACTTTGCCAGTTCCATTTGGCATTTTGTTTTGTTTTTTATGAAAATATGTCCAATTTGCCTTTATTTTTCTATTTTCTTGGTGTTGTCCCAATGCACACAAAGGAAATAGACATGTGTATGACAAAATGTGTCATAGGCCATGACTATATATATACACATTGTGAGGTAGCGCCCCAGGGGAACCCGCTTGGCACGGGGAAAATGACAGCAGCGACTACATTTTAACGGAACATAACCAGCAGATTTATTAATTTCTGTCATAAACCGCTTTCAACACATAAACCATAACACTGTATTGACATTTCATATGACATAACGTACACATTAGTATATCACATGACCTTATAATATAGGACATTAGACTTACGTTTTCCCCAGCACTTCAAGGCGTCACCCACTGACCCTTGCAGACCTCAGTCTGGTTCTAAATACGGCTATCACCGTCTATCACCCTGACAGGGATCTTTCCCCATCCTGCTGTAGGGATCCTCAACCTACTCCTAGGGAGTCTCAACCCACACTGCATCATTCAGCACACATGGCACTTTTCCATAAGCCATCACATCCATCACACATGGCATTTTTACATAAGCTATCACATAGTCAACAGGACCATATCACGACTAGCACAGTCAGTCCCAAAGTCGGCTACACTTATGACCGCCTGGCCCTTGAGCCGTCCTCGGTCTCTCTCGCCGTCCATATGACCACCTGGCCCTTGAGCCGTCTTCGGTCCTTAAATCATGCATATGACCGCCTGGCCCTTGAGCCGTCTTCGGTCCTCATCACTGGCTGGCATGCACACATCAGGTGCACCGGCATGGAGCTGGCAGTCTCCCTTCACTTCCCCCACCGGGGACGGATCACTTCCAGCACGTCCTCACATGGCAGTGGTCTGGACTTCTGACCCCCATCGCCCTCTCTCTCAATCATACACCTGGCAGGTTCTTATCCAGGCTGCCTCACCCACAGCTGCAACACAGTGAGTCAATCAGCACATTGCACACTCAGACCTGAGATGTGATTAACCCCCTGTGCACCATTCAGGTTTAGCCCAGCAAAGCACTCATACACAGGTTCAGACACAGCTGCTCATTAGGTTCATGACATAACCCAGATCTTCAGCACTCACACTCAGCTGTTTCACTCAGCTCATGAAAACCCTTCACCTGTTAACCCCCTGTACACCGGACAGGTTTCACACAGCACACACAATCAGGAAAACCGGCCCATGTGAACAGAGACCTGCACTGATAACCCGTGTGAAGCACCCGGCCAGGGGCCACATCACCACAAAATATATACATATGATGATTTTATCATGAAACAATAAGAAGCATAATTCACTTACTTTAGAGATGACATATTAATAAAGAGGTATTCCTGATTGGAGCATTGCTTACCTGTTCAGTGGACAGAAGAGTTGAGCAGATTGATCTGCAGATGATAAACAATATCAAATTCGGCATGGACATTGACGATTTGGTTTGCAATTGGAAACCTGAGCAATGTATTAAAAAATCATCAAATGCAGTTTTGTTGGGGGAAAAAGGTTTGAAATTTAAAATGGGTTTAAAACTTTCCCTGATTGTTTGTGGCCTAAAACGCTCACCAGAAGATGCACTGGCTAGGAATAACACCTAACCATATGGTTAGGAGTGCTCCCATCCATCGGGTTCGCTGTTTTCTTCCAAGCTGTACAATTTTGTGGAGCTTTAAAATAATTTGTTAACCTTCTTGTAGTTACCAGGTGTTTTTGACACCTTACCATGTCCTTAAAACATCAGTTTAATCATTTAATTACATACATTTAGAATACACATTTTTGGCAAGTGCACAAGTGTGTTATGTGTATCATTAATATTAAACTAGGCCATGCATTGCTGCCCACTAGTCAACACCTCAGATGAATTAGTGAGCTGAATAAACTATTTTGTTTTCATTATTTCTCCTCCAAATATGTCAGGTCACAATGATCACTCCACCCAATTGCAAGCTCAGGTGCTGCCTGTGGCCTGGGGAAAAGGATTTGTAAGTCAGGTGTCTTCTGCAGACCACTCAATTAATCACGAGGATGGTATAACATCGGCCAGATTTTATTTGGAGAACAGTAACATGGAGAGGGACATGGTGGAACTGCTCCTGGTATTGTTGAGGTATGTACTGACACACAACTGCTTCTTGTTCTCCGGCCAGGTGTACCTCCAGGAGAGGGGGACAGCGATGGGGGCCAGTTGTGCCCCCTCGTATGCGAACCTTTTCCTGGGGGCATGGGAAAGAGAGATCTTTTCCGTGAACCCAGTTCCGGGCATCGAGAGGGCGCACAATTGGATGCGCTTCATCGATGACGTTTGGTTTGTCTGGGAGGGGGAGGAGAGTGAATTGAGGGAACTGATGGGGAGACTGAACGACAACAGTCTCAACATCAGGTTATCCTTCAAATATGGAAGGGAAATTGAATTCTTGGATATCCAGATTAAAACGGAGATAAACGGACATATAGTGACCGATATGTATAGGAAGCCCACATCCACGAATTCTCTGCTGTACGCGTCATCTTCTCATTTGGGGTCAACTATACGAGGGATCCCCATTGGCCAATTTTTAAGGGCTAAGAGAATTTGCTCTACAAGTGATTTGTTCGAGACGCAAGCAAAAGAATTAGAGCAGAGATTCGTGGATAGAGGGTATAGTAGGAGATGTATCAAACAAGGATATTGGAGAGCTAAAAATACATCTAGGAATGATCTCCTATACAGAAAGAGGGAGAAAGGGGAAGATCATAGAGATCAGGAGGTTGTAAGATTCATTACGACATACAACAAGCAATGGGGGGAGATGCGGCAGATAGTGGCAAAACATTGGGGCATCTTAACCTCAGACCCTGTACTGAAGGAGTGTCTCCCAGAAAATCCCAGTATAACAGCCCGCAGATCAAAAAATTTAAAGGACCTGCTAGTCAAAAGCTACTGGGAACAAAAAAAGGAAGTATCGGAAACATGGCTTCATCTTAAAGGATTCTTTCCCTGTAAGAACTGTAAGGGTTGCATGAATATGTACAAGTCGCGGGAATTCACCAATTTCGATGGTAGCAAGACATACGGCATTAGGGACTACCTGACGTGCACCTCAAAAGGAGTTGTATATCAGGGAGAATGCCCGTGTGGAAAATTCTATGTGGGGCTCACCACACGAGAATTAAGGGTTAGGGTTAGGGAACATATCCGAGATATAGAGAAGGCGAAGGATGAGGAGGATGTGGTTAAACTCAAGACTATCCCTAAGCACTTTAAACTATATCATGGATGTGATGCCTCCCTGTTGAAGATAAAAGCAATAGATATAGTTAAAATGGGAAGCAGAGGGGGCAATCTGGCCAAAAAGTTGGCCCAGACTGAGAGTAAGTGGATATACCGGCTTGGTACGTTGGCTCCACAAGGTCTAAATGTGAACAGAGGATTTGGAGCCTTCTTATAAGTAGATGTAGACAGTAGAAGAGGAATCAGTTGAGCAGTTCATGTATAGTCTATAACCATAGTAAAACCTTGCATGAAATGGTTTTAATTGTTTTAATTTTTTTATAAATTTTAGATAATTTTAATTCAAATTTATACCCTTGGATGAAATCGTGAGCAGGTGGATCATTAACAGCACGAAAATAAGTCATCTAAAGAAGAAGAACATAGAATATACAGACATACATGTATAAGATGACGATATAAGTAATATGTGATATAAGTATAGTATTGGTATTAGGGGGGAGGGGAATTAAGAATTAAGACAAAATAAAATAAAAACATGCTATAGAATTGGATATAAGAGAGTGGTTAACCTGCAATAATCCATAATTAACTTAATATGAGGTAGATAGGGAGTGAGCTCAAGGGTAATGATCAGTTAAAAGTGAGAAAATAATATTTATGTAGAAAATGGGGGATGTAAATATAATTTTTACAGAATTGTTATACATAGTAGTTCATAAGTTCGTATGTGGGTATCACGGAAGAAGAGCAAAGTAATTAGGCACTGTCACTTAAATATTGAAGACATTGGTGGTGCGAAATTTTGATTTTACATTAGTATGAGTCACTAATTATGTTTTAATGTATAACCATACATATATATATAATTTATATTGTATTTGTTTTTCATGGTTGGATATGTGCACTGTCACTTTAAATAGTCACCAGTATGATTTATTAATTTAATATTTATTATTATGATTACACATTTATATAATGTATGGTTGAATATGATTGTATATCGATGCACTGTCACTTTAAATGTGAAATATGACTGTATATGGATGCACTGTCACTTTAAATATGAAATATGATTGTATATGGATGCACTGTCACTTTAAATATGAAATAAAACAACAATTATTAATATTTTACATTAAATTATTATTGCACATGTTTTGTAAGGTGATACCAGGATACAGGTGTACTTATAAACTCAATTTGGGGAATAGGATGGGATGAGGAGTTGTTAATAAAAATGGGAATAATAATATAAATAAATAGTGGAAATGTCATATATACTATCCATATTACAGAACCAACTATGGAAGAGTATAATAATTTCCCATTATCAGGTGTTAATAACGTGGCACATAATATAATCTGAGCCCCAATCTGCAGAAGTATTGATAAACGATCATAGCGAGTTTTCAGCCCTTAACAGTCAATACTGAGCCTCGGCGAGTGCGCATGACAGGCTCAACGCACACCCAGACTCGGCACCTGTCATGTGACCCGCTGGCACGCAGACTTGCCTGCTTGCGGTTCACAGGCAGGATGTGCGAGCTCTGGCTTGACACGTGGTGCGTTGAGCCGGAAGTGATGCGCCGTAATGACGGCGGCTGTAATGAGTTAGCAATCACTAGAGGGTATATAAATAGTAGCGAGCGAGGAGTAAGGTTACGCCCTGAGGAAGGAGACGAAACGGCCGTAGGCGGTGGGGGTGCCAGGACCGCGGCTATACAACTATTTTCTGACCAGGTATGATATAAATAAGGGGACACTGGGAACTAAAAAGGCAGTAGCACACAAGGTGCCAATAAGAGGTGAAAGGGCACTATTAGATCATAGATGTGCACACAGAGTGTATGATCTGGACATATGATAGTGGGCACCTATAATTGAAGTATTGAGGTGGCATGATATTATGACCTATGCTAAAGAAAGGGGAGAGTGCATAGATGTCCAGACGCACTACTGAATGCCTGAAGTGATAAATTAATAAGGAAATAGTACCCCTATACATTCCTGGTATCACTGGTTACTATATAAACTGTATAAATAGCGATGTATTTGGTCTGAGTCCTGGACCCAGACATGAGTTAATTCTGTTATCAGGACACCCCTATTTAGAGTAAGTAATATTTTACATGATTTTTATGGAATAAGTTGTAAATTTATACTAATAAAGTGATCACTTAAAAAGTAGAATTTGTTCTCATATTTTCACCTAAGAGCCCTTGGTAGGGAATTCTGGGTGTTTTTGAAGCAGTTGTGGTGCAAGGTGAGGCAATACAGGTTGGGGACATTTGAGATAATAAAGAGACATAACCGCAGAGCCTGACACCGTCTTGGCAGTGCAGTACAATGCAGCCATACTGTGCTACACTTTGCTACTATTTGCCTGCAGTTTGCAGTAATAAAAATGATGGATCCACCTTAAGATATGCCTGCTCCAGAGGATGTCATCTTACTTGCCACCCCAGGGTCAGATGGTGTTTCAGTACCAGATCTGGAGCAGCCCGCACAGGACACATATGTCACCTGGAGCTCCACCTTACTACCCGAAATGGGCCTAATTTGCAGCGAGGTCAGGATCCAGTGCTTGGATTGGATGCTAGAGGATGTCTTGAGGAGCTCACATTCAGGAGGTGAGCCATTCCCATTGCCAGCCAGGAACAGCACATGTCTCACTCAGAAGGATCTTCTGCCTGCCTGGCATTACTACACATTTAGCTGGTGCTGCAGCTGCTGGATCAGCAAATCCAGAAGCATGAACAAGAGGTCAATGAGGATGAGGACGAAGAAGAGGAGGTGGGAGCGATCAGAAAGCTGCAAGAGAGTTTTTACTCCAATTAAAGTGGGCATGTTTTCAGGATTTATTTAGAACTGAAAAAGATACTTAAATCATCACCTCTGCAGGTGATGAAATTAGCACCTGTGCCATGCTAAAGAAATCCTGAAAACTTACATTGTTTTCAGACATTGAGGACTGTAATTCGTCAGCCCTGCCCTAGACATCTCTGTGCAGGTGGCCAAGGGGCAAGAGGAATCCTCAAACCCTTTCACCACAACTGCATCTCTTACCTGACTTTCTTAGATCCTGTGGCATGGTGCATTGTTTGATGTTTTTTTGATGCAGATTTTGATGCAGATTCTCAAAATCTTCTTTAAAAGAACTATGCAATAAAGTACAGTGGGCGCAGGGCCTTGCAACAATATGGTGCGGTCATATTCAAAGAAAGTATCACCCATATGCTATGGTACAACAGAGAACTTCAGCCTGCAGACCCTGCTAATGGTTATATTCTGGCTGTTTTCAAAATTGCGGGGGGGAGACCCACAACAAGTTTCTCAATTATTTATTTATTTTTATAGTTATCTGATTTCAGTTCGGTTGCCATTTAGCCCTGCCAGCAGAAAAGCTGGTCAGGACTCTTTGTCTTTATCCATTAGGGGAGGAGGAAGCAGTGCATATATCTGGTGTTCATGAGTGGGCCCAGAAGCATGGTGACAGTGGCGCTGAAGCTTGCTAAGTAATTGTGTCGGAAGATAATGTCTGTGCTAAAACAGCTGAGCACCAAAGTAAAATGGTTTGAGCTGTGTTTGTCAGCTTTTAACCCCTTTGATGGTGTTTTCTAAGCCCTTGATTTTGCCTCCTATAGTTTTGAATGGAGTTTGAAAGTTTGGTAAACTGTTCGCTGATATATTTGGTGAACATATGCTGGTTCGGCAACCGAAACAAACTTTAAAAGGTTCGCTCGTGTCTACTCACATGGTCTTTCATAGTTTTATCAAACAGAATATCGTAACTTGTACAGCGGTGGCCAGTACCTGAGTTATCAGTAATCCCAGTTCTCAATCTAGCACAGCAAAACACAGATGTCTCAGTTTGTTTGGCAAAGTTGGATTCCATCTCAGGATTCACTGAAAAAATGAATTGTATAGATTATATTGAAATGAAATTCATCTCTCTCTCTCCCTTACAAACACCAAGAGTGTTGCATGTGTATTTTCTAAGCAATTACAGGTTTTCCATTTTTTGCTATTGAAAGCAAATTTAATCAAGAATAAGCACATTTTTAGGAAAAAATTAGCAAAGCTGCTGAATTTTAATTTTCATCTCTAGTGGATAGGGAATAAATGTCAAAGTATTGAATCTTAGTGACTAATTGACTCACTTTCCTAACATTACAATGGGAACTGTATAATTATGTTCCATCTGAAGGTGTGTTGTCTGTATTTGCTGGAGTCTTGGGTTCAAATCTCACAAAGAACAATACCTAAAAGAAGTTTGCATGTTCTCCCCATGCTTGTGTGGATTTCCTTCAGGTTCTCTGGTTTCCCCAAAACTTCAAAGACAT
The DNA here is from genome assembly GCA_033576535.1 of Allobates femoralis. NCBI lineage: Eukaryota > Metazoa > Chordata > Amphibia > Anura > Aromobatidae > Allobates > Allobates femoralis. Next base: position 215,705,076 of record JARQOC010000003.1, read on the forward strand.
TCTGATATGGAATTTAGATTGTAAGCCCGATGGGGACACTGATGATCACATCTTTAAAGCGCTGCAGAACATAATGATGCTATATTAAATAAATATTAATAAATTACACTACAATAGTTAAAGCATAACTGGCGTTTACTTGTTTTTTAATAATAATGTAGAGCAAGTGATTCTAATTAACTTTTAATTTTACTTTATCAGATAACTTTGTTTAAAAAATATTCATAAACTTTCCACAAGGTGTCCCCCACTACACTGTCAAGCCGACATACTGTATGTTCATTCTCAGTCAGATCAGTCTTCACACTGAATACAGGGCATGTAACCATATAAGGGAAAGGGGGCGTGTCCTACATTGTGTGCGAGCTCCTGACTGCAGCTGGTGAGGAAACACTGCACTCAGCTCAGCCTACAGCACAGTTGCTAAGCAATGTCAGAATGCCAGGATCAGTGCAAACTCCTCTTTCCTTGGCTGCAGCTTCTGATCTGTCATCTGGCTCCTTTTCTGCTTAGTCATGAGCTCTTTTAACCCCTTGACTGTTTGCTCCCCACAAATAAAGTAAAATTTTAAAAAGAACACAGCACAATGTGAGAAAATAAATCACATGGCACAAAAAACATTATCTTAGCCGCTATGTGACCCATCATTAACAATCAGTGCAGTATTGTTGTTTTTTTTTTTTAAATGAAAAGACATGTACACTTTAAGGTGTAGTTATGTGCTATGCTACTAATGATCTGTGTCCTTCATATTTATTGTGTTATTTTTATCAATAAATCTTCTTGATTTTTGTAAGTATTTAATTTTTTATTGATTCTAATTGATGTGGTTCATTCTTGTTTAGTTTTATTGTACCTTGACATATTATTACATTTGTCTTTAGGCCAATATCTTTTTTACTTTCGCACAAGTGCAAGAAAATCTTGCATTGCTTTCTTCTTAATGTTATGGTGGGTTTACACACACCAATTTATCTGTTCAATATCTGAACCGATCTCTGGTTGCAGTGAAATCATGGATACATTGCTCCATTTTGTGGCTGTGTACAACATGGAGCAATCTATCCATGATTTCACTGCAACCAGAGATTGGTTCAGAGATTGAACAGATAAATTGGTGTGTGTAAACCCACCATCAATCAATAAGGCTGCTCAGATCTGGGGAGATTAATCTCTCTCTGATCTGTACTTGAGATCCGATTGCAGAATCGAATCACAGCTGCATGAAGCTTGGTCATGCTCTCGCATCGGATTCAATATGCCAGTGTGACTCCAGTCTTATGCTTTGTGTACTTCTAAATTGAGACTTCATTCTGATTCTGTCTGCTTCGGGTTTTACTTTACCCTTTAAATGCAAAAAAGAGTTCCAGGTAATCAGAGTAACCTGTAGTGTAGCTACGACCATGATTTGAATACCGGAGGACAAGAAAACAGATCCTAGGATTTCTTTTTTTCTATTTCTATTATTTTGTAAAATTTTGTTTCGATGTTACTCAACATACTGGTCTAACATTCAAGTTTTGCATATAGGGCATCATACTCAGGGGTGCACCGAGCCCCACTGCCGCCTGAGCCGCGGCACTGATTACGGGGGGGGGGGTGGGTGCTACTGATGCCTGGGGCTGCCGCCCCTCCTACTGGGACCGGGTCGCCACTGCCGCAGTGATTGCTGGCCGCGGCCGTGAGTACCGGGGGGGGGGGGGGGGTGCTACTGATGCCTGGGGCCCCTGCCGCCCCTTCTGTGCCTCTCCCCCGGCGGTCGCCGTTACCTCCGGTGCGCGGGGTGAGCGGCCGGCGCCATGACAGGGGGAGGCTGTTTGCATTGAGGCGCCGCCCCCTTCTGCACAGCCGCTCCCCCTGCCGGCTGCCGCCTGAATGACAGGGCTCACACTGTCCAATGGACGGTGCGGCCCTGATCATACTATCATTTTAATGTTTCAGTCCAAGTTGGACTTTCATCAGAAAATCATATTGCCGCAGATGATGATGTATACAAGTTATTGGGACTATGAAAAAAAGAGTGTTTTGTTGGGGTCAATAAAATACCTCATCTTCTTAGACCTCTGTCAAGCAATCTGATTGCCAAACTGGAACCTAAACCTAAACATTACAGCAAGTATGTATTGTGATGACTAAAAATAAACGGTGAGTTGGAACATCACTACAAGGATAAGGTAAGTTGTTATAATTTTTTGAACAGAGTGCAATCCCATCCAGGCACCTCTGATCATAGTAATGCAGAGTCCAGAAAAGAAATTGTTATTTGGACCATAATCTATCAGCAAAAGATGATATTGACATAGTATTATTATTATTATTATTATTATCACATATATGATAAAGTTAGGATTAACACCACTTAATAAGTAAGTGAAGTAATATTTTGATAAAGAGATATCATTGTCAAAAATAATATTAAAATATTTGTAAATTGCATAAGTCCAAATGGTTATCATTTAAAAGACATCTGGAAATATAGTGATGATACCCAAGTGAAAAATGTAATAAGGAAGTTCATCATATTAGACCACATTTTATAGAAACAATATGTTATTCATGTCTCATCTTAGTAAACCAAGATTATTATAATTTACAGTAATGCATAATTTGCTCAAAATATGTTATTTGGCTACAAAGAAATTAGTAACTTGATTGCAGGATTTAACATGATAATTTGCATGATAATGTCTTCACTTCACTTATAATTTAATTTACAGAATTGTTTAAACATGAGTCATGCAAGGCAAGTACAGAATACAAAATGCAAACTCTGTGTAGTTTATCTGATATTAGCCACTGTACAGCATAATACCTTTCAGATATTCTAGTAAAAAAGAAAAAGAATATTAAAATTAATATAGATAAACAAATTCTATCAACCCAAACTGCCAGTATAAAGCACACTGACGAGACAATAGTAACAATTAGTGATGGGTGAATACAAAAATATTCAGGTTTGAGTTATCTGTATTGAATACATCGTACTATTCGAGTACTTTTCATGAATGATGAACCTAATGCAAGTCAATGGGTAACTCAAATATATTTCCAGCGGACACTACCAGCAGGTGTTGGGGGGCAGTAAGATTGCTGAAATTGATGAAACAGAAGGGAACAGCATAGAGAAGATGTCTGGATGCATTTCTGTCTAACAGCTGCTCTTTGAGAATAATGTTGACAGCAAATTACTCCATTTTTACGTAGTGACAATAAGACCTACAAAATCAAACCTAAATTTGATTTTACAGGAAAAAATGTTAAGAAACATTCTTACCTGTATAACATTTGTATATAAGGCAAAATTAAGAAGAGAACTCCAGCCCCCTCCCTTCATCCCTTTAGCCTATATTCAAACGCAGATAACCAAACTTATACCCAAAGTCAGAATAAATGCAAAAATATTCCAAAAATGCAAAATCTTTATTAAAGTAAATATAACAAGGATAGGCACAATACAGACAAACTTAGAAAAAACAGAAACCCTTCAGAACCTAAGAAAAGAAGGAGTAAGACCCCTGAAACTCCAAGCTACAAACATTCAAGAAATTCTACAATGTTAACAGGGGCACATTGCTCAATAATAGGACTATGCAGTGATTATTGTTATGAGTTCGATGAAGACATACCCCATAAAAAACGGTCACCTGACTTCATGGGCCAGTAATCCACTGACCTGACATATCACTGTCTGGCAGATGGGGAGCCTGTGAGCCAAGGAGCTCAAAAATCACAGAGTAGATTAATACTCAAAACTAAAAGAAACCTATAGTAATGTTTTTTTTAAGTCAATCAAGTATACAGGTTAAACAAAAGGCTATCTTCAATCTTTAAACTGTTACAGCAATCGAACTAGCATTCTCATTACCCATATAAGGCCCCTTTCACATCAGCGGTAAGTGCTGATCGCGGCAGTTGCGGTGAACAAAACGCATATGCCGCAGTTACCGCATAACGGCCACACTTGCGGTTCACCTGCGGCAAGCCCCATGCAATGTCTATGGGGCTTGCGGCAGGTGTGGCACAGTTGCGATTTCGGCACTTGCCGCAGATGCGTCCGCCAAAAAAAGCGATGTCAGCCGCAGTTTTTTCACGGCCACATCTGCCGCGAGTACCGAAACCGCACTTGCCGCACCTGCTGCAGACTTACCGTAAGCCCCATAGACATTGCATGGGGCTTGCCGCAAGTGAACCATAATTGTGACCGTTACGCAGTAACTGCGGCAGATGCGTTTTTTTCACCACAACTGCCGCTATCAGCGCTTACCGCTAATGTGAAAAGGCCCTAAAATAGGTAAATTGCTAGTGAGCCAATAATGCTTTCACATGGTAAGAGAAAAGTATATCCAGCCTCTGCATAACAGCATGTCAGTAGTACACTCAAAAGACCTTGTACATAGCAGCAAAAATGAGCAATATATACAGACCTTGTAGATGTATTGCAGAGCAGGGGGACAGGGGACGCACACCAGCTCCAATGAAAAATGTAATTTTAACATTTAACTACCTTATCTGGCCATGTTGTGTTTGTGACAGATATGATCAGACACCTCCAGTTTAATTTATGAAGGATGGACTCTGAAACTCACCCTTAAAGAAAGGGTCCGAATCATAAAAATATCTATTTTAAGCTTTCCGGCAAGGTCCTGTGCTTCCAGGACCTGTGGTGACGTCATGTTCTCGCGGAACTCCGGTCATGTGACCGGAGTTCCCACGAGAACTGACGTCACCACAGGTCCTGGAAGACACAGCACCATACCGGAGGCTTTTATTTTAACACTTTATTTGACTTTATTTCATTTCCACAATGTATGTATATACATTGTGGAAGTGAAAAAGCCCCACAAGCCCGGATTGTTCGTTTTCCGGGGTGTTCGACGGTGTTCGTCGAGCATTCGACAAACATTCGTCGAACACCCCGTCGATTCGACGAATCGAATCGAATTCGAACACCGGGGTGGCGGCTCATCCCTACTAAGAATCTCCAATAAAGGGTTAAAAAAAACACCACACAGAGAAAAATTATTTATTAAAAATAAAGACACAGACACCATTAGGGACTCCAACTTTATTACCACCACATATCCCTCCAAAGACCCAGGTCTTCTCTCTTCTTTCTTCTCTCTTCTGTCTTCTGTCTTCCTTCTTCTTCTTGTTGCAGCGCCGGTAAGCAGAGAGTTAACTGTGCTGTGACAGCGGGAACCTATTAAACATGATTTAGCTATTGTAGCAGATAGAGCCTGAAGCTTCCGAGACACATCTGCGATTTGTAAATCGCACATTACTCGCTTCCCCATTCATTAACATTGGACTCGCTAGACTCGCAACGAGTAGCGAGTCCCGGGCTCGGACTCGCTAGAGTCAAGCGATTCCGAGTAATTTAGGACTCGCCCATCACTACCTTCCAGTAATTCTCAGGCTTGTCTAAATGTTGTTGAAAAAACTTTAAAGGCACTTGACCCTGCTTTTTGTTTAGCAGTGGAATCTTAATTGGCGAGGATGAATACAAACCATGGAGGCTCTGTGCATAACTTATTGTTTTCTTTAAAGGGAACCTGTCACCTCCTAAAAGCCACCTAACCTATCAATACATGTCCCTGCACCTTCCTATTACCATTATAACTATCCCTCTCTCTGCTAAATGCTTGTTTTCAATGTTGCAAAAAATTTTTTTATACTTACTCATTAGGATGATAATGAAGTGGGGGTTATATACAATAGTCCCCCTGGTCGTGTTGGTTTGCAGCCTCCATGATCCTTTATCACGCCACGGGGGGCGTGATATTGTAATAAGAGTCATCTCTGGCCCAGCCTCTCTCTGCTGCTTCTGCTGTGATGGCTCTTCCTTCTACTCTCTGTCACTCACAGCATGCAAATCATGTGTCCTGACGTCAGCTTCAGCTTCCTGCCCTGACAAAGCATAAACATCACAGCAGAAGCAGCACAGAGAGGCAGTGGGGGATGGAATGGCCACAGTCAGTCAAGCTCCCTCCAGCCACAGTGACTGCCTCCATGGCTTCTAACTGTAAGTTTTACAAAGGCTATATCTCGGGGTACACAGCACACAGACACATGGGGGACCCCTTCCCTGAATGCTGCAGACATGCTGCATTCAGTGCTGCATTTAGATTGCTATGCAGCATGGGGGTGACAGGTCCTTTTTAAATCAATTGTACCTGCTGTTTCTAGGTCTCTATGTAGCTTTTCACATGCCGTTATTGGCTCTGAGACAAATCTTTTCATAATTCTTTTCACTCCTCTGTCTGAAATCTTGTGGGAAGCCCCTGCTCATGGCTTGTTATGGTGAAATGATGTTTTTCCCCTCACTGATTATGGCCACAACAGTGTTCACTAGAAGTTTCAGTAGCATTCAAATTCTTCTGTAATCAGCATCATTAGTATGTTTTTTGTAACAATAAGGTTGTGAAGGTCTTGGGGGAGCTCACTGGTTTTACCCAACATGGGATATTTGTTGAGTGGCTCCTCAGTAATGAGGCTCCTAGTTACAGACTGTCGAGTAAACTCATGTCAATAGGATTTAGAAATACATTTTTAAATTATTACGTGTTAATTACTTTTTTAATTTTCTGTTTGTGTAATATATTTATATATGTATTAATGTCATGAAAACTGTTGTACTTGGTTAGTAAATAATAAATAAAGTAAAATATTATTTTTCAAAAAAATCTTGTCACAGTAATGGTTTATGGTTTGAAACATTTGTTTGAACAGAAAAAGTGAAGTTTAACCTGATTCTATCAAGACTGGAGGCAGAAAATTGTTACTGTGACCAAACTCAAGATAGTAATCTTGTTACACAATGTTTAAACTTAGCCCGGCAATAAAACCTTGATGAGTTAAATATTCATCTGGTCTGCGTTTCTTGTAATGAGATAACTTGCTCTATTGCACATACTGTCAGAGAGAAAAACAACACAGTCATGACTTCTATAAGTTAAAACATATTGCTACAGGTCTGAGCTTCAATTAAACATGTTGGTCAATAAAGAAAACAGATAGAGATACAGGCAAGGGCCACCCACATTGTTTTTGTAAAGAACACATTACAATTTGCCTAAAGCTAATTTGTTTTATAAAGGAGTCATCTGCGAATTTACAGGTTTTTCTTCTCTACTATGGCACTAAATCTACACAGAGGAATAGTCAATCATAATGAGAAATTTTCCACTTCATGTCAAAGTTACAACATTTGGATTTGGCTTGGGAAGCTTCAGATTTCAGGCACCGACAAGAGTTATTTCTAACGCTTTAAAACAGTTGTCCAGCTAAAACACATTCAGCAAAACATATACTTTCATTACAGTTCCAACAATCTCCCGAGTCCCGTCATCAGAACTTGGTGGCGGTTCCATTTTCATCTTGGGAGGAAGGTTCTAGTGTCAGTATATGAACACTGAAGGTGAATTACTGGCCAATTCTAAGTTAGGCTAGGGTCACACTTATGTCATGGATGTGCTAAAAGCATGCGTTTTTTACATGTTGAAATGTTAAAAAATTCATGCGTTACCGCACCCATAGACTGCAATGCAAAAAACACATAGCAAAAGTGCAATGCGTTTGACGCTATGCGTTTTTGCAAGGTCAGCCAAAAACGTGGTCTGCAACTTTTTTGGTACATTTGCAAAAACACATGCTTTTTTGACATGGGCCTCTATGGGCAACTCATGCGTTAACGCATGGTACATATATGTACCATGTGTTAACGCAGGTTTTAACGCTAGGTACAAACATGTACCTAGTGTAAACGATAGCGTTAAAAGAGGCAACAACTATGCACAATGGCATGAAAATGGCAAGTGAATAAAACACAGCCTTTAACGCATCCTGCAAACGGATGCAGCCTTCCAAGTGTGACCCTAGTCTTAGCCTCTTTCTCTGTGTCAGCATTGGAATGAGACTGGCTTATCTATTGAAATGAGCCACTCATCTTAAAAATGGTAATGCCATATCAACTTTAAACAGTAATTGAAAGGCACATACAGTTTAAGTAAAAAGTCTACACCCGTATAATTATGGCAAGTTTTTGTTGTACAAAAAGATCATACCAAGAAAAATACTTTCAGATCTTTTTCCACATTTAGTGTCACCAATATTCTGTACAAATCCATTGAGAAGAAAATTACAATTATTTTGAGGGAAAAATAAAATTAAAAATAAAATAATATGGCTGCATAATTGTGAACTCTATGTCTGGGCAAGAAAACAAAAATATTCCAAAACATTAGGCATACTATGGAGGCGGTCATCAAGAAGTGACTTAAATTTGACACAACTGTGACATTAGCTAGAATTGGATCACCCTTAAAAATGTATAGAAACACAAGAGAATAATTAGTCTAACATGCAGTTGAGAGGCCCATAACATCATTAAAGGTGCTGCAGGAATTTCTTGAAAGTAATGGTGGTGAACTGCATGTGTCAACAATCTCCCATATTCTTCATATGTCTGGAATATGTGAAAAGGTGTCACGATGGAAGTCTTTTCCTACATATAAAAACATCCAAGTCTGGCTATGTTTGTCCACATCAAGTCTATCATAAGGCTTGTGAAAAAATATGTTATAGTCTTATCAAACCAATATTGAACTTTATTTCCTTTATTCTAAGAGGTATATCAGCAAGAACTTGGGATTTAGTCAATGTCAAGAAAATTATAAACAATTCCAAATATTGGTGAATAAGAAAGATATGCTTACCACATAATCTCTGGATGAGCTACACTGGATCCCAGTCATAACTATGACTAAGGCTAGGGTCACACTTGCCAAATTCTATGTCCCCTGCATATTTTGCAGAGAACTTAGAATTTTTTTCTCTCTCCGCAGCCTTCACGCAGGCTGGAGAGCGGAGAACGCGGCCCCTATCAACCCGCTGTGTATCATGGATACCAACTACACAGCGGGCTGCAGGAGTGCAATTTTCACCACGCACAGGGGAACACAGCATGATGTGTTCCCCTGTGTGTGGTGAAAATCGCACTCCCTGAAGCCTACCGTGTAGCTGGTATCCATGATACACAGCGGGTTGCTAGGGGCCGTGTTCTCCGCTCTGCAGCCTGCGTGAAGGCTGCGGAGGGAGAAAAAAACTCTAAGTTCTCTGCAAAACATGCAGGGGACTTAGAATTTGGCAAGTGTGACCCTAGCCTAAGACTTACATCTAAGAGTCAAAAACCGATGATGCTGACATTTTAGGCTGGGGTCACACTTGTTAAGGTAATTGTATTGACCGCATCCAGATCGTGGTCTATTTGTTAAAATACCGAATATCTCAAGAACCCAAAGAATTGATGCATGAAAGACCCTTAAATTCTAATTGGGTTTGTTGTGTACTTGAAACATGTTAGTTACCCTGAGGAGCAAATGTGTGTAGTCTGAAAGGCACCTAAACCTTCATTTACTATAGCTCAAAAAGGAGACTATTGCTTGATGTCTGTGCATTCATTGAGCATTAGCAAATGTGTTCGGTGAAACTAGGAACAATGAGATATGTACAATTAGCACATGTACAATACAACAGGGAAACATATATCACAGATAGCTGTACAATATGCATACAACATCTACAAGTGGCTTAAGTCTAGCTTAGCTAATGCAGCTAACTAAATAGAGCAACAGATGGCAGCAAAAACATAAATTTACTTACCAGTGAAGCAATCACAAGGGGGATAACATGAAGAATGCCCTAAAAATGTATGTAATGAGAAAATGGAGTCTCTGTACCCACAATAAACATGGAGAGGAAAAGAAACACGAAAGAGCTATTGCTGATAAAAAGTTCAGCCACTAGAGGGAGCTAAAGTATTTTAGACAAACCTAGTAAAGAAAGTATCATATTTTACTGCAGAAGCAGAACAGGGATCTTCTGACAACAATAAGACATCTTGATATGTGTACTTGAGGCACCATCATTCAAAGCTGCATTACATTGACAGAATTATTAAAAATTTATGTAAAATTACCCAAACTTACATTTCTGTGCCTGCATCGTTTTTCAACATATTTTTATGACAGTTCATGAACATAGTGTATTTAAGGATATAATTTTATTTATAAAACCAATTTTGAATACAAAGCAAAAAGGTAAAAAGAAGTCTTTGGAATATGAAATACTTTTAAAATCCCTAAATCATTTGAAAATATATAGTGGAAAATAAAGCTTAGGCCCCATTCACATCAGCAGTAAACGCTAATCGTGGCAGTTATGGTGAAAAAAAAATGCAACTGCCGCGATTTCCGCATAACGGCCGCGGGACACTTGCTGCAAGCCCCATACAATGTCTATGGGGCTTGTGGTAAGTGTGCGGCAGGTGTGGCAAGTGCGGTTTCGGCACTTGCGGCAGGTACGGCCGCAAAAAAAACCACGGCATACCGCGTTTTTTTCGCGACCGCACCTGCCGCCAGTGCCAAAACCGAAACTACACCGCACTTGCCGCACCTGCCGGAAGCCCCATAAACTTTGCATGGGGCTTGCGGCAGGTGAACCGCAAGTGCAGCCATTATGCGGTAATTGCGGCAGTTGCGGTTTTTTCACCACAACTGCCACGATCAGCGCAAAACGCTGATGTGAAGGGGCCCTTAGCCTGCAAAATATAACTTGTCAGGTAGAAATTAACTGAACTAGTTACAATATGTTATGTTTATTGCTGTAAGTGGAAATTACTTTCTGTCCCTGATAAAGGATTGTTATACTCAGAATAACATAAGGAGGAGACATACATTTTTTAAACTCAGTATATGGAGTTGCTACAAATTATTTAACATGAGGGTACACATAGAAAAGTTGGTTAAAAATAATAAAAAAAACTACATGTATGCTTCATAACATCTATATAGGATATTCTTGAGAAGTAAACATGCAAAATAAAGTTTTGATAACAAGTTAGTAGTTTACTTGATTCAGGAATATACTGTACATGTCCATACTTATACACTGTGTGCAGAATTATTAAGCAAATGAGTATTTTGATCACATGATACTTTTTATACATGTTGTCCTACTCCAAGCTGTATAGGTTTGAGAGCCAACTACCAATTAAGTAAATCAGGTGATGTGCATCTCTGTAATGAGGAGGGGTGTGGTGTAATGACAGCAACACAATATATAAGGTGTACTTAATTATTAGGCAAATGCCTTTCCTTAGGCAAAATGGGTTAGAAGAGAGATGTGACGGGCTGAGAAAAGTCCAAAATTGTGAGATGTCTTGCAGAGGGATGCAGCAGTCTTGAAATTGCCAAACATTTGAAGCGTGATCACCGAATAATCAAGCGTTTCATGGCAAGTAGCCAAAGGGGTCGCAAGAAGTGTGTTGGGCAAAAAAGGCGCAAAATAACTGCCCATGAATTGAGGAAAATGAAGCGTGAAGCTGCCAAGATGCCATTTGCCACCAGTTTTGCCATATTTCAGAGCTGCAACATTACTGGAGTATCAAAAACCACAAGGTGTGCTATACTCAGGGACATGGCCAAGGTAAGGGAGGCTGAAAAATGACCACCTTTCTACAAGAAACATAAGATAAAACGTCAAGACTGGGCCAAGAAATATCTTAAGACTGATTTTTCAAAGGTGTCATGGATTGATGAAATGAGAGTGACTCTTGATTTCCCAGATGGATGTTCCAGAGGCTGGATCAGTAAAGGGCAGAGAGCTCCACTCCGACTCAGATGCCAGCAAGGTGGAGGTGGGGTACTCGTATGGGCTGGTATCATCAAAGATGAACTTGTGGGACCTTTTCGGGTTGAGAATGGAGTGAAGCTCAACTCCCGGACCTACTGCCAGTTTCTGGCAGACAACTTCTTCAAGCAGTGGTACAGGAAGAAGTCAGTATCGTTTAAGAAAAACATGATTTTCATGCAGGACAATGCTCCATCACATGCATCCAACTACTCCACAGCATGGCTGGCCAGTAAAGGAAAAAATAATGCCATGGCCCCCTTGTTCACCTGATATGAACTCCATAGAGAACCTGTGGTCCCTCATAAAATGTGAGATCTACAGGGAGGAAATACAGTACACCTCTCGGAACAGTGTCTGGGAGTCTGTGGTGGCTGCTGCACGCAATGTTGATCGTAATCAGATCAAGCAACTGACAGATGAGCAAATTGATTAAATGCAAATTAAATTCATTTTGTAAAGGATATCATCAAATAATGCGCAGAATTATGGGTATTAAATTTTTCAATTTGTTATATTATGATATTGAAATGTTACATGACCATTTATGATTCTAAGATGGCGCTAAGTACACTTGGAAAAATAATATCACTTTGCAAAAACTTGATTCTACTAAGACATATGCCAAGACAGATAAGAAACTCTAGGACTACACATCCTGCCATGTGTCAAGGAGAAACTCGAAACACTCACAAAGCTTTACCAACCCATCATTGTACGGACAGAAAAGTAACATAGAATTTTAAAGTTGTATTGACTTGTGTATTAAAACTTTCATATAAATATACCCCAGGGCGTTAAATTGATTGGGAATAATGCTGATACCATCTCTGTAGTTGATCTCCTCCACTCTCACCGTCAATGACATTCACTGGTCATGTTGTGCACTTGGCAACTTGCCACAACAATGTCAACAAATAATTAGGTCAACCTGATGAATTTAAAAAATTTGCCTCCAGCAATTAATAAATTGCAAAAGATTCCAAGGCTCACATGATCACAAATGTTACTGGGTATGTTTTATCTCAATGTATTCCAGCTATCATATAATTTGGTGTAGAAAAATTAATCAAGAGGGACCATCAAAGCTTGTATAAAAGCTGAAGCAGAGAATGTAGCAGCCAGTTTGTGCTGAATCTGGATATTGAGAGGAGTCACAGCTCACTGTTTAGCAGTAGAAATAAGGAGAGAAAGACATAAAACACTGAACCAAATATACAGGTAGTGTGTTACAACGTGTGGTAAAGAATATTAATATATGGAGAAAAGGAAATATTACAGATGTTAAATCGGGGAGAAGGAGACAGTAATAGAGAGAGGACAACACATTTTTACTTTAATTCAGGCCACCAATATTGCGGAAAGAAATCAAAGTATTTAACTCTGTGATTACCTCTAAAAGTGTAAGTGGCACAAATGTTATATTTGTCAGTTTTAGAATCAATGTTGATGTCTGTGCACACACACTAATACTGGTGCCTGTTGCTGCTGCTGTTTTTGGACAAGTACCTAGCATCTCATGGTTTATCCTTTTTGGAAAAGAGGAAAAATGTATTAAAAGTTACAAGCAAAAAATACAAATATTTAACTATGTGACTTTTCACATCACAAAGTGTGCATGACACAAAACATTATACGTAGAAACCACACAATTTCTTCATCTGTTAGTTGCCACTGTTGTTTTTTTGGTTTGTCCTTTTAGAAAGTTTGGAATAATGCTTCAACATAGTGACAAAAGTTGATTTTAGGTAAAAAAAAGAGTGGCAATAACAATTGATGGGGCAAAGTAAAGTAAAGTAAAAGCATTGCATGGCATCTGATAACTAGAATATGTAGCAGCAATCAGTAGCAATAATAATGAATCCAGCCATCGAGCAGTAGTATATCAAACACAGGTCACAGTAGTCTTCCTTTGCTTTTTTTGATGCCAAGAACATTCTCCACCTTGACCAATTACAGGAAGGTTCAGAAAGTTTTATGGCTCACTGGATCAATGATATGGATGATGTCAATGCACTGCAAACAGGCAAGATTCTGATTGGAGACATCTTCACACAAAGGTGGTGAACATCTGTTAAGGGCCCGTTACACGCTATGATATTGTTAACAATATCTTTGGTAAATCACGGGTTTTGGGGCAGAGCAATGACAACTTAACGACTTGTGTGTGACACCTTGATAACTATGTCGTTAACGACTTTGCCTATTCAAAACTGGAGGACGTAGGCAACCAAACGACCACAAGTATCGTTCGCTTGTTGCGAAATCGTTGCTGCGTCGTTCTCAATATCAGTATGTGTAAACCTCACTAGCGATCATTGAATGTTGTTCCAGCGATGTAGGTCAAGTCGGATCGTTGGTTGATTCGCCGACACATTGAAGCGTGTAACCCGGGCTTTAATCTCCAACAGCAACGAGTCATATGTGTGTCAAAGGTTACACTATATGGTTCCCTATTAGCTGCAACTGTGCAATTTATTAAGCTACAATACTAGAATCATCTCAGCTAAAATGCATTTGGGCAAAGTAACAAATGCTCCTTTTATGGTGTATATCCACAATTTAATAGCACATTTCTTATTTATTTAAACACTGGCAATCAAAATTAGAGAACAATGTATGATCACTTGATTTTTTTCTGACAGAATGTAATCTACATTGCTCAATATTTAAAGGTTTTTGTGTAAGGAGTACACCATGCCACTAGAACAGTGTTTCCCAAAATAACTAAAGTTTATCAACTTAAAATCTTTATTTGACACAAAAAGTGATGATCATAATTAGAGAACAGCAATGACTGTAGCACAGAAAAAGATTAAAACTAAATTTTGTGAAGTCTACAACAGTCACCAATCACTATGAAGTGTATAGGCCTTTGCTTTGAATGACTTCAGCACATCTACAGCCACAGGACATCACTAGTCTCTCACAGTGCCTTGGTGTGATTTTGGCTTACTCTTCTTACAATCTCTTTCACAGTTCTGTGACTGTTGTGGGTTTCTTGGCCAAAACTTTGTCACTAAAGGTTTTCCAGAGGATTTTTATTGGGTTTATACAATTACACCTATCTTAAAAAAGACATCCCTCAACCCAACTTCTAGATTCAGCTACTGGCCCATATCGCTCCCATTCGCTTCCAAACGGCTCGAAAAGCATGTCCACACTGTACTCTCATCCCACCTCTCATCCAACTCTTTTTTTGACAACCTTCAATCCAGCTTCCACCCCCACCACTGCACTGAAACAGCCCTGGCCAAAATTACTAACGACTTACTTGCGGCCAAAGCTAACAGACAGCTCTCCGTCCTCCTCCTTCTAGACCTGTCCTCTGCATTTGACACAGTCGACAACTTACTCCTATTACAAATCCTCTCTTCCATTGGCATCACTGACCTTACCCTCTCCTTGATTCCTTCCTACCTTTCCAAAAGCACATTAGGCGTCTCCCACTCCCACATGACCTCCTCGCCCCATCCCCTCTCTGTTGGGGTCCCTCAAGGCTCTGTCCTGGGACCCCTCCTTTTTTCAACCTATACCCCTAGTCTGGGACAACTCATAAAGTCCCATGTCTTTCAGTATCACCTGTACGCTGATGACACTCAGATCTATCTCTCTAGCCCAGATGTCACCTATCCGCTGTCCAGAATACAGGAGTGTCTATTAGGCATGTCCTTGTTCTTCTCCTCTCACTTCCTAAAACTCAATGTAGACAAAATCGAACTAATCATCTTTTCTCCATCTCACACACCTTCCTTACCAGATCTATCTATCACAATAAATGACATCACACTTTGCCCTGTACCTGAAGTCCATTGTCTCGGAGTAACCCTTGATTTCTCCCTGTACTTCCAACAACACATCCAAGCCCTTGCCACCTCCTGCCGCCTCCAACTCAAAATATTTCCAGAATCCGTCCCTTCCTCAACCCTCAATCTACTAAACTACTAGTGCATGCCCTCATCATCTCCCGCCTCGACTACTGCAACCTCCTTCTCTGTGGCCTCCCTGCTAACACTCTTGCACCTCTCCAATCTGTTCTTAACTCTGCTGCCCGACTAACCCACCTCTCTCCTCGCTATTCCTCCACTTCTCCTCTCTGCAAATCCCTCCACTGGCTCCCAATTCACCAATGTATCCAATTCAAACTACTAACACTGAGTTACAAACCCATCCACAATCTGTCCCCCTCATATATCTCTGAACTAGTCTCCCGATATCATCCGACTCATAATCCTTCCAAGACCTCCTCGTCTTCTCCACACTTGTACGTTCCTCATCTAACCGCCTGCAAGACCTCACCTTAGCACCCCCATTCTCTGGAATTCTGCACCCCAAAATGTCCAACTGTCACCTACACTCAGAACCTTCAAACGGAACCTGGAAACCCATTTCTTTATAACAGCCTACAGCATGCAATGACCACAGTGCCAGCTCACTTCTACTGGACCTGGCGCTCCACCACCATTTGACCTGGCACTCCACCACCATTGGACCTGGCGCTCCACCACCATCGTACCCGGTGCTCCACCGCCATCGGACCCGATGCTCCATCGCCACCAGAACAAACCCAACCTACTGACTCCCTACTCATTGCCCTGTAGAATGTAAGCCCGCAAGGTCAGGGTCCTCTCTCCCCTCTGTATCAATCTGTCACTGTTAGTTTGTTCATTGTATTATTAACATGTTTGTATGCAACGCTTTCTCATGTACAGCATAATGGAATCAATGGTGCTCTATAAATAAATAATAATAATAAAAATAATAATAATAAATTGGGTTTAGATCAGGACTCTGGGCTGGCCATTTCATTGTTTCAATATTTTCTGTTTCAAGGAACTACTTTACTCAGTTTGTGGTGTGACAGGAGGCATTGTCCTGCATGAAAATTTCTGGCTGATTGAGTACTGAATGCAAGTTACGAACCACGCTTTCTTGAAGAAGGTTGTAAAACACACTTGCATTCACTCTACCATTTAGCTGTATCAGTGGTTCAGCCCCTGCAGCAGAAAACAATCTCCAAACCATGACACTTCCTCCACCACCTTTCACTGATTTTTTTGTACACATTTTGAATTCAGTCATTTCCCAGTTTTTCGACCAACATAATAGTTCACATAGGACCCAAATAAATTGAACTTCCTTTCATCTCTAAAATGAACTGTTGACCACTTCTCCTCTGTCCACACAACATGTTCCTCACCAAAGGTGATTCTAGCCTTTTGATTCTTTCTGCTAATAAGAGGTTTGGTCACTGCAGAGTGAGCTTTTAAACCTCCTGACACTGTATGTTGAGACGGATCATTATGACTTACCGTGGCCGGGACTCCGGTTTAGACAGGTAGTAGCTTGTTCCTCCTTTTCACGGGTGGACCACGCCTGTCGGTAGTGGGGCCCGGTTGAGTGCAGATCAAAAGGGTTGAAGACGTCTTGCGGGAACAGATTAAGGGGTCAATTGTTTTGTGACGCCACCTATGAGTAGTTCGGTAACTTTACCGACGCAGCGAGGCCTCCGGGGGATGGAATGCAGCAAGATGGAACGTTCCCCACAGGCTAAGCGATGATCCCCGGAGCCAGGAGCTGCTTAAGATGTTGTGCGGCAGCTGTGGTTACCTTGTGTGCAGACGGACGTAGTCATAAGGAAGCACGGACACTGTAAGTCTCTGTAACGGGTAATTTACTGTAACCAGCAAGCAGTACATGGCATACAGTTAACGGGTAGTTGACCGGGTGGACTCAGCAGTGATAGGTGTCCCTCAGAGATCCGCGGTGTTCCTACATTCTAACTAAGTAGGTTGCCGTTGTCGCCCAGGAATTCCAGGTCGGGTACAGGGAGGCTGCTTGAATGCCCTATCCGGGGTATACGTTCCGGATGCTTTGGGAGCCTTGGGTCCCTTGGTGGGTACACCGCTGGTTAGACGACTGTATTTGGCGATGGTGGGGTGCTCCTGTAAAGCGATTCCTCCACTCTACTGGTTCGCATAGCAGAGCTGAACTGCTGCTAGCTTCGGTACCAGCAAACCGGCTGTATAAGGGCCGGGGGTGGTTTTGGACCCGCATGTAGATGCCCAAGTTCGGTTGGTAATGCACCGGGAGTAATGGTGCTCAACCGTGGTAAAAGTGAGGAGATGGCCGGTAGAAGGTGGCCAGGGGGCTGCACCGACTGTGCAACCCCCTCTCCTAGGTTGCAGAGCTGGGATTCTGCAGAGGTCTTCTAAGTTGCTGTTACTTCTCCAGACCCGAGGCTAGAACTCTCTAAGCTGGACTAAACTTCCACTACACACTACCCTTGCACTCCGCCCACCAGGACCTAGATTGGCCCTCTATGCTAAGTGAGGCATGCAGAGTATGGATCTCTAAGTTAACCAAATGACTGCTGGGTCAGAGAATATTGCTGCTGCATTTATGGCTGCAATACCCTCCTGTGACGCACTCGGTGTGGGGCGCCACAATTACCCTGTTCAGCGCGTAATTGGCGAGCTATTCCAGCTGCTGTGTTGAAATGATTACCCATTGTGATTCTCCACATTATCCTGTCATCTCTTTCATTTGTATTATGAGAGCCTTTTGGGGGGACTTGAAAGAGTTTGTGATGTTGTAAAGATGTAATATTCACAGAATTGGAATCAACAACTTGTGTTGCTATTGATAAGGCAACCCCTTTGACCTACATCTGGACAATCTGCTGCCGGAGGGTTTTAGTCACTTTGAAATGGCACACCATTTTTGCCCAAGGGAGTGCAAACTGGAAAATTAGGCTGCTAGTTAATCTGTCAGGATTCCAGACTTTCTGATTACACTTTGTGTCTCCTTGCCCTTTTTCAAAAATGGTGTTTGCAACCTTGTTCTTATCCATGTGTTCCTGCCGGCTTTCCTTTTTAAGCTTCAGTCCATCTTCCAGTCCATCTTGAGTATTCAGCTTGGATCCGTGTTCCTTGGGCACCTCACGCTTTGCTCCTCTTCTTGCAATTCCACATAGGCTCTTCCAGCATCTGAAGTCTGAAGTCCAGCTTACCACATCTGCTTCCAGTTCCGTTCCTATATCAAGCTGCTCAGTGCTTTGTGTTTCTGCTAGCCCCATGTCACATAAGCTCAGTTTGCTTTGTAAGCTCTTAGCAACTTCCTTGTTTTTTTTATTGTTGAAGTAGCAGTGCTCTGGACTGCTCAGCACTATCCTAAAGTAATACTGCACTGCATCAAGTTCTGAACTTGTTTTCACAAACTTACCATTACCAGTCCTCCCAGGTTATGAACTGGGCTCATAGACTGTTCTGCTGTCAGCATCAACTAGTGTGAACTGTGCTCATAGGTTGTTCTGTTACCGGCATCAACCAGTGTGAACTATTTCAAGAGACTATTCTGTTTGGCTTCACCAAAGGACTATTTTTGTGTGTTTCACCACTTCCCAACCTTTGACGTTGTACAACGTCATAGGAGTCAGAGACTTCCCAACCTTTGACGTTGTACAACGTCATGGTGGTATCACGGAACTATTGCCATGGTGACTGCCATCGGGCCTCGGTATTCTGGTATTCTTAGCACAGAGCACAGGTACTTGATTTCAGGGGGTTGGATTCCCCACCCTGCCCCCACAGACGCTGTGATTGGCAGTCCAATCTCTGAACAGTCAATCACAGTGAACCCCTCTCTCCAGCTATGGATGGTGCTGTCATAGCCCCTTCCATAGGATGGAGCGCTGGATGGGGCGTGTATTGCCCCCTCCATGCTGATGGAAGGGATCTGATGCCTCCCATCAACTGAAGCATGACAGCAGTCTAGGCCTGCATGTGCCCATCGACCGCCTGCTTGTGCCTGCTGCTTCTCTGCAGCCTGATCTCCCTTCATGGAGATCAGGCTGCAGTGAAGCGATCTTACAACTGGGCACAGCGATCCACTATGTGATCATCCAAACTCTTCAAGGAGAAAACAAGAGTCCTCTCCCTGCAAAGTTTGCAATTGTAGCGCCCCTCTAGTCAGTGCGCAACAAAAGGGTACTGCACCCCTAACAGAAGGTGCAGTATGCTTTGTCTTGGTAGAGGGTAATAGAAGCCTGAAGCTCCATCACCACACACACACCTAAGTGATAGGGGACCAATCAGACGCTCGTTACTAGGGTAATCCGTCCTGGTGGGAGGTGAGCTAGGTTATGTAGTCAGTGGGGAAAGTAGGAACTGTGAGAAGAAGTAGAGCAGAAGGAACAGGAGAAGTAACAGGGAAGGCACCTCAACCTGGTGACCCAGAAGAGAAAGGGGCAGATAGAGGGTAACTAAATACCCTGGCACAGTCCGAAGCCAGGTACCGGCTCCGACATGGATCAGAGGTCCATCCCTGAACCGCAAATTACCGGCGTGGTCGATGTCTTCTTAGGAGCACGATCCAACCGCCCTAAACCAAGCACGGTCTCCACCAGAAGCACTAAACAGAGTTGGGTCCCCTTTGGAGAGATAAAGGGTTCCCATATCACCCGACGGGCCTGGTTCAAGACGTGGGATTGTGCAGGACACCACCTAAAAGGACAGAGAAAGAGATAGAGAAGGAACATCAATGGAGCTTCAGAGGGACATTACTCATGCCAAGACCACCCGGTACAATACCCTGACTGAAACAACTGTTTACCCTGTAAGACTGCAGATTACTGGAGTAAAGTACCCGTTCAGAGTGAGCAATGTGTCTGTGTTCCTTATGGATGAACTGTGATTTACCTGCCTTGCACCACACCACAGAAGCTGCGCAGCCCCATTCCAACAGCGCTGCCCTATTCCACCATTATTACCCTACACCCCCGGGGATCCTGCTCTTCCTGTAGAGAGCTACAACACTTTTCTGACGCCCATCACCCCGGAGGTCCCAGTAGCACCGGTACCATCACCGGACCTACAGGTGGTGTCACAATTGACTTTATTTTATTATTTTTTCCCTTTTTCTTGTCTGCTTAAGGGTACGGACTCGGGCACCGACCATCCATGACATCCCCATACCAGTATGCCCGAGATCTAAGTACCCCAAGCACTTGGCATCAGACACAATCACACTGACCGCAGGGACAAAGTTAGTGATGTCACCCGCAGCAGTCAGAGACTGCCACAGGGGAGTGGTGACATCACTCACTAAGTCACCAAGGCTCCCCATGGCAGTGAACTCAAAATGTTGTCACTTGTAGGGGATTTCCACTGTTAAGGACATCAGGAGCTATCCAATCAGGACATTACACCCACATACCATGCCTTCAAAATCTGTGTTCCAAAATGTCACTCTCTCCATTCAGAAACCTGCAGTGCACCCAAAAAAGTGGTTTTCCGCTACATATGAGGTATCTGTGTACTCAGGAGAAATTGCTCAACATATTTTAGGATCCATTTTATCCTGTTGCCCATGTGTAAATGAAAGAATTGAGGCTAAAAGAACATTTTTGTAGAAAAAAAAGGGCTTTTTCATTTTCACGGATCAATGTATGAAGCACCTGAGGGTTCAATGGGCTCACTATGCATCATGATAAGTTCCTTGGGGGGGTCTAATTTTCCAAAATGGGATCACTTGTGGGGGAGCTCCACTGTTTAGGAACACAGGGGTTCTCTATACGTGACATGGTGTCCGCTAATATGGTGTCAGCTAATTTTACGCTGCAAATGTCAAATGTCTCTCCTCCCCTTCTCAGCCATGCTGTGCGCCCAAACAGTGGATTTTCACCACATTTGAGGTATCAGTGTACTCAGGAGAAATTGCCCAACAAATTTTAGGATCCATTTTATCTTGTTGCTCATGTGAAAATGAATAAATTGAGGCTAAAATAACATTTGAAAAACTCATGTTGAAAAAAAAGTACTTTTTCATTTTCACGGCTCAATGTATGAAGCACCTGGAGGTTCAAAGTTCTCATCATGCATCTAGATAAGTTACTTTTGGGGTCTTACTTTCAAAATTGGGTCACTTGTAAGTGTTTTCCACTGTTTAAGCACATCAGGGGCTTTCCAAACACGACATGGAGTCCGCTAATGCTTGCAGCTAATTTTCCATTCAAAAAGTCAAATGGTGCTCCTTCCCTTCCGAGCCCTGCCGTGCACCCAAACAGGGTTTTTTGACCACATATGGAGTTTTAGCGTATTAGGCATAAATTGCACAACAAATTTTAGGGTCCTTTTTGTGCTTTTACCTTTCTGAAAATGCAATAATCGAAGCTAAAATAACATTTTTATTGGATCTGGGAACTTGCTCTCAACCTTATGGAGAGAGCGAAGTAGGTGAGGAGATTGTAAGCCACTTCCCTCCTCTCAGATATATGCATATATGCAAATTTGCACTTCACTAAGGAAGTTGAGAAACTCCCGTGCCACATTTAAGCAGCTTCCTCAAAGTCATAATCGCTTTCCTACAAGCTTTTAATATAACTAAGGGATTTGTGCCAGATCAGAACCCCAAACTACAGACGCTGCGTTTCGGGGTACCTGCCCCTCATCAGTGTAGTGTGTGGGATATTCTGATCTGGCAGAGTGAGTGGGCTAAGACAAGGTCTGGGAACTTGCTCTCAACCTTATGGAGAGAGCGAAGTAGGTGAGGAGATTGTAAGCCACTTCCCTCCTCTCAGATATATGCATATATGCAAATTTGCACTTCACTAAGGAAGTTGAGAAACTCCCGTGCCACATTTAAGCAGCTTCCTCAAAGTCATAATCGCTTTCCTACAAGCTTTTAATATAACTAAGGGATTTGTGCCAGATCAGAACCCCAAACTACAGACGCTGCGTTTCGGGGTACCTGCCCCTCATCAGTGTAGTGTGTGGGATATTCTGATCTGGCAGAGTGAGTGAAGTGCAAATTTGCATATATGCATATATCTGAGAGGAGGGAAGTGGCTTACAATCTCCTCACCTACTTCGCTCTCTCCATAAGGTTGAGAGCAAGTTCCCAGACCTTGTCTTAGCCCACTCACTCTGCTAGATCAGAATATCCCACACACTGCCCTGATGAGGGGCAGGTACCCTTAAGTGTGGAGTGGGGCTCTCATCGCTTCTCGGCCTCTTGGCTGCGATCTCATGTCGTGGCTGAACAGGTGCGAGAAATTCAGGATTGATTGAGTCATACCGTTCGTGTTGGTACACATATTCTTACAGGTGGAAGGATGTCTTTTGTCAAGAACACTGTAAGGTTTGAGGTGGACCCATCCATTGGTGAGGAAAATTCTGTTGTATTTCTTGTTCGGGACCTTATTGAGGCGAAAATTGGTGTCCAGCGGAAGGAGATTTACAGCGTTAATGAATTTCCTAGACAAGGTACCTATGATGTCACTTTTGATGATGATGATTAGTGATGGGCGAATCCTAAATTACTCGGAATCGCTTGACTCTAGCGAGTCCGAGCCCAGGACTCGCTACTCGTTGCGAGTCTAGCGAGTCCAATGTTAATGAATGGGGAAGCGAGTAATAGCGAGTAGTGTGAGATTTACAACTCGCAGATGTGTCTCGGAAGCTTCAGCCTGAAGCAATCCTAGTTTTGTCATTTATTTGCATTGCTCGTTTACTTTGTAAGTAATCGCTGACTCGCACAGATAAGAGTCCTGTCTCCTCTGTGCTGGCTGCCAGCTCCAGGGTCCTAGAGCCTGCCTGCTGCCTGATGTAGTAGTGCTGAGATTGTTCTCAGTCTGCTCATTCCCTGTGTACAGACATGAATGTCTGTGCACAGAGATGATGTAGCAGAGCTGAGATTGTTCTCAGTCTGCTTATTCCCTGTGCATAGACATCTATATTTATGCACAGGGGATGTAGCAGAGAGGACATCGCGTTTTGGACTGCGTCGGACGGAAGAGGATTTTTTTAATTAAAGATGGAGTCCCTAATGGCTTTTTTTTTTATTTCTAATAAAAAATTTTCTTTGTGTTGTGTTTTTTTTAAAACAATTTAATAGAAATTCATGGCGGTCATGTCTAATATTGGCGTGACCACCATAAATTTCGGGCTTAGGGCCAGCTGATAATACAAAGCTGGCCCTAACCCCTTCATTACCCAGCGTGCCACCGCTTCAATGAACGCGCCATCTTCTGGGGCGGCTGCGGGCTGCAATTTGCAGCGGGGGGTGCCCAGAAAGCTTGGGCATCCCTGCGCTGCGGATTCCAGCCCCCAGCTGCTTAGCTGTACCTGGCTAGACATAGAAATTGCGCGGAGCCCCACGCATTTTTTTTAAATTATTTCATGAAATTCTGAGATTCTGACTCTGAGACTCTGACTCTGAAATTCATTAAATAATTTTAAAAAAATGCGTGGGGCTCCGCGCAATTTCTATGTCTAGCCAGGTACAGCTAAGCAGCTGAGGGCTGGAATCCGCAGCGCAGGGATGCCCAAGCTTTCTGGGCACCCCCCGCTGCAAATTGCAGCCCGCAGCCGCCCCAGAAGATGGCGCGTTCATTGAAGCGCCATCCTCTGGCGCTGAACCCCGCTCTTCCAGCGGCCCTGGTGGCGGTAGCACGCTGGGTAATAAAGGGGTTAATACCAGCTTTGTTATACAAGCTGGTATTAAGCCCGAGATTCTTAATGTCAGGCCACGTTTGACCCAGCCACTAAGAATCTCCAATAAAGGGTTAAAAAAACACAGAGAAAATCTTTTATTTGAAATAAAAAAAAAAGCCATTAGGGACTCCATCTTTAATTAAAAAAATCCTCTTCCGTCCGACGTAGTCCAAAACGCGATGTCCTCTCTGCTACATGCACAGGGAATGAGCAGACTGAGAACAATCTCAGCACTACTACATCATGTCTGTGAGCAGGCAGGTTCTAGGACCCTGGAGCTGCACAGAGAAGACAGCTGGACTCGGCTCGCAAAGAAACAGCAGTTACATTGCGAGTTTCCCTGCTATCACTGGCACAGTAGCCAGTGATGACTCGCACGAGTCCAATGCAAACAATGGCAATCCTAGTTTTGTCAGTGTTTCTGACAAAACTAGGATTGATATTGATTTGCATTGGACTCGTGCGAGTCATCACTGGGAAACTCGCCGAGTACCGAGTCCTGCGAGTCCCTTACTACTCGCCGAGTAACGAGTCCTAGCGAGTAGATTCGCCCATCCCTAATGATGATATCTGTCTTAGCGTGTATGAGTGGCTGAGGAACCATGAGGGCGATGCCTTGTTGGATTGCATTAAGTGGGAACCTTTGTTTGGTCTGCAAGAGAGGGTAATAACAGTAACCGTTTATAATCCCTTTACTGACCCACAACTGTTGCAGGACTTCTTGTCACAGTATTGTGATTATGTAAAAAAAGGGGAGAAGCAGTATAATGTGCTTAACATTTTCAACTGCAAGTACAAATTTAAGGCCAGGATAAAGAAAGATCCGTCCTGCCTTGGAGGCTTCAGGCACCCCCCTGCAAATTTCTCAGTTGCAGGACAAAGGGGCTTTTTGACCTATCCTGGGCAACCAATGTATTGTCGCAAATGTTTCTGTTTTGGCCATGTTCAGGCTTTCTGCAGGAAACAGCAGTTTTGCCGTAATTGCCACCAGGAGGGTCATTTTGCAGGGAATTGCCCTGTCCCAAAATCCTGTGACATGTGTGGCGCTTCTGACCATGTATATAAAGACTGTCCTGTGCATGCCGCCAGAAATGCACAGAGACGACAGGAGCAGAGGGAGAAGGAAGATGAAAGGCAGAAGCGACAGCAAGAGAAAATGTTTGAGAGAGAGGTTAGAAAAGTTGAAAAAGAAATGGAGCGTGTGGAGAGGGAGGAGCAGAGTCGAAAAGCACATGAGAGTGGTGGGGCTGTGCGGCAGAGACAGTCATGGAAGAGTGGTGCTGCTGCTCAGCGGGAGTCATCACATGAGGATGCTGCTGCTGCCCCGCTGGAGGAGGGGAGCCGGCAGGAGATATTGCATACGGTTGGTGGTGCTGTTCTTCGGGAGACTCCTCGTGCAAGTACTACTGTTGCCTCTGAGATATCGATTATTGCTTTTCCGGAGGAAGTCTTAGGTGTATCTTTGCGCCCTTCTGACCCTAAAAATATCCAGGACTTTTCAGACTCTGATCAGGGGTCTCGTAAGAGTCAGAGAGAGAGTAGTGGTCTTCAAAGAAAAGCCGCTGCAAAAAAGTGGAAGGGGAATGTGGAATTCAGTGGATCTGACACTAGTAGTATGGACACAGAAAATACAGATCCTGGTTAATGATTGGTGGTGGACAGATGTCTCCTGTTCCTTTTTCTTTTCATAAAGCTTTGGTCATGTGCCAAAGGCTTTTCATTGTATTGCCGTGTAACCTGTTTGTTTGTTTTTTTGCCTTGTCTTGCAGGAGGGCGATTTAAATAACCCTTTCTGTGCAATTGGGGCCTTATGTGTGTTTTTAGTATGATAGTTTTGGTGGTTTACCAAATGTTTTTGTTTTGTGTTATGGGGGTGATGTTTTTTGTTTGTTTTTTTTCCTGTTTTTGGTTTTTTTTTTTTTGAGGTTTTGTTATTTTGTGTTTTTCACCTTTGTTATTGAATGGGGTTCATTATTTGCTCTCAAAATGTGAGAGTGTTTAAAAATAAGATGAGGCGAGCAGCCATTTTTGATTTTTTAGCACTGCAGCCTGCGTCTATTTTTTGTTTGCAGGAGTGTGGAATAATTAACCCTGTGTGTGCTGATGAGTGGCCATATGGTGCAACAGTATGGTCTGGGAGTATGGCAAACAAAAATGATGGTGTTGGTTTTTTGGTTAAGGGTGGTGGCATTTCTTTGTCCAGTTATTTGATAATTGAAGTGGGGAGATGTATTTCTGCAATTTTTTGTTATAATACTGTAAAATTTTGTGTTATTAATGTTTATGCTCCTACGGGGAAACATGAGACGAGCTCTGTTTGAGAAGATCAAATTGTTTATTCCAGGAAGTATGCCTGTTGTTCTAGTGGGAGATATGAATATTGATGTTCGTAAGGTGAATGTAGATGTATCTGGTAAGGAGTTGCTTGGTTTGGTTGCTGACTTTGGGTTGAATGAGATGCAGAGTGCATGTGGTGTGACTCCAGGTTTAGACACTTTTTATTCTGAGAGTTGGAGAGTGCATTCTAAATTGGATTATTGTTTTATTTCTCGGACTGTTGTACCTGTTAGTTACAAACAGGAGAGTGTGTTTTTTTCTGATCATTTGTGTATGTTATGTGAGTTAGATTTTAATGCTAGTAGAATGTTTGGGAGAGGATTATGGAAACTGAATGTGAGGTTGTTGGAGAGTGAAGAAGTTAAAGTGGAGTTTGCATGTTTGTTTGAGAAATGGAAAATAAGACAAAGTGAGTTTGTCAATATTTGTGTATGGTGGGATTGGGTTAAAACACAATGTAAAGTGTTTTTTAAGCATGTTGGTTATCGCTTTGCAGCAGCTAAAAAAGCGATGTTTGTAAAATTAAATGCACGTTTATGTCTTCTATACCAATTGCGGGAGGGAGGGATGGATGTGAAAGATGATATTGTGCAGGTTAAAAGGGAGATTAATGATTATTTGCTTGCAAGAGGGAAAAGTATCGTGTATAGGGCAAAGGTAGATATTTTAGAGAAGAATGAGAAGTGTTCTCGTTATTTTTTCAAAAAAGTCTTTGCTAAATGACAAGGTATGAGTGTTGTGTTTGGAAAGAATGGTGACGAAGTGACTGGTGCTGAGATGTATGAAGAAGTGGCAAAGTTTTATGAGGAATTGTATGCAGTGAAATGGAGGGATGAGAATTTGGAAGAGGAAGTGATAAGTGTGTTGGATAAGAAATTGAGAGATGGTGATAGGGCTAGTCTGATGGGTGCACTGTTAGATGGGGAAGTATGGCGGGTGATTAGTAGTATGGCTGTGAATAAAACACCAGGTAAGGATGGTTTGCCTGTGGAATTTTATAGTGTGTTTTGGGATGTGATTGGGAAGGATTTTGTAGAGGTTTGTAAGTTTATGTGGGAAAACATGGAGATGGTTGAGAGTATGAGAGCTGGAATGATTGTGTTACTACCGAAAAAAGGGGATTTGAGACATTTGAAAAATTGGAGACCAATAACATTATTGAATAGTGATTATAAAATCTATACGAAGGTATTAGCTAATAGGATGTGTGGTGTTGTGGGAAATGTGATTGGTGAAGAACAGTGTTGTGCAGTGCCTGGGAGACGTGTTCATGAGTGTGTATGTATGCTGAGGGATTGTTTGTGGGATTGTGTGAATCGAAAGAAGAGGATGTTGTTGTTAAGTATGGACTTTGAGAAGGCGTATGATCGATTAGCGCATGGTTTTTTGTTTCGGGTTTTGTTGAGATTGGGTTTTCCTGCGGATTTTGTTTGTAGGATTAGAAGTTTGTATGAGGGGGTTTATGGTTGTGTTCTTTTGAATGGATGGGTAGGAAGGAGAGTGAATGTGGGGTCTGGTGTGCGGCAAGGGTGTCCATTGTCACCTGTTGCTTTTATATGTGCGATTGAACCATTGTTATGTTTGTTAAGAAAGGATAAGGTGATTAGGGGTGTGCAAGTTCCGGGTGGTGGTGGTAGAGAGTGGAAGGTGAATGGCTATATGGATGATGTATGTGTGTTGTGTGATTCTGAGTGTTCAGTGAAAAGGGCTAAACTGTTGACTTCTATTTTCTGTGGTGCGTCTGGGTTTAGAGTGAATTGGGATAAGAGTGAATGTAAGGTTTTTGGGAATGGTCCTGTGAGTGAAGATTTAGGGATAAATGTGGTGAGTGGTCCTATTAAGATTTTGGGAGTGAAATTCACAGAAGCTTTGGATGGGAAAGAGAGTTGGGAGGATGTGGAGTGTAAGGTAGAACAAAAATTGGGGTTTTGGAAGTTGTGCACCCTTTCCTTTTTTGGGAAAATTTTGGTAATTAAAAGTGTCATTCTGCCTATTTTTCTGTATATCGCTTTAGTTTGTCCACCAGGTGATCAGTGTTTACGGCGCCTAAATAGAATTTTGTTTGTATTTTTTTGGGGTTCTCGGATGGAACGGGCAAGGCGGGATATTGTGACTAAAAGCCTGGTTAAAGGTGGTTTGGGTTTTCCAAACCTGGAGGTTTTCTTTGGCGTAAATACGGTTCTTTTTATGTTAAAGATTTTGAGTAAGGATGATATGTCTTCTTGTATGTGTCGGTATTTGTTTGGTGTGTATATGTTAAAATTGAAATGGTGTGTGAGAGATTTACGGAAGGCGGTTGCGGGTGAGGTGCCAGTGTGGTATGTGTGGGTGTATAAGTTTTTGATGAAATTTGAATTAGGTGATGTGGATGTGCGGATGTTGGGCAATAAAAAATTAGTTTATAGAATGGTTGAGTGTAAAGAGTTGGAATGTGGTATAAATTGGGTTAGAGGGAGTGATGTAGAAAAAGTATGGAAGAAAGTGAGGATGGATGGTATGTCCAACAGACAGAGTGACATTGTGTGGCAGTCTTTGCAGGGAGTATTACCTGTTAGGGAATTTCAGAGGAATCGGGGTTTGGTGAGGAGTGAGAGTTGTCCAAGGGCTGGATGTGGTGGGCGTGAAAGTGTTTTGCATGTTTTTTGGAATTGTGGGTATGCAAGAGATGTGATTAGGAGAATGGGACCTTTGTGTAGGGAATTGACTGGTGTGAATTTTTTGACTTTTGAGTTGTTTATGTTTGGTTTGGGTGTTTGTGATGGGACGAAGGAGAGAGTGTTGTGGTTGATGTTGGCATGTGTGAAGGAAGTGTTGTGGGATGTGAGGAATGTGTATGTGTTTAAAAGATCGGAGATAGCAGTTAGGGACAGTGTTAGGATGGTTTTGGGAAAAATGTAATGGCGAATGAAATGGCGAATTTGATGCGGAGGGTATCTGGAAGACCAAAAAATGGATTGATTTTGTTGATGTTTCTTGAATTTTTAGTTCTGTTTGTGTGTTTTGTTATGTTGCATTTCTACATTTGAGATTTCCCAATGATGATGGGACAGCACGTTAGAAATGCTGTTTTTGGTTTGAAGTTTTTTAGTCTTGGTTTTTTGTATGACTCAAAACTTCCCCATCTGAGGGAAGGAAAAAAAAAAAAAAAAAGTCTGTAGTTTGGGGTTCTGATCTGGCACAAATCCCTTAGTTATATTAAAAGCTTGTAGGAAAGCGATTATGACTTTGAGGAAGCTGCTTAAATGTGGCACGGGAGTTTCTCAACTTCCTTAGTGAAGTGCAAATTTGCATATATGCATATATCTGAGAGGAGGGAAGTGGCTTACAATCTCCTCACCTACTTCGCTCTCTCCATAAGGTTGAGAGCAAGTTCCCAGACCTTGTCTTAGCCCACTCACTCTGCCAGATCAGAATATCCCACACACTACACTGATGAGGGGCAGGTACCCCGAAACGCAGCGTCTGTAGTTTGGGGTTCTGATCTGGCACAAATCCCTTAGTTATATTAAAAGCTTGTAGGAAAGCGATTATGACTTTGAGGAAGCTGCTTAAATGTGGCACGGGAGTTTCTCAACTTCCTTAGTGAAGTGCAAATTTGCATATATTTTTATTGGAAAAATTTAAATGTTCATTTTTTCCTTCCACATTGTTTTAGTTCCTGTGAAGCACCTGAAGGGTTAATAATCTTCTTGAATGTGGTTTTGAGTAGCTTGAGGGGTGCAGTTTTTCGGAATGGCGTCACTTTTATGTATTTTCTGTAACATAGGCACCTCAAAGTCACTTCAAATGTGATTTGGTCTCTAAAAAAGTGGCTTTGTAGAAATTGATGATGAAATTTGAACCCTTCTAACTTGCTAACAAGAAAAATGTTTGTAAACTATCATCCAAAATTTACCACTACCATGAAGTCCAATATGTCAAGAAAAAACTGTCTTATAATCACTGGGATCTGTAGAAGCATTCCAGAGATATTACCTCATAAAGTGACACTGGTCAAAACTGCACTGCAAAAAATGGCCTGGTCATTAAAGAGGACCTGTCACCAAACCAGGCATGGTGATCTAATTACAGCACTGGATGCAGCATGTCTGCAGCATGCAGGCAAGGGGTCACCCAGCACTTGAGCAGCCCTGTACCCCGAGATAATACACTTAGAAAACTTACATGCTCCAGCCATTAAGGAGGTGGCTAGAGGCTGCAGCCAAGGGCAGATTCACACCCCCTGCATGTTTAATCTGCCCACCGCTGCCAATCATTCTCTCCCTCTTCAGCAGCATTTAAACAGAGTTTTTTCTTCTCTCCGTTTAGCCCCGCCCCTCAGGGGGCAGGACTAAATGGACTTTCTGGGAGAGAGAAAAAAAACTCTGTTTAAATGCTGCTGAAGAGGGAGAGAATGATTGTCAGCGGTGGGCAGATTAAACATGCAGAGGGTGTGAATCTGCCCTTGGCGGCAGCCCCTAGCCACCTCCTTAGTGGCTGGATGATGTAAGTTTTCTAAGTGTATTATCTCGTGGTACGGAGCTGCTCAAGTGCTGGGGGACACCTTGCCTGCATGCTGCAGACATGCTGCATCCAGTGCTGTGATTAGATCACCATGCCTGGTTTGGTGACAGGTCCTCTTTAAGGTCAAAAAAGGCTTGAGGGTGAAGGGGTTAATAGTGCTTGTGAACCACATATTCATGGAATAAATGTTTAGTGAATTTTTATCATCAGACAAAATAATAATGTTAACAGGTTTTACACATTTTGCTTACAATTTTATTATAATTGTATATAGTTCGGCCCATAAATCCTTGGACAGAAACATTTTTCTAATTTTTGTTCTGTACATTACCACAATGAATTTTGAACAAAATAATTCAGATTCAGTTTAAGTTCAAACTTTTAGCTTTACTTCAGTGAGTTGAACAGAATGATTGCATAAAAATATGATTAAAACATTTTTTAAACTCAATTCCTACATTTCAGGGGCTCAAATGCAATTGGACAAATTAAATAACTTTGGAATGGTGTCACTTTTATGTATTTTTTGTCATATAGGGCCCTCAAAGTCACTTTATATGTGATGTGGTTACTAAAAAATGGTTTTGTAAATTTTGCAGGAAAAATGAGAAATTGCTGAAGAACTTTGCACCCTTTTAACTTCCTAGCAAAAAAAATTTGTTTCCAAAATTATGCTGATGTGAAATAGGCATGTGGAAAATGTTATTTATGAACTATTTTGTGTCACATAACTCTCTGGTTTAACAGAATAAAAATTGAAAATTTGCAAATTGCTAAATTTTACAAAATTTTCACCAAATTTAAATTTTTTTCACAAATAAACGCCAAAAATATTGACCTAAATTTACCACTAACATGAAGCCCAATATTGCACGGAAAAAATAATCTCAGAATTGCTAGGATCCATTGAAGTGTTCCAGAGTTATTACCTTATAAAGGGACACTGTTCAGAACTGCAAAAAATGGCCTGGTCAGTAAGGTCAAATCAAGCTGGGTGGTGAAGGGGTTAATGAGATTTGCTTACTTTGCTGCATTTCACGTTTGTTTTCTGCAACATGTGTTAAATTCAGACTTTGTCAGCTAAAATACCTTGTCTCAGTCGTGTCTTTGCTCCTACACCAATATATTCCTGAGTTATCCACAATAGTTATTACACTCCTTTTGGAGAACACTCACTTTATTCCATTGCTCCAGCATTTCCTGAATCTAAAGCATCTTTAGTTGCATGATTCCTGATGCACAGTCACGAAAAATTAGTCCATTGTAGCATAAAGCTTTTAGTGCTTTACCAAAGACAAACTTGATAACAAAGTTCATTATGCATAGAATAGGACACATGTGGATAAGTTCCTCTGTACATTGTGAGATAGTGACCGGTTATATTGTAAATGGCTGGTAAGTATCGAACAAGCAGAAGTCTGCTGCAATGTAAAATCCAGGGTGTTTTGCTGAGATGTGTTGTTCCAGAAATCTGTTAAATTATAAAGGGCTGGATTTTATAAGCTAACCAGAAAGATTTGGTTAGGTCTGGCTAACCACATACCTCCCATAGTTGTGTCTCATGCAATATAGTTACACTGCTGTTGTGTCACATTACTTATGATATCAGCCAGGTCCTGAAAGCTGCAGACTTCCTGTTTGAAACACATAGTAAGGAGACCATGTGTGAGTGTAGAGCCTGCCAGAGCTCCTGAGAATCCAGGAAGCGGCTGTAGCTTCTGAGGCATTGGACCAACGACAGGTGCCGATACAGAGCATGTCCTGTACCTGGTTGGTAACCCCAGTAAGTTACCTTCCTTGATGTTGAGACTGGCTGGAGCCAGTCTTTGAAGCCTTCCAAGCCGCTGAACAGGTAAACCCAGAGAAAGGATATGCTTACTGAATTAGCTCAGTGAATGAACTGCACAGACATATCTGCGATTGAAACAGACTAGAGGTCACAAACATTTCTGTAATGCATGTGAGCTTACCTACTGAAGATATGCACTGTATGTCTTGTACATTGCTTGTGGACTGTATGTCATGGTTATTGGCTACAAAGTCGAAGTAGTGGTTTATGCATGATAATAAACCAGAAACTGACTTATTTGAAGAGAAACTGTTGCTGTTTGCTTTAAATCTTCTCTCAAGTTAGTGTTCCCCAATACATTCAGCAACTCTTGTTCACTGGTTTCCTCCACTTCTACCATCACCGGTCCTGTCATTACACTGCAGTCTTACCTCCACACTCCCTAAAGAAAAGATGGGAACAGTTCTATCCACAATGGTACCTACACATGGGTAGATTTGATTTGCTATAGTGATAGTCATGTTACCCAGCAAGTTTGATGATGTATGTGGTTTCTAACCTATAAATTGTTTCTAGTTAACCCTATCAGAGAGTAGCCGCACCACCTTCACTGTTCTCTTCTCTATAATTTGCAGGTGAAGGACAGCTGCTAGTAGAGATGAGCGATGTTCGACTCGAATAGTTCGCCAATCTCAAATTCGAGTTGATTTTTGCCCTATTCGAGTCATTCGTTGAATTCGAACAATTGGGTTCCAATTCGGCGAATTTCGAACATGTTCGATTTTGGTTCGAAAATGCGGCAGATGCGGTCAGAAAACCGCATCTGCCGCATTTTGAGCCAAAATAAACATTGCCTAAATGAAAGAAAGTGTTAAAAATAAAAAAATAATCTATGCTCACCATTCCGCGGTCCACCGAAGCCTCCGGCAAGGTCCTGTGGCTTCTAGGACCTGTGGTGACGTCATGTGACCGGAGTTCCCGCGAGAACATGACGTCACCACAGGTCCTAGAAGCCACAGGACCTTGCCGGAGGCTTCGGTGGACCGCGGACAAGTGAGCATTGATTATTATTTCATTTTTAACACTTTCTTTCACTTTTTTCACTTCCACAATGTATGTATATACATTGAGGAAGTGAAAAAGCCCCACAAGCTCGGTTTGTTCGTTTTCCGGGGTGTTCGACGGTGTTCGTCGAGCATTTGACGAACATTCGTCGAACACCCCGTCAATTCGACGAATCGAATTGAATTTGAACACCGGGGTGGTGGCTCATCTCTAGCTGCTAGTTCTCTAACTGTTCCTCCTTTAGCCTGCGCCGTGCCCAGGACCCGATCCTCTTCCGCCTTACATGTTGTCTTCATTGTCTTTCTGTCACTACCAGAAGCATTTTACTTCTTTTCTGAGTGTACCCTACACCACTACTCTGAGGCAGAAGCCACTAACCCGGAAACTCTCAACATTATATACCCTTCATCTAGTGGGTGAGCCCAACATTAACCCCTTTAGTTCTGCTGGCTAAGCCCCAAGTTCCCCTTATGCTGAAGAGTGTCCCATAGAGAAATCCAAAAATACCATGCCCATTTACTGAACATACACATCACCTGCACATATTTATAAATAGACATAATTACAACAATCATTTAAGAGCATATAAAAACATTAAGTCTTCAGGGTCATAAATCGCTCTTTGGCATCAGCCACTTTCTTACATTGCTATAAGTGGTCAACAGAATAAATCTGTCACTGGTATTTAAACAAACCAATGTACAATAACATGTGGGCTCATGTGGAAGCACTCTATTTTCTTGGCATAGAAAACACGGTATCTCAATTATTGAATGATATACTGTTTACTTATTTTATGATTTGAAAGTCAAAAAGAAAAATCAATCACTTTCATTGCATAATATCCCACCAATGATCATAAGGTTTGCCAACTATGTAAAAATGTTAATTTATTACTTTTTTCCCTCAATAGATAAAATATTGTTTTTCTTCAATAGACACAGCTTGAAATATGACATTCATTATTCAATGTGTTAAACACTAACAAATGTATTGGAAAAAAATAGCACAAAGTACTTAAAGTGAACCTGTCACCACTTTTTTTTGCAAATAAGATTCTCTTAGATGTTCCTAAGAGCAGAGCAAAGTATTGTACTGCACAGGTGCAAGAAAGGTGAAAGAACACCCGGACCTGCACACTACTTTGACGTTCTTTGGCCTTTCCCTGCACAGTACAGTACTTTGCTTTGTCCTTAGAAGGGCATAAGATAGTGCACATGCACAGGAGCACTCTGGAAGAGACTGTGTGGGTGACGTAGGAAGTGTCACTCATTCAAAGCAGAGAAGAGGACAGCATTCAGAGAAAGAAAGGAGACCTACGACACGAGATGGTCCAGATCACTGCTCAGGTGAATATAATAAAAGCTGTTCTATGCATTATACAGATTGGCAACCAGCTGCCCAATTTGCTGCCGTAAACTGAAAGGATTCTGGGTATATGCACACATAGAAAAAACAATAATAGAAAAAAAGCATCTAGAGTTTCAATAAGATGTTTAGACACATATAGAACAGGCTGCAGCAGGCCCCCAATTATAAAAATGAGGACACCAGAGGTGCAAAAGACTCATGAAGAAATCTAGGGATGCTAATAACATATGTACACCCTCAGGACAGACACCACACATTACTCAGTCACCGCTAAAGGTTTCAGCCTGTATCCTACATGAAAAATATGCAAAAAAGGTGAACAGTGCATGATGCATGAGATATTTGGTTAATATTTTGTCCAAAAACACATAAGCTCGCAACAAACTTCAAGGGTCCACATAATGTTGCAAGTCTCTACACTATAAGAAATGTGCAAAAAAGATGTAAATAACGCATGAGTTGTTTATCAGTCTTTAGGCCAAAAATACATAAGCTCACAACCAGCGCCGGACTGGGGTGTCTGGGGCCCACCAGGAAAATTGACTCCAGGGGCCCACCCACCCGGGCCCACACACCCGGGCACACCCACCCGAGCCCACCTGGGCCCACCCATTCTTCAGCTATATGCAAATACCTGTTATCCGTTATACCTATTATATTGTAGCGTGGACTGTAAAACACAGGCCGCTCCTGCACTTCACTGTGCACTCACCATTACTGCGATGTACAATTACTGTAGGTTGCAGGGATTTTTTGGTGAAAACAAGTAATCAGCAATACCCAGGTTAGGAAGGTGATCACTTATTTATTGGTGGAATCTGCACCATCAGAAGAATGTGGAGCTTTGAGTATTTGGTGAATTTTTTACCTCAGTATTTGTAAGACAAAACCAGGAGTGGAGCAATCAGATGTAATTTTTTTCTGCCTTTCTCACCCTTTCCTGGTTTTGTCTTATAAATACTGAGGTGAAAATCTCACCAAATGCTCAACTTGCTTTCTCTGGCGAACATCTGTAACTGCATCTCTGCTGCTGTGTCACAGGACAGGGAGGGGTTAAACATCCAAGTATTTAATATGTTTTGGAAATAAAGAAGTTTCCCCTTATTGATATCAGACAAAACAAATTACCAACCCCAACCCACTCTACTAAGACACTAATACCACATAGAAGGCAGAAATACCACCACACCATGACCAGATCACATATTACCATGACATAGTGCCCAAATAATGCTACATACAAGGCACAAATACTGCCACAGCATGACCAAAGCACATAATACCACCACATAGTGATCAAATACTACCACGTACAAGATATAAATACTGCCGCACCATGAGACCACATATTACCACCACATAGTGACCGAATAATACCACATACAAGGGGCAAATACCGTCATGTCATGACCAAAGCACATATTGCCACCACATAGTGACAAATAATACTAAAATACTAAAATTGTAAAAAATCTCTGTATATAGTGTCAGTGTACAGGTAATACAGTGATCACCATTGACATTATACACAGGAGATCTGTATATAGTGTCAGTGTACAGGTAATGCAATGGTCACCATTGACATTATACACAGGAGCTCTGTATATAGTATCAGTGTGTGTGTATAAGTAATACACATACTCACCAGTGATGTCTCTAGGTGAAGTTCTTTATCTGTCGCAGACCAATATCACGTCTTCTTTGCAGGACTTATCTCTGCAGAAAATAACATAGTTAGCTATACCTGACTCGCTTCCAGAGCACAATCCACACTTTTCCCAAGATTTCTACACTACATGAAATGACAAAAAAAGAAACATAGTGCCGCACTACACAATAACAGTTCTCCAGTGTCATTCTGTGCCTGCTCATCCTTGTCAGCAGACATATTTGTCTGATGGCAAAGATGTAGCAGAGCTGAAGACAGAAGACCCGTGGATTACATCGGAACGAGGATTTTTTTAAATTAAAGATGGAGTCCCTAAATGTGTTTTGTGTTTTATTTTTAATAAAAAAAAATTCTGTGGTTTTTTTTTTCTGTTTACTAGAAATTCATGGTGGCCATGTCTAATTTGGCATGACACCATGAAGTTTGGGCTTAGTGCCAGCTGATAATACAAATTTGGCCTGGTACTAACCCTTTTATTACCCAGGGTGCCACTCACCACCAGAGCCACTGGAAGAGTCGGGTAAAATGCCTGGAAATGGTGCTATGATGAATGCACCATTTTCAGGGGTGGCTGCGATTTTCAGCGTGGGGGGCCAAGAATGCTTGGGCCTTACCATGCTGAGAATCCCAGCCCCCAGCTGCCTTTTTCACACTATATGTGTGACAGGCCCAACAGCTAATCACAGATGCTGACACAGAGAATGGGCGTCTGTGATTGGCTGCTTGAGTAACTTCAAAGCAGCCCATACATAGTACCATACTAGAATGTATGGGCTGATTGTAGATTACTCAAACAGCCAATCACAGACGCCCATCCGCTTTGACAGCATCTGTGATTGGCTGTTGGGTCTGTCACATATAGAAGTGTGAAAAGAAATAATTTTAAAAACATGACGTAGCGCTCCACAGAATTTTTGATTCTCTGCGCAGATAAAGCAGACAGCTACAGCCTGCCACCCCCAGCTGCCTGGCTGGAGATCAAAAGGCAGGAAAGACCAATGTTTTTTTAAAATTATTTAAAAAAATAATTAGAAAAAAAAGCGTGGGCTCCCGCCATATTTTTATTGCCAGTCAGGTAAAACTAGGCAACTGGGGGCTGGGATTCTCAGCATGGTAAGGCCCAAGCATTCTGGCTCCCCACGCTGAAAACGGCAGCCCGCAGCCACCCCTGGAATTGGCGCATTCATCGTAGAGCCATTTCCAGGCGCTTTATCCGGCTCATCCAGCGGCCTTGGTGGGGGGTGGCATGCTAGGTAATAATGGGGTTAGTACCAGCTTTATATTATCAGCTAGTACTAAGCCTGAAATTTATGGCGTCACACTAAACTAGACATGGCCATCAGAAAACAGAAAACAGAAAAAAAACACAACACAGAGAAAAACATTTTTTAATAAAAATCAAACACAAAACACATTTAGAGACTCCATCTTTAACAAAAAAAAAAATCCTAGCTCTGACGTAATCCACAGGTCTTCTGTCTTCAGCTCTGCTACATCATTGCCATCAGACAAATATGTCTGCTGACAGAGATGAGCAGGCACAGAATAAAGGCCCCATTACACGCTGCGATGGTCAAGCGATCCGACCTGGCCGGGATCACTGGAACATCGCTGTATGGTCGCTGGTGAGCTGTCAAACAGGCAGACTCACCAGCGAGCAGCAATAATGCTGGTAGCCAAGGTACACATCGGGTAACTCCTGCTCCCACTTACCCAGCCTGTCAGAATGGACATCGCTGGTCATTGCGGAATGGCCGGGACCATTTTTCGATCATTGGACCCTGTCACACATGGTCCCGGCCATTCCAAAATGATCAGCGAGCTGATCGCTGGTCGTTGCAGCTTATCACACACAGCGATATCGCTGCGAGGTCGCTGCAGCGTCACAAAACCGGTGACGTTGCAATGATATTGTTAGCGATATCGTTGTGTGTAACGGTGCCTTTACGCTAGAACACAGCTGTGAGAGAAGTGCTCAGCTGGCCTCCACCCGACGACCGTGTTTTCCTGTGCGCTGCAAATAATGCATACAGTTAGGGCCAGAAATATTTGGACAGTGACACAAGTTTTGTTATTTTAGCTGTTTACAAAAACATGTTCAGAAATACAATTATATATATAATATGGGCTGAAAGTGCACACTCCCAGCTGCAATATGAGAGTTTCCACATCCAAATCGGAGAAAGGGTTTAGGAATCATAGCTCTGTAATGCATAGCCTCCTCTTTTTCAAGGGACCAAAAGTAATTGGACAATGGACTCTAAGGGCTGCAATTAACTCTGAAGGCGTCTCCCTCGTTAACCTGTAATCAATGAAGTAGTTAAAAGGTCAGGGGTGGATTCCAGGTGTGTGGTTTTGCATTTGGAAGCTGTTGCTGTGGCCAGACAACATGCGGTCAAAGGAACTCTCAATTGAGTTGAAGCAGAACATCCTGAGGCTGAAAAAAAAGAAAAAATCCATCAGAGAGATAGCAGACATGCTTGGACTAGCAAAATCAACAGTTGGGTACATTCTGAGAAAAAAGGAATTGACTGGTGAGCTTGGGAACTCTAAAAGGCCTGGGCGTCCATGGATAACAACAGTGGTGGATGATCGCCGCATACTTTATTTGGTGAAGAAGAACCCGTTCACAACATCAACTGAAGTCCAGAACACTCTCAGTGAAGTAGGTGTATCTGTCTGTAAGTCAACAGTAAAGAGAAGACTCCATGACAGTAAATACAAAGGGTTCACATCTAGATGCAAACCATTCATCCATTCCAAAAATAGACAGGCCAGAGTTAAATTTGCTGAAAAACACCTCAAGAAGCCAGCTCAGTTCTGGAAAAGTATTCTATGGACAGATGAGACAAAGATCAACCTGTACCAGAATGATGGGAAGAAAAAAGTTTGGAGAAGAAAGGGAACGGCACATGATCCAAGGCACACCACATCCTCTGTAAAACATGGTGGAGGCAATGTGATGGCATGGGCATGCATGGCTTTCAATGGCACTGGGTCACTTGTGTTTATTGATGACATAACAGCAGACAAGAGTAGCCGGATGTATTCTGAAGTGTACCGGGATATACTTTCAGCCCAGATTCAGCCAAATGCTGCAAAGTTGATTGGACGGCGCTTCATAGTACAGATGGACAATGACCCCAAGCATACAGCCAAAGCTACCCAGGAGTTCATGAGTGCAAAAAAGTGGAACATTCTGCAATGGCCAAGTCAATCACCAGATCTTAACCCAATTAAGCATGCATTTCACTTGCTGAAATCCAGACTTAAGACGGAAAGACCCACAAACAAGCAAGACCTGAAGGCTGCGGCTGTAAAGGCCTGGCAAAGCATTAAGAAGGAGGAAACCCAGCGTTTGGTGATGTCCATGGGTTCCAGACTTAAGGCAGTGATTGCCTCCAAAGGATTCGCAACAAAATATTGAAAATAAAAATATTTTGTTTGGGTTATGTTTATTTATCCAATTACTTTTGACCTCCTAAAATGTGGAGTGTTTGTAAAGAAATGCGTACAATTCCTACATTTTCTATCAGATATTTTTGTTCAACCCTTCAAATTAAACGTTACAATCTGCACTTGAATTCTGTTGTAGAGGTTTCATTTCAAATCCAATGTGGTGGCATGCAGAGCCCAACTCGCGAAAATTGTGTCACTGTCCAAATATTTCTGGCCCTAACTGTACTTTCAAACACATGCCTATTTTTGCAAGCGTTAGTATGCATTTTTGCAATGCAAGTCTACGGTAAATTGCATTTGTGCTGATTTACAAAGGATCCGTTGTAACACACAGCATAAATGCAGTGTTAACCTAACTTAACAGCATCGAGGAATGGAGACAGAGCCCTGGAGACCGCCTAGTCAGTCTAGTCTACTGGTGGTACTGTCATGCCCATTGCCAAACCTTTGTGGTACTATTATGCCCATTGCCCAATATGTACTGCCATCTTTTGTGGTACTATTATGCCCATTGCCCAGTATGTACTGCCAGCCTCTGTGGTGCTATCATGCTAGTACTACCACCAGTGGCTGTCAGGACATGCTTGGTGGGCATTATAGTACCGCAGACACTGGCAGGACATACTGAGCAATGGGCATGCATGATACTACCACCCGAGGCTGGCATGACATGCTGGCCAATGAGCATGATAATCATGCCCATTGCCCAGTAGTATGTCCTGCCAGCCTCAGCCAAGTGTCCCAGATAGTTACCTCCTCATCCGTCCTGCTGCTGGCTCGGAGTCCTGTACAGTGCAGTATGTAGTGTGAATGCCACACTATGGAGATGCTGCTTCTACTACTGCCAAGGGGAGGCGAGGGCCACATAGAGATTACAGGGGACCCATCAGGGGTGGATATGGGTCCCTATCAGGGGTGTATATAGAGATCATAGGGCCAATCAGGGGCAAATATAGGGATCAGGGGCATACATAGAGATCATGGGGCCTCATCAGAGGTGTTCGTACATAGAGATCATGTGGCCCACTCAGGAGCGTGCATAAAAATCATGGGGCACAGTCATCGGCATACAAAGAGATCATGTGGCCCCATCAGAGGCGTACATAGAGATCATGGGGCCCACTCAGGGATCATACATAGAGATCATGGGGCCCACTCAGAGATCATACATAGAGATCATGGGGCTCACTCAGTGATCATACATAGAGATCATGGGGCCCACTCAGGGATCG
This sequence comes from Allobates femoralis, assembly GCA_033576535.1. Classification (NCBI taxonomy): domain Eukaryota; kingdom Metazoa; phylum Chordata; class Amphibia; order Anura; family Aromobatidae; genus Allobates; species Allobates femoralis. The sequence continues at coordinate 215,746,683 of JARQOC010000003.1, forward strand.
TACATAGAAATCATGGGGCCCACTCAGGGATCATACATAGAGATCATGGGGCAGACTCATGCATAGAGATCATGGGGCCCACTCAGGGATCGTACATAGAAATCATGGGGCATATTCAGTGGCGTACATAGAGATCATGAGGCCCTATCAGAGGTGTTCGTACATAGAGATCCTGCGACCCACTCAGGGATCATACATAGAGATCATGGGGCCCACTCAGGAATCATACATAGAGATCATGGGGCCCACTCAGGGATCATATATAGAGATCATGTGGCCCACTCAGGGATCGTACATAGAAATCATGGGGCCCACTCAGGGATCATGCATAGAGATCATGGGGCCCAATCAGGGATCGTACATAGAAATCATGGGGCCCACTCCACGGCGTACATAGAGACCATGGGGCCCACTCAGGGATCATACATAGACATCATGGGGCCCAGTCAGGGATCGTACATAGAAATCATGGGGCCCACTCAGGGATCGTATATAGAGATCATGGGGCAGGATCATACATAGAGATCATGGGGCCCACTCAGGGATCGTACATAGAAATCATGCGGCACAGTCAGCGGCGTACATAGAGACCATGGGGCCCACTCAGGGATCATACATAGACATCATGGGGCCCTTTCAGGGATCGTACATAGAAATCATGGGGCCCACTCAGGGATCATACATAGAGATCATGAGGCAGGATCATACATAGAGATCATGGGGTCCACTCGGGATCGTACATAGAAATCATGGGGCCCCATCAGTGGTGTACATAGAGATCATGGGGCCCACTCATAGATCGTACATAGAAATCATGGGGCCCACTCAGAGATCATACATAGAGATTATGGGGCCCACTCAGGGATCATACATAGAGATCATTGGGCCCACTCAGGGATCGTACATAGAGATCATGGGGCCCACTCAGGGATCGTACATAGAGATCATGGGGCCCACTCAGGGATGGTGCATAGAGATCATGGTGCCCACTCAGGGATCGTACATAGAGATCATGGGGCCCACTCAGGGATCGTACATAGAGATCATGGGGCCCACTCAGGGATCGTACATAGAGATCATGGGGCCCACTCAGGGATTGTACATAGAGATCATGGGGCCCACTCAGGGATCATACATAGAGATCATGGGGCCCACTCAGGGATCGTACATAGAGATCATGGGGCCCACTCAGGGATGGTACATAGAGATCATGGGGCCCACTCAGGGATCGTACATAGAGATCATGGGGCCCACTCAGGGATCGTACATAGAGATCATGGGGCCCACTCAGGGATCGTACATAGAGATCATGGGGCCCACTCAGGGATCGTACATAGAGATCATGGGGCCCACTAAGGGATCGTACATAGAGATCATGGGGCCCACTCAGGGATCGTACATAGAGATCATGGGGCCCACTCAGGGATGGTGCATAGAGATCATGGTGCCCACTCAGGGATCGTACATAGAGATCATGGGGCCCACTCAGGGATCGTACATAGAGATCATGGGGCCCACTCAGGGATCGTACATAGAGATCATGGGGCCCACTCAGGGATTGTACATAGAGATCGCTAGCATGATTAGTACCACACCAGCAGTGGCTGGAAGGACATGCCGGGTGGGCACGATAGTACCACAGACGCTGGCAGGACATACTAGGCATGAATCATGCCTAGTATGTCCTGCCAGCCTCTGTGGTACTATCATGTCCTGCCAGGTACCAGCCAGCCACTGGTGGTGTGGTACTAATCATGCCCACCCAGCATGTCCAGCCAGCCACTGGTGGTACATGCTGGGCATGATAGTATTAGTACCAGTAACAAGAAGCTGGCAGTGGGCTAGTCCGCCCCTGCTCACAACCTACTTCAATCTCATAATCTTGAGGGTCCCTGCACTAAATTCAAGGACCATCCCTAAAAAAAAATAATATGCCACCTGTGCTGCCCTCACATTGCTACATCCTGTTGTAAATTTATGTTTTAACATGGTATTGCAAGTATGGCAGATTGTTTTCTTCTGTGATGTTTTTTATATTCACATGTAGGCATAGACATATCAGTCACTGTCAGCAATGGGGAGAAGTTCTAAGCGACTCACCTGTCCAAGTAGTCTACAGCTTGGCTCGATACCCAACTGACTATAAAAAGTATGTTTTTCATACAGTCCTGGATACGATAATGCAGGTAGTGGGTAATGCATGCTGACCAAGGATTGGGCAAGATGTATCAGCTGTCCGGTTCCTTGTAAATGTGAAAAAAGAGCAAGATAATCATGAAGAAAGGATAAAACAAGCAATAAGTAGCTTCATAGACTGCTCCATCACTCCCCATCCCAACCTACAGCTCCACTCCAAGCTGCCTCTTCACAATAGGCTGCACCGGAGGTCCAGCCCTACCTGTAGAGGGCTTAGTCAACCTAGCCCCATTACCAGCTACCTCTGGCGGACTGTGGCAGTGCTGGTGACCTATCACCAGAAACTGCAGGTGGCATCACGCGAACTGTACATAGTAAATCCCCTGTAAATACAACCCCTTTTTCAAGTGTCACCCAGGACATGGGATCAGGCGCGGCCACCACTCCCCATGACACAGCAACGCTATCCACAGAGCCTGATACCCGAGTATCCCAAAGCCTTGGGCTCAACATATCTTTTCTGGCGCTCACGAACAGGATTCCGTGCTCAGTATTACTGGATACTGTGTGCCATGTTTTCGACTGTATTGAGTGACTGTTTAAACTACGCCGCCATTATTCTGCCGAAGAGCGGCAAGAAAGGGAGCGTGCCGGCCTGTAGAGCGCAAAACTGAAGCCCGCCCCTAAGAACTGGTTGTAATTCACTAGGGGGGCCTCCAACATGACGGTCGCCCTGATACGTTAGATGCTTTCAAGAGAAACATCACCGGAATCCTAGACATGTATGCGATGACAGGTCAGTAGCGCGCCGCTGTGGTACTCAAACAGTTAACTGGCGCAGCAGAAAAAGAAAGCGTGTCCTGGTCTGCCGCTGAATGGAGATCAGCGGCCACTATATTTAATAAACTGAGAGCAACTTTCGAGGAGTGCAACGAGGCTGATATACGCATGCGCTTCCATCACTGCTACCAGAGGCTGGGAAATTATATAAGAGCTTATGCCTGGCGTCTGGAAGAAGCATTGCGCACTCTTAAACATGTCAGCCCCGCTAGTGTACCCGACGAAAACAAGCTCCTAATTGACAATTCACCCAGGGACTGCTATCCCCAGAGAACAGTAAGACTGTACGTTGGTGGTCATTAAGCAATCCCAAAGCTGACTTTAATACTCTGAAGGATATGGCCATCAAAGAGTTATGGCCGGTAGAAACCCATGAAGCTGCTATTAAACGGTGGTGCAGTGGTGAGGTGCAGGCTACCTCAAAATCATTACCCGTGTCTACTGCCATGCACAATGTTCAATCTGCTTAGCCTGACAAGGATGATTCTCTGCGAGCTGAGATGCGTGCTGAGATGCGCCAGATGAATAAAAACATCACTAAACTGATGGATGCTCTGCAGCAAAGCAAAGCAAACAGCCAGCGCCAAGACCCCAGCCCCGACCTCAACCGCTGCCGACAGTCCGGAGGATGAACCCTGGATGCGAGGGAAGCAAGCCACAGCGTACCGGGAAGGACCACCGACCGCTACAGCTCCACTGGGGAGCATATCTGCCGCCGCTGTAACCTCACCGGTCACATCGCCAGGAGCTGTCCTTTAAACGGGCCATCCGTGGGGGCCGGGGCCAAACCTCAGGACTAGATCAACGGTCCAGCCACCTGGTAAAAGACCTTCATCGAACAGAGGCAGTTTCTGTCCATTGTACTGGATGGCATCCCGACACCTGCTCTGCTGGACACCAGGTCATAGGTGACCACCATCCCCTATATCCTTTATAAGAAGTACTGGGCTGATGCAGAACTGAAACAGCGTGACCTAGACTTTACCCTTAATGCATCTAACGGTGAACCAATTACCGTAATGGGGGTTAAGGAAGTACCAATAAATGTGGGGAGGGTGGAATTGCAGAATCAGGGGGTCATAGTTGTAGCAGAAGTCAGTAATGCTAATGACCCATATATAATACTAGGCACTAATGTTGTTAGCAATTGCATCGAGGAAGTCTTGTCTTTGCTTCAACAGATCGCAGACACTGCCAGACCTGGTCAGAGGAAGGTCTTCCAGTGTGAGATCAGAGCCATCCTGCACCATCAACAGGTAACAATTACAGGTGGCGAAATTGGTACTGCACGGGTGACAAACCCGCTTCCTATTGTGATTTCTCCAATGAGTGAAATGATGATTTGGTGTTGAGCAGCCATAAGTCTGAGAGGGTAGGACTATCAGACATTAGTGGAGCCCTTCAGCACAGAGCACAGACCTACACTCTTGATAGTCAGGGAGGTGGTTGATGTACACAATGGGAGAGTACCTGTTTGCATCTTAAATTGTGGCAGTGAGGAGGTTAAATTACCCAGGTATACAACCGTTGCTAAATTGTACACAGTCAGCAACAATGAGATCCAAACAGTGGCACCCATGCCCTATACCAAAGGGGCAAAACCTGATCAAACAACTGGGCCACTGGAGGACTGGTGTCAGCAGCTCCATGTTGGAACTGAGACCACTCCTGTGTACGAAAAGCAAGTTATGTGCCAGGTAGTCCAAGAATTCGAACAAGTCTTTAGTAAGCATCCACTTGACTTTGGTAGGATAAAAGGGGTACAACATCACATCCCCTAAGGTACACATCCACCAATCAAAGAGCGATACAGGCCTATTCCACCTGCACATTGTCAAAAAGCCAAAGAAATGTTACAGGACATGAAGGACACAGGGGTTATATGAGATAGCTGTAGTCCCTGGGCAGCCCCATTAGTCCTAGTCAGGAAAAAGGATGGCAGTATTAGAATGTGTGTAGACTATAGGCAAATAAACGGCATGACACACAAGCATGCTTACCCGTTACCTCGTATACAGGAATCCTTAGCTGCGTTGAAGTCTGTCAATTACTTCTCTACTTTAGATCTCACTAGTGGGTATTGGCAGGTGTCCGTAGCCAAGGAAGACCACGAGAAGACGGAATTTACAACACCTATGGGCCTATGTGAATTCAACAGCATGCCCTTCGGACTATGTAATGCACCCGGAACCTTCCAGCGATTGATGGAGAGTTGCCTGGGACATAAGAACTTTGAGACGGTACTGCTCTACCTGGATGACGTGATCGTGTACTCTAAGACCTATGGGGAACACGTCACTCATCTAGCAGAGGTGTTTGAAGCCCTGGCCAAATACAGGATGAAGCTAAAACCATCAAAATTCCACCTGTTAAAGCCAAGAGTGCAGTACCTGGGACACATAGTCAGTGCCGAAGGCGTGGCCCTTCGATCCAGACAAGGTGACAACAATTAAGGAGTGGCCAGAACCCAAGACCTTAAAGGAAGTACGTCAATTCCTGGGATTGGTGGGTTACTATATGTCATGATATGTGCTTTTTCCCTGTCCTGTATTTTTGTATACTATGCCATTTGATTTGTGTAACCTTTCTCTGTTTTCTATTAGCTGTATACTATGCAATTTATTGTGCTATAATTTAACATGTCTCCTTCCCCCAAGAATTGCATTCCTGGACTGTAATGTAATTAAGCATCGGTCAACAGCTAGTGAAGGATCAGCCATTCTTCCTCCCAGCAGGTGGCTAATCCAATCCACATACTACCAGACACAATGGAGCCATGTGTTTCCAGAGTCTTCTGATGGAGCAAACCATTCAGTAGTGGGTGTGACCCCCTACTCCCCTTCGCATTGGCTGATCCCAGGAGCTCAGACAATACAGTCATGTTTAAGGATGAGATGTGAGTCGAGTGTGGAAGTGACCGGAGCGAGACCTCAGCTGAGGCCAGATGTCATCGTCCGTGGGATTGTGTTGGATCCATTGGAATCTTGCAAGGACTATTGCTTTCGTTTATCTGGCACAATGATTATCGGGAGGTGCCCCCGATCTGTTTTCTTTGTTTAGACTCATTGCGGACTCTGCAGATTTACCTTCATGTGTGTTGTTCTAGCTTTCTTGTTTAATAAATCTCCTTGGATTGATCATCGGCCGGGTGTCCCTTCCTGCTCTGTCGCACACCCGTCACACTATAGGAGGTACATAAAGGAGTACAACAAGAAGGTTGCTCCCCTGAAAAACCTCCTAGAAGACCAACCCATGAAGGGCAAGTCCAAGGATTCTCCGTGGAGGTGAGGCAAGGAACAAGAGGAAGCATTCCAAGTGATGAAAGAAGCCCTGACAGGAGAAGAAATCATTGTTTACCCTGACTTCGGCCTGCCTTTCCTGCTGTACACGGATGCCAGCAATGTGGGACTCGGAGCCATCCTTTCTCAAAAGCAAGACAGCAAGGAAAGGGTGATCGCCTATGCCAGTAGGAAACTGCGCCCCACAGAGAGGAACCCAGAGAACTACAGTTCCTTCAAGCTGGAATTCCTGGCCTTGGTCTGGGCCATCACCGAGAGGTTCAAACACTATCTGGACTCTAGCAAATTTACAGCCTACACGGATAACAATCCGCTGACCCATCTGGAAACTGCAATGTTGAGATCCATGGAGCAGAGATGGATGGCCAGATTGTCCAACTACCAGTTCACCATCAAGTACCGGGCTGGGCACCAGAATGGAAATGCGGATACCTTATACAGGATGCCTCACCTGTCAGATGAAGGTGTAGATGAAGACGAGCTGGAAGAATTGGAGTTACCTGCCTTCCATCAACTAAGAGTAACCCAGTGCCAGCAAACCCGTCAAAATCCTCCTGCAAGAATGGTGAACCCGTTGCCTCACTTTGGTTGGAAAGAGGTGCAAGACAATGACCTGGCTGTCAGTTTAATCAAACAACTGACAACTCAGGAGTCAGCAAAGCTGTCAGAAAATCCCCAACCTGAAGTCAAACATCTATGGAGCGAGCGGAGCAAGCTGTTCATATACCAGGAGAAGCTTTGTCGGAGGTACATCAACCCAAGAACACACAAGATGGTCTGGCAAATCATCGTGCCAAAATTAGAAATCCATGTGGTCTTGACCGCCTATTACAACCAGACTGTTCACTTCGGGTGAAAGAAGCTAGAGATGCTACTGAGGGATAGGTTCTTTTAAGTCGGCATGCGGACATCCATTGAAAGGTGGTGTAAGAATTGTAAACTCTGCAGCCTGAGAAGAAAGGACTTACCGAGCCAGAAAGCACAGCTTCATCCCATCGTGACAAAGCAACCTCTGGAAATCGTAGCCTTGGACCACGTAAAACTTACTCCAAGTAGATCCGGCTTCACTTACGCGTTGACCATGGTGGACTATTACTTGAGATTCTTAATGGTTGCCCTCGTAAAAGACTTGACAGATGCCACAGCTGCTAAAACATTCCAGAACATTTTCTGCAGACCATTGGGATATCCTGAACAGGACCTCACAGATCAAGGATCAGCCTTCAAAGCGGAGATCTTCCAAGAGTTCTGCCACATGTATGGGTGCAAAAAGATCAGAACGACTCCATATCATCCCCAAGCCAACGGACTCTGTGAGAAAAAGAATGGCATCATCATCGACATGCTGAAGATCTTACCCTTAGAGGAAAGAAACCACTGGATGGAGAAACATCCTGACTTGGTTGATATGTACTATCACATTCCAGTAGGCTCTACAAACTGTACACCAGCTTACCTGATGAGAGCCCGTACAGGAAAGTTACCCGTAGACTTGGAACTCGGAGTAGTCGATCCCAAAACAGATGACACAATTCCCAATTGGAATGCCATTGCCTCAAACCATACAAAATGATTCAAGCCTGTATTGAAGATATCCTGGAGAAATCCCGTGAAAAACAAGAAAGGGACTATAGCAAACATGCTCCAGCAGAACCAATAACACCTGGAAGTATTGTGTTAAAGAGGAAAAGAACCCAACACAAATTGGACAATCAGTGGGAACAAGAACCCTACGTTCTATTAGATTCTGGTCATGACAACAGCAAAGTCTGCCTCATCAGCAAGAACGGTGGAAAAAACACCCAAACTGTTTCCAGAAAATACATTAAAAAGTATCCAACAAATTGGGAAAACCAAAATCCCTCCACTCAACCAATCCAAGAATCAGAAACCGTACAAGAAGTAAGTCCAAATGAAGAACCAAAGGAAAAGGTAATCTCAACCATTTTAGGTGATTTTCCAGAAGATTGGCCTTTCCTAGTGCCTTTAATGAATTTCTACCAGCCCCAAGAAGAGATGGTACAAAGGAATCTGGAAGAAATACCCATTGCTAGAGAATTTGAGGATGCTGCAATCGGTACACCTGCTAGCCCTGTAGTGAGACTAAGGCCACGCAGACACTTACCTGACATACCTGCACCAAGTCCTCCACTAGAAACACCACCTGAGACAGTGACACATGTAGTGCGTAGATCACAAAGGAGCACACAAGGTCAACCCCCATTAGGTATGGAGAGTGGGAACAGTAACAAGTAACATGTAAATAGCCATTGTAAAGTTAGAATGTAAATAGTAGTGTTCAAAAGGTGAAGAGTAGACCAAAAGCCAGGTACACAACATAAAAAAAGGGGTGAGTGGAGTTGGCGTAAGGAGCTGTCTAGGGAGAGTAAAAACTTGGCCAAAAGGTGATCCCAGGGCAAGAAGGCCTACAGCACTTATGACCGTTATAGGCCCCCATAGTACCTAGGACTCCTACGCCGAAAACACCTCTTGTTGTGTATTTTGAACTGTTGAGCCTACGGAAACCTTACCTGTAAGGACTAATTGAACTTTTGAAAACTTTTCACTTTGAACTGAACTTCCTCACTTTGAACTTTTACAATTAAAAGGACTACAATTTACAGGACTGGTGTAGCAACAAACTCTTTTCTTCTTCAAAGCCTGCGGTGAATGGACTAGCACTGTATGGACTTACCAGTTTTTCATTTTTCCAATATTTTTCAGTGGTTTTTGTAGATTTTTGTATTTTCAGACCTTGTAAATATGTTACCTGTTATAATTGTTCCTCTTGTTATTCTTTTTGTTTGAACAAAAATGCTCAGTCCAGGAGTACTGAAATTACCTACGGGGGTATGTGGCGCCCTGCTCATGCGGGTAGCCACAGACTTCTCTAATGCACAGCTGGGTTTCCACAGCAGTTACCTACTACATGCAACATCTTCCACCCCAACACAGTAGGGGGGAGCTCAACTTGCTGCCCTTAGGCAAGATCCCCTATAAATACTGCTGCTGGGGGAGGGGTTAGTCAGAGGTTAGACCAGGTTCCAGTGTCCTGACACAGGAAGTAATTTCCCTATTTACACGCCGCCATTTCGTAGCAATTTCATGGCAACAGGCATAAATATCCCCAATGCCAGGCAGTTGCTAGCTTTCAGTGGTGGCGTGTAAAGGGGCACTAAGAATCATGTAAATCCCACCTATGACTTCATTCCTTGTACAATATATTGCAATAGTGTAATATTGAAGCTTATTGTAAAATTACCTCCTATAAAGACAGAACTGGCATATATAAAGGGGATTTGTTGGGTGTTGTATATCAGATCGACCCATATCTTCAAACTCTTTAATACCACTAAAATATTAAAATCTGAAAGTCCTCAGTGGTTGATACCTTTTAATGGCTATCTGAAAATATAGTAATAAATAACAAGCTTTGGAGACTCTAAGGCCTCTTCATCAGGCTCATTAAAAGATTTATGAATATCAAATATATGTGTATGCTATTACGCAAATTTTATACAGATACAGATAAACTGATTGAGTTTACACACCTAAAAGTGGGGTCAAAGAACCCCCACAACACAAATTTCCATATAGTGCAAATGGATTAAAACTTTACTTGCACCTCAATCAGCCCTCCTTCTGAGATTTCTACTACATATACACTACCGTTCAAAAGTTTGGGGTCATTTAGAAATGTCCTTATTTTTGAAAGAAAAGCACATTCTTTTTAATGAAGCTAACATTAAATGAATCAGAAATATACTCTATACATTGTTAATGTGGTAAACGACTATTCTAGCTGCAAACATCTGGTTTGATAAATCCTTATTGTATTGGCATACAGAGACCAATACAACCTTGCTTTAAAGGTACCTTTACACGCCACCACAGGAAGGGAGAAACTGCCAGGCACTGGGGACAATTGTGCCTGTTGCCATGAAATCACTACGAAATGGCGGCGTGTAAATCGGGAAATTCCTTCCTCTGTCTCACAGTTCCTTCGGATACCTGTTTCTGAGCCGTGCTCAAAAACAGGAAGGCACACTTCCTATGGTGGTGGTGTGTAATCGGGGCACAGGCAAGGTATTTGCGTCGCCTAGTGAATTCCCAGGGGCGTGCCACAGCGTCATGGTTACCACGCCCATCAGCTATCATTGGTGGGGGCTACTGTGTAACCATTGGCTGTCCCTGCACAGGGCGCCAAATTTAAAGAGCTGACCAGTCACACTACACATTTGCAATGGCGTCATGTATTAGCCAGCCTTCCTGCGCAGGCTGGCCAATCATGATGCTATTGCGTTGTCCAATCAGCGTACGAGCGTCACGTAATACACAACTCTGTCACGCCTATGTACTTGCGGCTAAAATATGTACGCCCATATTCCTTTGTGGTAGTGGCGTGTAAGCCAGGAAGATATTCAACAAGGAAGTAAGCCGCAGGAGCTGTCGCACTTCCGGGGAACGCAAATACCATCAGTGGAGCACGCAGTGGTGGCTGTATATGCGGCATCGGTGATCGATCCACCGTTAAAAACGCGCGCGTGCACTTGCGATGGATACCTGTTGCAACCCGCAGTGGCGGCGTGTAAAGGTACCCTTAGCGCCATCGACATTTCGGTGGGTTTTTAGGGGCTCCGAGTGTGAACCATAATAAGGGAGGGCATTTGACATTACATATGTTATAAACATCCACCTTTGATCATTGGCAATTGTCTAAATGACTTACATATGTCTCCATAAAACAATATCATTTGATGTTACAGAATGATATAAATGATGTGTTTTCTGGATTGTTTCTAATATGTCACTATTTTTGATATTTTTGCAATAAACTGGAACTTTTTCTAAAACTTTTGAGCTCACACATCATAGTACATTAGCGCAATGTACATGAAATGATGATTGCTATTTTTACAGGACTTTTGTCCAAGTAGAAGCCATAAGTTATAAGGCACCATACATGTTTTTCCGTACAATAGAACAGGAACTCTACTATTCAAATGTTATGGCAACCTGGCCAAATGTCATTATTCTTCTTTTTACATTTAATTTACGGATTCGGAATGCACCTGAATAAGCCCAAAGCTTGTCAAGATTATTCTTTACCTTCATGTGATGTATATTTCAGCTGGCAAACAAAACTTAGTCTGTGTAATTTTCATGACAAATTTAACTGAGGGAATAGACAAATGCTTGGGATATTCTTAGCAAGTTATTTTGTTCAGGATATTCTTGGCATGAATTTTGTTTTCCAAGTGAGATATATGTAGGTGATTTATGTACGTAGCGTCTATGAACAATGTGGTGTGGACAGACCACCTTTCAAAAGATTCCTAATGACTCTTTGTCATTCTAATTGTTCCATCCCTTTTTCCTTTATTGCACTGTCTGTTACATATCACATCTTACGTTCATCTTCTCTAAGTTCTATTAACCTATAAATTACAACAAAATAAAGGAAAAATTCTAAAATATTACAATCATATGTATACATATGTAATTTTGTTTTTTAATTATACTGTTCTGTATATCACTAAATATACAATAAAAAAGCAACCACCGCCTGTACACGCAAACAAAAGTGATGTGACTATTCTAACTACTTAAATGACATTGCACAATTGATCAATTTAGCTACCGCCACGTACCATTCTCATGGATCTACTCACATTTAATCGTTCATACGCCTCTGGCATAAAACAACCTATCAAGCACTATCTGAACATGACACCAGCGCCAAAATCACATAGCAACCATCCGATATCGATATCATACCCCACACTCCCACACAACAGATGAGGTAACAGCCAAAACTTCACAATCAAGACCTAGGCGGAGCCTTATTAGTAACGGCTAACATCAATTAAAGACAATAGAATGCAGCACAACCACACGCCGCAAAGTGTCACCACAACCTATAACAAAAAAGCAGAAGCCGGCTGCCTAAGGTCACCATACAAATGCATGGCACATTTCTAACTGACTTAACAGACTTGCAAACATGACATTCTGAGTACCCACCGTCACGCATTTCAATGGCTCCTACTCTACATTTTTAATTGCTGTGCCATTACGCCTCCTGAATGCATTAAGCAGACCATATCAGTGCACACTATCTGAACATTACTGACTACTCCCATGCGCCAGAAAAGCAGCACAGATAAAGGCAGTACCAGGTCGACATGAATCCAGACATTATCAATCTGACCCCTAATTGATCAATTGTTTGCAAATGTCTCAGTTTAAGTACAGTTAGAAATTATGTGACATGCACTTTTTGTATTGCTGCTAACCTTAGGCAGCCTGGATTCTTGGCTTTTTTATTCACTAAATACAGTACTGTACGCATTATCCATGGCCATGTATCAAAAATACATGCCTACAAATGAATTTATATGCATACAGGGACATTCATGAAGTTACATTCTGTGACAGTGATAAGCCCTACTTATACAGAGGTAGTCTAGGCTATATTGCAGTTGTACCAGATTGCCAGGACACCGTGTGCTCCTCCATCAATATCTGCTCGAGAGATTACAGCAGAACAGAAACATGCAGTACAGGTGCATCTCAATGAATTAGAATTTCTTTAAAAAGTTCATTTATTTCAGTAATTCAATACATAAAGTGAAACGCATATATTTTATAGAGTCATTACAGTGTGATCTATTTCATGTGTTTATTTATGTTAATGTTGATGATTATGGCTTACAGCCAATGAAAACCCAAGGTCATCATTTCAGAAAACTAAAGTAGGGAGGGTGAAGGGAGAAAAGCCATATTCCATGAGACACATAAGGTGAATATAATATTAATTTATTAGTCAACGCAGTTCTCCCTGAAATGCCCTGAAACATGGTAATATGATATTGAATTGCCCTGAAATACGTTGACTAATAAATCAATATTGTATTCACCCTTTGTTGTCTTGTGGAATATGGCAGCATGTTTTAAACCCTTCATTCTCTCCACTGTATATGCACCATGCTGGGGACTTCAGCAGCCGTGATATGCTTTTATAGTGTTTGTGACTTTACAACCACACAAGGTGAAGCCTCTGCTACCTATTTGGTAATATTTTATCTGTCAGACCCTTCATCCTCTCTACTTTAATTTTCTGAGATAATGACCTTTGGGTTTTCATTGCTGTAAGCCATAATCATCAACATTAACATAAATAAACACTTGAAATAGATTACTCTGTTTGTAATGACTCTATATCACTTTATGTATTAAATTACTGAATAAATTAACTCTATGATGATACTTTAATTCATTAAGATGCACCTGTAAAACCCAGATGTGGGCAGGCAAACAATGATATGAGGAGGTAGGAAGTGAAAGGAAATGAAAGGTGCTTTTACTATTACTACAGTAGTGGGTAAGCCATATGAGGGACATGATGCTGCTAATAACACTGCTGAAAGACGCAGAAACATGTGTACGTCCTTGGTTTGGAATACATCAACCAACAGGATGTACCTACCCAGTATGTCCAATGCTGGGGAGGTGTTAAAGGTATTGCTGGATTTGACTTTGTAAAAGCTAAATGCATATCTAAATTGTTTGGAGGTAAAATCATTTGAGCAGATTTCCCTTAAGGATTTGTATCCCTTACCTGTAAAAGGGTGTCTATAAGATGTAACTTGTATTAGACAAGTAATTATTATTATCAGTCTCGTAAAATTATATACTTTGTTTGTAGCAGTTGTAAGGTGATAACTGGTAAAGTACAAGGGGGCGGTGTGTGCAACAGGTGCCAGGACCAGAGGGTATTCGATAGCATGGCCGGTCGACTGTCTTGGGGAGATAACGGTGGCTATTACCTGGCTCCATGTCCCTGGTCGTGCAGTAAAGGAGGGTATTTAAAGGGGATTTAGAAGTCTTTCGTTACACCACCTGTGGTATTCAGCCAGGGATGCTGCACATTTGGAACCTCTGGGGCAGATGGTGCGGCAGCTGAGATGGTATCAGTCCCCACAGGCGCAGTGAGGCCCCAGGGTTGGTGTGACAGTCTATTGGGATGGTGATGGTGACTGTGCAATGGTGCAGGAGAGTGTGGGGAATAACTGTAGGACACCGGGATTGCAGTTCTCAAGCATATATTTACAGTTCAGCTCAGCAATCCTGCCCAGCAAGGGCACCATGTCCTCTGGGTCTGCGATCCAGCCAACTCTCAGGAAGCTTGGGTCCACTCCTCCGAGCCACCCTGTTGTAAGCCTCTCCTGGTTGACTCTCCCATGCTGGATACTTGCCTCTCCTGCTCTGTGTCTTCATGCACAGTGTCCCAAGCAGGTGGCTGAGGTCCTTGTCGGATGATGGGGTACCTCTCCCCTGACATTGGTTCTAGCCACCGTTTCAGCAAGCATGCACGGTCAATAGCCACTGCCCATACAGGTGCAGCAGATTCCAGTTTCCTGGTGGAATCTTGCAGTGATCCCAGCAGATCGGGGCCGGTCCCCTCTTGCAACCAGTCTCTCTGCCCGACTTATTTCAGGTTCGGATTCAGGGCCCCATGGGTGAATCCTCCACTCCTGTGTCCCCTAGGACTCTCTTCCATTCACTATCTCCTCCTCTTCCTCTCTGCTTTTCCTACCTTCTCTTCCCACCCCCTCTGTCTTTTCTCTCCCCCAGCCAGAAGATGGGGCCCTTCCTCAATAGGATCTGCGCAAGATCTTCTGGCCTGGGGTCAGGGTGGGTGTTGGGTGCAGGTGTTCGTGAGTCTCGAATTTGTGTCCCCTCCTTACCTGGGAATGGGATACCACACCTGTGCCTGTACCACGTGCCACACCAGAGAGGCAACGGGAGATTAGGGAGATAAATAAGTGGCTCAGGAATTGGTGTAGGAAGGAGGGGTTTGGGTTCCTGGAGAACTGGGCCGACTTCTCTGTTGGCTACAGGTTCTATGCTAGGGACGGGCTGCACCTCAATGGGGAGGGTGCAGCTGTGCTGGGGGAGAAGATGGCTAGAAGGTTGGAGGAGTGTTTAAACTAGGGATTGGGGGGGAGGGTATTCATTGTATAGGAGGGGAAGATAGTGTAAACAGTAACCTGGGCACAAGTAATAAAAGTGGGGGTGGCATGGGGGGTGGGGTTAGAACAGTCAATCTAGTAGGAAGGAATAGAAGTAAAGAGAGATGCATAAAGTGCATGTTCACTAATGCCAGAAGCCTCACCAACAAAATGGAGGAATTAGAATTGATTTTGTTGGAAAATAATTATGACATGGTGGGGATTTCGGAGACTTGGCTGGACGAGAGTCATGACTGGGCTGTTAATTTACAGGGCTATTGTCTGTTCAGAAATGACCGTACAAATAGGCGAGGAGGAGGTGTATGTTTATACGTAAAATCATCCTTAAAACCCATCCTGCGTGATAATATAGGTGAATCTAATGGAAATGTAGAGTCTCTGTGGGTGGAGATAAGGGGAGGGGGAAAAAATAATAAATTACTGATAGGGGTTTGTTATAAGTCCCCAACAATAATGGAAGTGGAGGAGAATATCCTCATAAAGCAAATAGATGAAGCAGCGACTCAGGGAGAAGTCATTATTATGGGGGACTTCAACTACCCTGAAATACATTGGGGATCAGAAACCTGCAGTTCTAGCAAAGGTAATAAGTTTTTGAAAACTATAAGAGACAATTACCTTTCACAACTGGTTCAGGACCCAACAAGAAGGGGGGCACTGCTGGACCTAATATTAACCAACAGGCCAGACCGCATATCAAATATACGGGTTGGAGGTCACTTGGGTAATAGTGATCATAACTTAATAAGCTTTCAAGTATCCTTTACTAAGACGTGTAGTAGAGGGGCCACAAGGACACTAAACTTCAGGAAGGCAAATTTCCAACGGTTGAGAGATGATCTTAGTGCAATAAACTGGGACGATGTCCTGAGACATAAAAGTACACAACACAAATGGGAGATGTTTATTAGCATCCTGAATAGGACCTGTGCACAATATATACCCTATGGGAATAAGCATGCTAGAAATAGGAGGAAACCACTATGGCTAAATAAAGCGGTAAGAAGTGCAATATGTGACAAAAAGAAAGCATTTAGGGAATTAAAGCAAGTAGGTAGTGATGAAGCATTAAATAAATACAGAAAATTAAATAACATTTGTAAAAAGCAAATCAAGGCAGCAAAGATTGAGACAGAGAGACTCATTGCCAGAGAAAGTAAAAAGAATCCCAAAATATTTTTTTAACTACATAAATAGTAAGAAACTAAAAAATGATGGTGTTGGCCCCTTTAAAAATAGTCTGGGTGAAATGGTGGATGAGGATGAGGAAAAAGCAAATATGCTAAATGACTTTTTTTCAACAGTATTTACACAAGAAAATCCCATGACAGACAATATGATCAGTGATAACAAAAATTCTCAATTAAACGTCACCTGCTTAACCCAAGAGGAAGTACGGCATCGTCTAAAAATCACTAAAATTGACAAATCCCCGGGCCCAGATGGGATACACCCCAGAGTGCTGCAGGAATTAAGTACTGTCATAGATAGACCATTATTTTTAATATTTAAAGATTCCATAATATCAGGGTCTGTACCACAGGACTGGCGTATAGCAAATGTGGTGCCAATATTCAAAAAGGGGACAAAAACTGAACTTGGAAATTATAGGCCAGTAAGCTTAACCTCTACTGTGGGTAAAATCCTAGAGGGTTTTCTAAGAGATGCTATACTGGAGTATCTGAACAAAAATAACCTCATGACCCATTATCAACATGGTTTTACGAGGGACCGTTCCTGTCAAACTAATCTAATAAGCTTCTATGAAGAAGTAAGTTCTGGACTGGACCAAGGAAATGCAGTGGATGTGGTGTATATGGACTTTTCAAAAGCTTTTGATACGGTGCCACACAAAAGGTTGATACATAAAATGAGGGCAATGGGGATAGGGGAAAATATGTGTAAGTGGGTTAAGAACTGGCTTAGTGATAGGAAACAAAGGGTGGTTATTAATGGAACACACTCAGAATGGGTCACAGTTAACAGTGGGGTACCACAGGGGTCAGTGTTGGGCCCGCTTCTATTTAATATATTTATTAATGACCTTGTAGGGGGCATACAGAGTAGAATCTCAATATTTGCAGATGACACTAAACTCTGCAGGGTAATCAATACAGAGGAGGACAATTTTATATTACAGGAGGATTTATGTAAACTAGAAGCTTGGGCTGCTAAATGGCAAATGCGCTTTAATGGGGATAAATGTAAAGTCATGCACTTGGGCAGAGGAAACAAAGGGTATAATTATGTGCTTCATTATAAAACACTGGGCAAAACTATCACTGAAAAAGACCTGGGTGTATGGGTAGATGACAAACTCACATTTAGTGGCCAGTGTCAGGCAGCTGCTGCAAAGGCAAATAAAATAATGGGATGTATTAAAAGAGGCATAGATGCTCATGAGGAGAACATAATTTTACCTCTATACAAGTCACTAGTGCGACCACACTTAGAATACTGTGTACAATTCTGGTCTCCGGTGTATAAGAAAGACATAGCTGAACTAGAGCGGGTCCAGAGAAGAGCGACAAAAGTTATTAGAGGACTAAGGGGTCTGCAATACCAAGACAGGTTATTAAACTTGGGGTTATTTAGCTTGGAAAAACGAAGGCTTAGGGGTGATCTTATAATAATGTACAAATATATGAGGGGGCAGTACAGAGACCTTTCTAATGATCTCTTTACTCTTAGGCCTGAGACTGGGACAAGGGGGCATCCTCTACGTCTGGAGGGAAGAAGGTTTAATCATAATCACAGACGCGGATTCTTTACTGTAAGAGCAGTGAGACTATGGAACTCTCTGCCACATGATGTTGTAATGAGTGAGTCACTACTAACATTTAAGAGGGGCCTGGATGCCTTTCTTGAAAACTATAATATTACCAGTTATACATACTAGATTCTTTGATAGGGCGTTGATCCAGGGAATTAGTCTGATTGCCGTATCTGGAGTCAGGAAGGAATTTTTTCCCCCAATGTGGAGATTAGTGTTGCCACATGGGGTTTTTTTTGCCTTCCTCTGGATCAACATGTTAGGCTATGGGTTGAACTAGATGGACTTAAAGTCTTCCTTCAACCTTAAAAACTATGTTACTATGTTACTATGTTACCTGTGGCTTAGGTGCAGTACCTCTGTGGCAATAAGACCGCAGGGGTGCCACATATGTGTAGCCGAAATTATAAAAGTCTGTGAAGTGAACTCTGATCTAATGCTCCAGCATATTAGGTGCTGGTTGACAATTTAAACTGGGAACCCGTATTTACCTCGAAGGCAACTGACTGATTGGATCTACCACACAGTTAGGCCAAGGACCACTTGAAAGCAACAATTCTGGGGATACTATGTGAGACACGTTTGAGTCTCTTACATTTCTCTCACAAGTGGAGCCCCCACCTAATAGAATTGCTTGCCATTTTCACAAAAATTGACTCACATCTCTAGTACAATTGTGGCACCCCAGAGTCCGGATGTTACAATCTCATTGCCTCCCTTGGGGGGTAGTGTCATACCTGGGATCAATGAAGGGTATCCACACCAGGTGAGCCAAGCACACAACACTTTCTGCCTCCAGGCCTGAAGAGGGAACTCTAAACCCAGGTTCAGGGCAGCTCCGTTATAAATACTGAGGAAGACATCCTGTGGACTTGAGCAGTGCTAAGCTCCTTCCGGGATAGCAGAAACCTAGCTTGAGGGAACCGTAAGCAATGGTCTGAGGAAGTTGAAGAGGGCTTAGTGAGTGGAGCAGTGTTGAGCTCACACCAGCGCAGAGTGCCATAACCAGACACCAGAGACCAAGGATGTGCAGGGCCTAACGTCCCGACAGCCAATATTGGAGGGTGGGAGATTCCAAGTCTCCCAGCCACACCACAGTATCTGCAGGCAAAGCAGGGAGTCCAGGAGCAGCTGCCAAGGAAGTGGGGCTGGAGAAAGGCTCAAGCTGCCTGCCATACCGGAACAACACAGGAAGAGACAGGGCCACAGCTCAGCTTTAGGCAACAGCAGGGACCTGCTGGAAAAGCGCAGCAGGGAGGCCCCAGAACTTGCAGGGTGAGAACCCCGAGTTGCTTCCAGGTTGCACAGACTCCAGTACCATCACCTGACAGTGTCCCGGCTTGTACCAGCACCACAGAGGAAACAACAACCTTGAGTCTGTCTGTTACTTTGCACCCTCCGTCCTGCACTCCAATGGCCTTCCAATGCCATAGACCTTTTCGGTTGCCCTGGGATACGCTCCACCCATCGTGAGCGACATTAACATAGCTGCCCATCCATCATCCCCAGTGGTCCCATTTGGCAGTGTCGGCCCAAATAGCCAAACAATGCAGGTGGTGTCACAATCCTTTATCCCTAATCATTTCCCCAGCATTTTTAGTGACTCCACAGGCCCATTGAGCTGGGTCTCAGCCCCCGTGCATCCCCGTGAGGCTGAACCAGCCTGGTTCCGAGTACCCATGACCCTGGAGGCAAGTCAGCTTCTGGCTTCACGAACAGGATTTCATAGCCCAGTGCCACTGGGCCCTGTGTGCTGTAACTTTATTGAACTGTTTGACTGTTGTCATACTGCACCGCGAGGCGCACGGGAAGCTGAGGCGTTGTATCATCATGAGCGGCACCCTAAAAGAGTGCGAAGAGAAGCCCAACCTACGCTCTGACGACATCCGTCACTAATGTTATTGAGAATTGTCTAGGTGAAATTATTACTTTGTTACAACAGGTAGCCGAGACTGCCCACCTCGGGCATCAAATCTAGCAAAAGGAAAATAAAAGCCTTGATGATGAGACAGCAGGTAGAGTTGTTTGGAGGGAAAATCAGCAGTGTATGGGTCAGTGACTCAATTCCCATTGTAATTCCCCCAAAAAGTGAAATGTTGATCTGGTGTCGGGCAGCAATAGGTCTCAAGGGTCAAGACTATCAGGCCCTGATAGAACCAGTGTATTCAGACAGTAGGTCCACTGTCCTGACATCCAGGGGGTAGTTGATGTCTGTAAGGCAAGGGTACCCATCCACATTTTAAATTGTAAGGAGGAAGAAACCAAACTATATCCGGTATGCCATCGTTGCTAAGCTTTACACTGTTGACAACAACACCATGAAGGCAGTGGAAGCCTTCATTCTGTCAGACCAGGCGGAGGACAACAGCTCCAAGGGGCAGATGGGGGATTGGTGTTAGAAGCTGCACATAGGAACCGATTGCAACCCTTCCCATCAAAAGTATGGGGTCTACTGGGTAGTGCATGAGTAGGAAAAGGTCTTTAGTAATCACCCTTTAGACTTTGGGCAGGTAAAAGGGGTTCAACATCATATGCCCACAGGTGACCATCCGCCCATTAAAGAGAGGTACCGACCTGTACCGCCAGCTCACTATCAATGTGCCAAAGAGATATTACGGGAGATAAAGGAGGCTGGGGTGATCAGAGATAGTTGTAGCCCCTGGGCAGCTCCTCTAGTCCTAGCAAGAAAGAAGGATGGTACAATGAGAATGTGTGTTGATTACAGGCAGATTAACCGTAGAGGATGCTTACCATTACCTAGAATTGAAGAGTCAATGGGTGCATTGAGAATTGCTAACTACTTTTCCACCTTAGATTTAACCTGTGGATATGTTCAGGTTCCTGTAGCAGAGGTGCACCAGGAGTAGACAGCATTTGTCACGCCAATGGGCCTCTGTAAGTCCAACTGCATGCCATTCGGACTATGTAATGCACTGGGAACATTCCAGAGGTTGATGGAGTGCTGACTAGGGCACAGGAACTTTGACACTGTATTACTATACTTAGATGATGTAATAGTCTACTCCAAGACATATGAAGACTATCTGGAGCACTTGGCTGAAGTGTTCGAAGCGTTGTCCAGTTATTGCCTGAAAGTGAAGCTGTCAAGGTGCCAACTGTTAAAGCCTAAGTTACAGTACCTCGGTCATGTTGTCAGTGCTGAAGGTGTAGCATCAGACCCTGAGAAAGTCACCATCATCAGGAACTGGCCGAGACCAACCACCATCAAAGAGGTGAGACAGTTCCTGGAACTGGTATGGTACTACCTGAGGTTCAGGATTGCTGGGTATACACTGGAGCAAACTGTATTAATTGTGGGTATGCTGCTTGATTGCCTGCGGGGGATCTTCTGTGCAAACATCCCCTGTACAATAGGCAATGAATGAAAATGTGTGTAGGCTCAGCGCAATTATTTTTTATTAATGTCTTATGTCAGCTGTTCACTTAGTAAAGGAACTGTTGATGGAGGCAAACTCACATCCTAGTCCAGATGCTCCACAGGAGATACAACTGCTGTGGAAAGAGAAAAGTAAGTATTTCATTTAAGGGGTTAAGCTGTGCAGATGCTACATTAATGCATGGACCCATGATTTTGTCTGACAGATAGTAGTCCCGAGGAGAGATGTGTAGAGGGTCCTAGAGGAGTACCTGATGGAGCAGGGCATTTCAGGTGGAAGAAGCGGGAGGTTCTGCTGCGAGAAAGATTCTTCTGGGTTGACATGAAGAAAGCCATCGAAAAATGGTGCAGAGACTGGGGCCCATGCAACCTGAGGAGGAAGGATCGAGATAGCCAGAGAGCCTCACTACAGCCAATCGTCACCAGGCAACCATTTGAACTTGTGGCATTAGATCATGTGAAACTGACTCCGAGTCAGTCAGGCTATGTCTATGCCCTCACCATTGTAGATCATTACTCCCGTTTCCTGGTGGTAGTACTGGTGAAGGAACTTACAGCCAAGAGAGCGGCCAAAGCCTTTTAAATCCATTTTTGCAGACTCCATGGCCATCCTGAACTGGTCTTAAGTTATGTTAACAGATCAAGGTCCAGCATTTGAAGCAGAAATATTCCAGGAATTTTGCATCATGTATGGGTACAAGAAAATAAGAACTAAGCCGTATCACCCACAGACTAATGGCATGTGAGAGAAAATTAATCGGATTGTGATAGACCTGTTGAAGAGCTTGCGGTTAGAAGAAAGAAACCTGTGGCCAGAAAAGTTGCCAGATTTAGGGGACTTATACTGCATAATCATGTCCCTGTGAGCTAAACCAATTGTACACCTGCGTATCTGATTAGAGTAACACCAGTCAAATTGCCAATTGACATGGATATGGGAATTGTGAAACCTCACCAGATTCTGATTGGGATACAGAACGTCAACAACAGTATCGCAAGGTACAAAAATGTGTAGAAGTTTGTCCCAAGCCAGAAAAAGACAAGAAGAGACCTACAATAAACAAGCTCCTGCAGTTTCCTTAAGACCAGGTGAACAAGTCCTAAAAAAGGAAGAGATGTACCAATAAACTTGATGACCAATGGGAAGCAGTACCATACACAGTGTTGCCTTCAAATTTTGAAAATACCAAAGTGTGCCTTGTTAGTAAAGTTGAAGGAAAGACATCAGCAGCAGTTTCAAGGGACCATCTCAAGATATGCCCTGACCATTTGAAACATAGAGAAGTCCAAGAAATACTTTAACATGTAAAACCAAAAGAAGTAGTACTCCATACTGTTCTTGGGGACTTTCCTAAAATGTGGACACAGATTAATGGAGCAGAATTAGTTCCCATGTTGGCCTTTCCCCAAATTGTGGTTCCTGAACCAGAAAGACGTGAACCACAACTGGAGGTATCAGTCGCCACACCTGCAAAGGAACAAGAAGATCAACCCCCTGCTTCTAGTGAATTTGTCATTCCCATGGTGAGACTAAGTCCGCACTCTGAGGCACCAGCACTATACAGATCCATGCATAGGATAGTGGTCAGTACACCAACTACACCAGTAGTAGGCACTCAAAACAGGTTAGCAGAAACCCCTGTAGTGAGAAGGTCACAATGCACCACACAGGGTCAGATTCCAGCATGATACAGGGATTGTTAGTGCAGTTTAGCCAGTTAAAATGTACATATGTTTTGTTTTTCCTATGTAACTATGCAAATAGTATGTGCCTACAGGACTTACTGTATGAACTTTTGAGCCTTTTTGATAATTTCATAATTAATTATGGACCAATAGACCACAGGACTGGTTGTGGAAAAAAGACAATTTTGCACATATTTCTTCATCAGCCAATTGTGGAAGGACTAAGCACCATAGTGACTGTTTTTCATATTTACTTTGTTTTTGTAATTTTTTATTTTTCAGACTCTGTACACTTTTCAATTGTTATTTACTATTGTTGTGTTTGCAAAAAAAGTTTCCCTCAGCCCGGAATTACTGAATTTCACTAGCGGGAATGTGGCACCACAGGGTCCAGATGCCACAACATCATTGCCGCCCTTGGTGGTAGTATCATACCCGGGAGCAACAAAGGGTATCCACACCAGGTGAGCCAAGTACACAACACCTTTCTACCTCCAGGCCTGAAGGGGGAGCTCTAAATAGGGTTCAGGGCAGCTCTCCTATAAATTCTGGTCTGGGGCGGAGTTAGTCAGTTCAGTACCGAGCAGTACTGAGGAAGACGTCCTGTGGACTTGAGCAGTGCTAAGCTCGTCCAGGGATAGCAGAAACCTAACTTGAGGGACCTGTAAGCAAGGGTCTGAGGAAGTCGAGGAGAGCCTGGGGAGTGGAGCAGTGTCAAGCTCACCCCGGCACAGAACGCCAGAACCAGACACCGGACTCCGAGGCTGTGCAGGGCCTAACGTCCCGACAGCCAATACCGGAGGGTGAGAGATTTCAAGTCTCCCAGCCACACCACAATGTCTGCAGGCAAAGCAGCATAAGGAGTCCAGGAGCAGCTGCCAGGGAAGTAGGACTGGAGAAGGGCTCAAGCTGCCTGCCATAACGGCACAATGCAGGAAGAGAGAGAAGCCGCAGCTGAGCTTTAGGCAGCAGGGACCCGCTGGAAAAACGTAGCAGGAAAGCCTCAGAACTTGCAGGGTGAGGAGAACCCCAAGTTGCTTCCAGGTTGCATGGATTCCAGTACCATCACCTCACAGTGTCCCAGCTTGTACCAGCACCAACAATAAAGGACCTGAGGAAACAACAACCGTGAGTCTGTCTGTTACTTTGCGCTCTCCATCCTGCACCCCAACGCCATAGACTTTCCCGGTTGCCCTGAGAATACGCTCCACCTGTGGGGAGTAACACCACCATAGCTGCCCATTCATCATCCCCAGTGGTCCCGCCTGGCAGCGTCAGCCCTAATAGCCGAACACCACACGTGACATCACGATCCTTCATCCCTAATCATTCTCCCCACATTTTTAGTGACTCCGCAGGGCCATGGATCTCAGTCTCAGCCCCCGAGAGACTGAACTAGCCTGGTTCCGAGTACCCCACGGCCCTGGGGGCAAGTCACAACTATACTACTGTATATCATTCATAGTAACTTCCAAAAATCTCAGAAAAATTGTTGCACATTTATATGAGCCCAGTGTCAAAGCTACACTATATTGTATGACCGTAAGGTATTACTGCATACTAACTAGTAGTCTTACTATCCCAAGTGCTATAAATGGGAAGCCAACAATGTGTAGAGTTTTAACAGAAGTAACAAATAAACTTGCAATAGTACCAAAAGAGAATTGCAAGTTTATATAGTTTATATAGTCATGACCTTTGGGAATAGATGGAATAGTAAAATGTATATTTTTTTCTAAAATAGATTATTCAGTTAAAAAATAAATGATTTGGTTTGTCCTTATTATTGGTGTGTTTCAATATGTTAGTTTGTTTTTTAACCACTTTCTTGATTTTATTCTAAGCAAGCATCAGCTGTAATTTATATCTTGTGCTGATTTTATCTATTTCTACATCAACATTGTACATTCTTTCCATAATTAATCACAGACCTAAATTAACAAACTTTAGTCCTGTGCTTAAAAATATGAAGGATTGTCAATCTGAATATTTCCTGGTTTGACAACATTAACATTATTTAAAGAAAAAAATATTAAACTTTTTTGTGATCTTAGCAGCAGTTTAGGTAAAAGCACCACTACAGCGTTATTTTCTTTTTATTGCACTGCTGGAGGTGGCCCCTTCACCCCCGGGTGATTTTCTGATATTTGTTTTTCCCTCCCCTCGTTTCAAGAGCCATACATTTTTTATTTGTCCATAAATATAGACATATGAGGGCTTGTTTTTGCAGGATGAGTTGTATTTGTGAATGACATAATTTATTTTACCATTGCAGTGAAATTGCAGAAAAAGTGCAATTATACATTGGTTTGTTAGTTTTTTTTTCACCATGTTCATTTTATGGTAAAACTGATGTGTCTGTATGATATCTTAGGTTGGTACGAGTTTGCAGATACCAAACATGTATACTTTTACTGTTATTAAAGTGGTTACAAAATTCAGAAAAATTGCACTTTTGGCACCATTTTTTGCAGCCCGTAGCATTCTCATTTTTTGGATCTGGAGCTGTGTGAAGGTTTGTCTATTGTGGCTTGAGCAGATGTTTCTAATGATACTATGATTGAGTAGATATGTTGTTTTGATTGCCTCGTATTGTATTCCATTGCAATGTTGTGGCCACCAAAAAAAATGTAAGTTTGGTGTTTTGCCTTTTTTCCATTATGCATTTTTTCAGATCTGATTAATTGATTTTATATTTGCTAGATCGGGCCAGTTGCGTAACTAGAGTCTGGTGGGCCCCAGTGCGAAATTTAGACTTGGGACCTCCCCACGCACATGTTGGTCAGATGTATGGGCCTGTGTAATGCTCTAAATACTTTAAAGACCCACAGATTGACCCCTATCCCCCTTCATTATGTATTAATGTCCCTCATCCTGCTCTATATGGTCCTCCTCCTGTAATATGGCCCTTATTGTGGTATACATGTCCCTCATCATGGTTTATATGGTCTTCCTCTCCCGCCACCATAGTCCTTTATTGTTAGAATGCCCCATACCCCTATCATACGCAATGTTCCCTCTGCTCAATATATCAATTGTTTTATTATCAGCAAAGTTGACAACAGTTGTAATAATCAATGTTATTCAGCAATTGACAACAGTGTAAAAAAACAGAAAAACATAGAAATATATCCAGTACCAATAATTATAAAGTGTATCAGGGTTACCTTTCATTACAGGAGCAGAGTATATCAATAATACATATAAAAGTAAAACTGTAAAAATACCTTTGTATTTAAGAAGTGCGTATACATTTTCTGTTTCAAAGATGTTTTTGATCGGTATGAAATACAACTGGAAAATAAGCAAGTAGCAAAACAGGCAGTTCTCATCCTCCGCTTTCTAGACCTGTCCTCTGCCTTCGACACAGTTGACCATTGCCCACTGCTACATATTCTCTCTTCCCTTGGCATCAGATACTTTGCCCTATCCTGGATCGCCTCATGCCTTTCCGACCGCACATTTAGTGTTTCCCACACTACCTCCTCATCCTGCCCTCTCTCTGTTGGAGTTCCACAAGGCTCTGTCTTGGGGCCCTACTTTTCTCCATCTACACCTTTGGCCTAGGACAACTCATAAAGTTCCATGGCTTCCAGAACCACTTGTACACTGACAACACTCAGATATACCTCCTGGCCCAGACGTCACCTCTCCACTGTCCATAATCCTGGAGTGTCAATCAGCCATATCCTTCTTCTTAACCTCTCACTTTTTAAAACTCAATGTAGACAAAACCAAACTCATCATCTTTCCTCCATCTCATGTATCTTCCCCACCAGTTCTATCTATTATCGTAAATGGCATCACACTCTCTCCTGCACCTGAAATTCTCTGCCTTGGAGTAACTCTCGACTCTGCCCTGTCCTTCAAACCACACATTAAAACTCTCGCCACCTTCTGTCACCTCCAACTCAAAAATATTTCCAGGATCCATCTTTCCTCAACCCTCAATCTACTAAAATGCTTGTACAAGCCCTCATCATCTTCTGCCTTGATTACTGCAACATCCTCCCCACTAACTCTCTTGCACCACTCCAGTGTGTCTTCAACTCTGCTGCCCGAATAATCCACCTCGCTACTCTCCTGTTTCTCCTCTCTGCAAATCCCTCCACTAGCTCCCAATTCCCCAACAAATCCAATTCAAACTACTAACACTGACCTACAAAGCCGTCCACAACCTGTCCCCTCCCTATATTTCTGAACTAATCTCCCAATATCTTCCCTCACATAATCTTTGAATCTCCCAAGACCTCCTCTTCTCCTCCACACTTATTTGTTCCTCACAAAACTGCCTCCAAGAGTTCTCCCGAGTATCCCCCATCCTCTGGAGTTCTGTGCCCCAACACGGCCGATTATCCATCACACTCAGATCCTTCAGACGGAACCTGAAAACCCATCTCTTCAGGAAATCTCACAGCCTGCAATGACCATTTTGTTTCCTCTACACCACCAGAGCTTCCACCTCACCTCCATCACCAGAGCTGCTGCTCCCTTGACCTTCCATCTCTTCCCCATTATCCCGTAGAATGTAAATCCGCAAAGGCAGAGTCCTTTCCCCCTCTCCAGTCTGTCATTGTTAATTTACTAAGTTAAAGTTTACTAAGTTAATTTACTAAGTTAATTTACTGTAACCTATATATATAATTTTGTATGTAACCCCTTCTCATGTACAGCACCATGGAAGTAATGGTGCTATATAAATAAATAATGATAATAACGATAAAAATAATAATAAAACACAGTGTAAGGACAATACCGTATGGTATAGTGATAAAAGCACGCAAAAATGATTCAATAGAATTTGCAAACTTTTTTAAGTATATAGAGAAGTTAAACAAAAGCCATAGGTTTTTTTTTACTAAGACATTGAAAATATTTCATTTATCCTCTAATTCACTTTACAATTTTGCTAAAAGTGATTATTCCCTTGTGTATTTGCTCCTTGTTTTCATGTTACGTAGCAACTCGGTGAGGTCTCGCCAACAGAATTCAAAATTCCTTTACAATGTGTCTTCCATATTTAGATGTTATCAGATAATGAAATTGTTACGTCCTTTGGCTTTGGCAGTATAGTGTTTGTTTGCAGGTAATTTATGTCTATTTTCTCTGTTCTGATCTATGATGTTTTTGTTAACATTAATTGTTGTGATCTAACATAGACACATCTCATGAAGTGGGCAGTTCTATCTAGCTAAAAGTTCGATATCTGGCTAAGATTTAAATACTATTACCCAAATTAACTATACAAATACTGGAAAAACCAGAAAGGCGAACAATGGGGTTTATTTGTGACAATATATAAAAGAAAGTGAGATGGTCTCGCTCACAACGACTATACACACGGATGATACTTGAAGGTATCAGAATACTGCGGCTTGCTGTGATCCCTGATACATAGGAATCTAAGGAACAGAGAGCAGAGATGGGATTTATAATACTGCACTACCGCTGACATCAAGGAAATAGAGTGTTTAAGACACAATTGCGATTTGACGCGTTTCAGGGTCTGCATGCGCCTTCTTCAGAAATTGATCACAATTGTACATCTTCTGATCAATTTCTGAAAAAAGGGTATGCAGACCCCAAAACATGTAAAATAACGACTGCAATTATGTTTTAAACTCTCTATTTCCGTGATGTCAATAGTATGCGTATTAAAAACCCCATCACAGGTTCTCTCTTGGATTACCTAAATTAAATTAATGTAAAAACATAAGAACGGTTCTTTTATTTTTAATTTAAAGTAGGAAGTGACAATGAATCTCATGTTCAGTTGTTTATTTGTTTTCCTATTAGAGTGTGTCTGAATCATGTCGGTATCTCTTCATAGCAAACATTGTAAAATACATGCTTTTTTGCTACTCTTTTTTTCCGTGATTTTTGATAAGTTTTTACATTTATTGCTGGTGCAGATTTTTATCCAATAATTAGTATGGGTGAAATTTGCAGAAAAAATGCTGAAAAAGTGACATGCTACAGATGGAAATCTACACCAAACCTGCAAGGTGAAAATAAGAAATGTGTGCACGAAACTTCAGGTTTCTTAGGCCGGCTTCACAGCACGATTTTTTCACTGTCTGGTTGTGTCTGGTGTTTTGCAGGATGCACTGGACACAACCTGACAGCCCCGGACGAGCAGAACGGAGGGATCCTGCTTTTTGCCTGCTTTGTGTCTGCCGCTGTCCAGTGCTGAAATTTCAGCATCGCGAGTGCAGGGGAGCTGGCCATAGTGCTCAAATATCAGCTGCTGAGCTCTCCAGATGCTGAACGAGTTGAGTTTCAGAGCCGCCGCTCTTCAGCACCAGGCGTCCAGGAGCTGGTTAATTGTTTTGATCAGGCACCATCCGTCGCCCATAGACTCCCATGTTATGGGCGACGGATCGCCCCGGATCCTTGGGGATCTGGTTTTCTTCGTTTTTGCCACTGGACACAAAAAATGCTGCAAGCTCTGATTTTGTGTCCCAGGCAAAAAATTAACACATACCGGATCCAAAAAGAAGGATCCCTCCGGTCCTGCTCGTCTGGGGATGTCAGGTTGTTTCCGGTGCATCCTACAAAACACCAGACACAATTTGACAGTGAAAAATAGTGGTGTGAAGCCGGCCATATTCACATTGCAACCGGACACAAAAAATGCTGCAAGCTCCGATTTTGTGTCCAGGGCAAAACGAAACATAGCTGGATCCAGCCGGAAAGCAACAAAACTGGATGCCAAATAAATAAAATCCGGCGCCATAGGGATACATGGGAGACAAAATCGGATCTGGGTGTGTCCGGTTCACACCGAACAGACCTGACCAGAAAATAGCAGTGTGAAGCCACCCTTATTCACATTGCTGGCATCTGGAATCCCTTCAGGTTTGGGGATAAAACTGCATAGGAAAAACAAGACAAAAAAACTTCAATGTGTGCGCAGGCCCTAAATGGTATATGTCAACTTTTGGTAGATAGTTGTAAATGTATAGAAACAAGTAAAAGACCTTAGCTAGCTCCTGCATAAATGTTGCTAGAGGATACCTACTATAGAATTATTAAAACGTAACAGTTGTTTTAATTTTTATTTTGTAAATCAATTGAGCACATGAAAAAAAAGTAACTTTGTAATGCATCTTATGTGACAAATTTGCTTCTTTCTCTGCCAGAATTTTCAGTCATTATCAATATTCTCAATTGTGAGGTAAGATCAATAAACGTAAAGACTTTCCCATTTCAGAGACAGAAGATAGCAGTTATTAAGTTACTGAAGAGATTGTATGTGGGTAGAAGAGGAGGTAGGAGAAGCTCTTCATCTAGCTCCTCCCTCAGCTCCTGGCTCCTCCCTCCTCCTGTCATCATAGAATCTCATCAATAACAACTGCTATGTCAGTAATGGGAAACACTTCACTGCAATACAGATTTTTCCTCAGGACTGAGAATTTTGATATGACCCAGTTTACACTGTGCTATGCTGCGTTTGGCTAATGCGAATGGTTGCTTCTTTGTTAAAATGTGTTGCTTTTTTGGATGCGTTTTTAAATTGGCAATTAAGGTGGGTGCAGCCCTATAAATCCAGGTGATTGTGATGGGCTGGGCTGTTGCCATTTTGTGCACCTTACCTGTGCTGGTTACACCATGTGTGCTGCAGTGATCTTTGCCCTCCGACTGTATTACCATCATCGTCAGGCAGAAAGCCACCAGTCACGATTGTGGGTGTATAAGGTGAATTTGTTGAGGCCACAATATGTGGCATTCATGGCCTCTACATGCAATTGTGATGTTTCCCCCACATATTCCAGCGGTATGTCTGATGTCTGTGCCCACATTTGATGTCCTGCTGGGGATGATCAAGATGATATCAGATGGAAAGATACCCAATTCCATGACAGCATTCTTCCCATGAAAGGTTACTTGTGATACCTGAGGTACGTAGTTATTTATAATGTAATATTATTGTGGTAGGCAAGTTCAAATTTGCCTTGTGAATGTGCTCATACTGATCCTGTTTATGCTGTGTCCAGGCCCTTATTTTTTTGTGTCTTAGACGTTCTTGAATGTGTACATATTGTAATTGATTCCTGGCCACATAAAAGTTACTCGTCGCTGCATTACCAGTATCATCTGGGACAGGGGCGTAACTAGACTGGCAGGGCCACATAGCAAACTTTTGAGGGCCTACCAGACACGCGCCGCAATGATTCACCTACTTCAAGACAACCCTTACCGAATCGTGTTAACAGTAGTGACGCACCTAGTTTACCGTATATACTTGTGTATAAGCCGACCCCCTACATTTTGCCACAAACCTGGGAAAACCCTATTGACTCGTGTATAAGCGAGTTGGACCAGCATAGTAAAAGTCCAGAGTGTGGTATCAGCTCCCATGGTACTATAAGCAGCTCCATGTTATACACCCACAGTATTACGTAGCCCAGTGGTATACTTTCAGCCATCCCATGGTATATTACAGCAGCCCAGTGGATATACAGCAGCCTCCAGTTTATACAGTGCTCCCCAGTGGTAATAAGGACAGCCCAGTGATTTACATGCAACTCCCCATGTATTACAGCAGCCATGGTTCAGAACTTCCTATGTAAATAATGCAGCCCAGTGGTATACAGCACCTTCCAGTGGTTATACAGGCCAGCTATATAAGCAGCCATGGTAACAGCACTCCATGTATATACAGCCCAAGCAGTATATACAGTGACCCATGTATACAAGCAGCCTCCCATGTATTAAGCAGCCCAGTGTATAACAGCACCTCACCAGTGGTATACAGCAGCCAGTGGTATACAGCAACCTCCCATGGTATATAAAGCACCTGTGGTATACAGCAACCTCCTGTGTTATATACCCGGCCAGCAGTATATATCAGCAGCCAGTGGTATACGCAACCTCCAGTGTATTAAGCCCAGCAGTATTATATTGCGCCCAGGATACACACTCCCTAATGCGTTATACGAGCCCGTGGGTATACAGCCCCAGTGGGTATAATATTCAGGCCCCATGTAGTATACAGTCAGGGCCCCATGGGAATATCAGCCCCCAGTGGGTATATACAGGCCCCCAGTGGGTATATACAGGCCCCCAGTGGGTATATACAGTCAGGGCCCCAGTGGGTATATACAGGGCCCCAGTGAGTATATACAGGCCCCCAGTGGGTATATACAGGCCCCCAGTGGGTATATACAGGCCCCCAGTGGGTATATACAGGCCCCCAGTGGGAATATACAGGCCCCCAGTGTGTATATACAGGTCCCCCACTCCTCCTCTGCTGCACACGTCACCTGTAAAGGAATACATCATACTTACCTATCTCTGCCGGCTGCCGCTGTCACCGCTCTGCACCGCGCTCCGGCTTCATCTGGCTTCTTCCTGGTTGTGACCGCCGGGGCGCAGGCAATGCGTCAAACCAGGAAGAAGCCGGATGAGACGGAGCGCGTTTGCAGAGCGTCGGCAGCCGGCAAGATTAATAGTATGATTTTCCTTTACAGGTGACGTGTGCATGCAGAGGATGGGGGGCTGTATATAACACTGGGAGGTCTTAGCGACGGATAGCAACGAGTCCGGGCCCCACAAGGCGGGCCAAAGCGACCGTACGTCTGCTATGCCGGTAGTTATCCCTTCTGGGGACCTCTACTATTTGTCTCATTGTAAAAGAGACATGCCAAGTGCTGTGGGATACCGGAGGTTGCCGGCGATGTTTCCCCATGCAATGGTACCTTAAGCTGCTAAACATGTGAGGTGGGGACTTAGCTTTGACTCGAACATCCACAATGATGAGCATGCTCGCACATCATTAATAATGACTGATCAACTCTGAAAGAGAAACAGATTTGTCTGTTAAGATATACAGTAATACAAAGTTGCCTATTTTCATATGTACTATGATTCTGAATAAATTAAACAACAGTTAGGGTACCTTTACAGACGGCAACTTTTCTAGGAATTTCACTGGCAACTTACTGGCTGCAGTGAAATCATGGACTCATTGTTCTATCTTGTTGCCGTGTACAAATGGAACAATGTCTCCATGATTTGACTGCAACCAGTAAGTTGCCAGTGAAATTCATAGAAAAGTTGCCGCGTGTAAAGGTACCTTTACTCTTTCAAGAGTAATATATCTGTGGCTAATTGATCATTTTACTAAATAACATTAAAGGGATCCTGTCACTACAAAACGCCTCCTAAGCTAGCAAAACATGTCCCTGCACCATCCTATCACTAATCTCACACTCTTTTTGTCTCCTAAAAGCATCCTGTGAAAGTGCATAAAATTGTTTTAATACTCACTCATTAGTGATTATAATTAGCAGGGCTATATTCTTTAGTCACCAGGGCATGTTGTTTTGCAGCTCCAGGATCCACCCTCTATCTGTCTGTGCTGCTGTGATGCGAGCTGAAGGCAGGACTAATGATTTACATTCTGTGAGTGATAGAGAGGGGGAGGGCAATGTCTGCACAAGCAGAGCAAACACACAGAGACAGGGTGGATCTTGGAGCCTGCAAAACAGCCCGCCTTGCTGACTAAAGAATATAGACCCTGCTAATTATAATCACTAATGAATAAGTATTAAAACGTTTTTATGCACTTTCACAGGATGCTTTTAGGAGATAAAAGAAGTGTGAGATTAGTGATGGATGCTGCAGGGACATGTTTTGCTAGCTTAGGAGGTGTTCTGGAGGTGACAGGATCCCTTTAATTGAATTAAATGGCCAGAATTGTCCCTAATGCCAGTACGAAGAAGTCGACTCTCTAGTGACTTTCTGTGTTATTTACTTTGTTGTGAATATCTTCTTAAAGAAGTGTGTAAATCAAGGTTCCTAAATCTATGCGCTGAGACTTTTTATGCACTTTACACATCACATGATTTTGATTTTTACATTTTTCTCTATACAGTATTCACAATTTGTCTTGTTTTGCTTGATATGTTAAGATTGTAATAGAGGATGACTCAGTCCTTCCTACACTTTTCCATTTCTGTTACCCTTAGTGGCATTTTTCCCATTTATCTAAGCAGTATTATGGTAGCTGAATATTTATCCTGTCTTCATTTTCACAGCTTTCCATATATCATTGCAGCTTTGAAAAGCTTAAATCACAAAAAAATCCTCTGCAATGTACAATATTCTACTTTTTGCAAAGTTTTTCCTTAAAAGATGAAATCTATAAAGAGTTTGATCTGGAAATTATGAAGCGAGAAGTCATTGCAAATCCAAAGCGGCTGGCTTTGTATTTTAAGTATTAAGGGATTTGGGACATACCTTATTAGCTGTTTCTCTTTGCCTTATCTTATGTGGTCACTGACATTGCCACAAATCCATATGTTTTATTTTAGTTTTGTAATGGAGATACTTTAGTTTCTGCTGACATATTATTTGTTTATCAAGTCTAGCTTCCGAAGAAAGAGCTGCTTGCCAGATATACGGTCACATTTAAAATAGTATTCTATAATTGCAGTTTTGAATAGTGTAGAAATCGTAGGACGCCATTCACATTACTCTAAAGACCTGACCCCACACTGGCACATTTACTGCGCACTTTTATGGCGTATTTATTAAATGTGCAGCAAATTTTCATGCTATACTGGCCAGCCAGCAAAGTCTATGTGACTTTGGGTATGTTGTGCTGACGATGGCGCTTCAAGGTTCAGATTTGTATGGATCTTTGATCTGTAAAAATCTGCAGCATGTCAATTATTTTTACAATGGTTACCTTCTTTACTCCAGGGACACATGCTTTTCTGCCGCATCACACCCCACGTGGGTAGGGGGCATGTGACCCAGGTGACAAGGTGGGTGTGACATGGCCAAAACAAGGAAGTGACTGTAGTATGGAAGGTAACATACTATAATTGAAGCAGTGGTCCCGATTTAATGGGCAAGCAAAGACCAGCACTCACAGGGACGCATGTAGCATTTTCTGCACCAAAATAGCAGAAATTACGCAGCAAACACATATACATATCTGCAAAAAGCAGATGCAGATCTGGTACAGAAATTCTGTATCACCTTTTGAGCGTGGGCACAAGGCCTTGCATCAGCAGAACCCACCAACATTGGAAGACAGTCTATGTTATGGGTGCTTCTCTCGTAGAACAAACAGGGGTGTTCAACAGAACAAGTGTTCCTGTGTATAGAAGAGATGGGAAGAGGTAGCTGTGACCTATCAATTGTGCAGTGTGTCCCATAAACTCAAGGTTCACCATCTTTGTGTCAATACATTGCTGTACCCATAGATTTTAATTGCCAAAAATATATATAAAAAAAGTTGTTATATTAAAGTAAGTATTACTTTTACTTAACTGTGTAGGTCAGGATTTATCCATATTAAAAAGCTCATCACACATGCAAGACAAGAGTACAAAAAGACATACAATACTTGCATTTTTTTATTAAAAAGCAGTCTATGGTAAACTTATACATATTCATTTTACTTTTTATGCAATAGTTTTTTTTTAATTAATGCTACCTACCCTTTAATTTGTTGGGTTTTAGATCTGGAGGTGTATGATTGATAGGTCATCAGAGTTGGAAAAGACCTCCAGGACAAGATGACCTTGGAGGTCCCTTCCAATTCTAACTTTCTTTGAATCTATGAATCTATGATATTAAATATTAGTTTTATGGTCCAATCAAAGCAAAGTTGCCTTGTCTGATGGGTAGTTATAGAATCGGCCAATTTATGTACTACGTACATTAATTTTTATAAGTATATTATACAGCAGTAATGCAGTTCACATGTCATATATTCAATGATTGTATACATCTTGGTGCTACCATATTCTTTTGATTTTATATTGTGCAGTCACAGCAGCTTGCACTTGTTCACACTCGCTTTATTCTGTTCGGAGTTGCTGGACATTTTCTTTTTTGTAGTAAACAGTTATGCAGTAGCTATATACAATATTTGTATTCTTCAGTTGTAAATCTAGACTAAGGGTAGAGTCACACTTGCTAAAGTCTAAGTCCCCTGCGTGTTTTGCTGATGACTTAGAATTTTTTTCTCCCTCTGCAGCCTTCACACAGGCTGCAGAGCGGAGAACGCGGCCCCTATTAACTCGCTGTGTATCATGGATACCAGCTAAACAGCGGGCTGCAGGGAGTGCGTATTTCCTCACGCACAGGGGAACGCATCATGCTGCGCTCCCCTATGCGTGGTGCGAATCGCACTCCCCGCAGCCTGCTGTGTAGCTGGTATCCATGATACACAGCGAGTTAATAGGGGCCGCGTTCTCCGCTCTGCAGCCTGTGTGAAGGCTGCAGAGGGAGAAAAAAATTCTAAGTCATCAGCAAAACATGCAGGGGACTTAGACTTTAGCAAGTGTGACCCTAGCCTAAGTGTGAAAAAATATTCAGAAGGTTGTCAAACAAAATAATTGCGTTTTTAGCACCGTGACTCATGGTGTTCTTATTTTTTAGTCTCCGGATCTGTGAGATGGCTTATTTTTTATGTTTTGAGCTGATATTTCTAATAATGCCATTAAGGTGTAGATGCACTGTCTTGTTTGCCTGTTATTGCAGTTTATTGCAATATTGCGGTGACCAGAAAAACGTAATTTAGGCATCTTACTATTTTGTCTTTTAGGCTAGGGTCACACTTGTCATGGTTTTTTTTAGGTGCCTTAAAAATAAGCATGTGTTTCTGCATGCTTTTTACATTTCTGCATGGTTTTTTTAGGTGCTTTTTGGCACCCATGCATTTTTCCATGCGTTTTTGAATCAGCACCAAAAAATAGTGCATGCACCATTTTTTGGTGCTGTTTTAAAAACGCATGCACTTTTAAACATGGCCCCTATGGGAAACGCATGCGTTTTTGCATGGTACTAAAGGTACTAATGGTACCATGCGTTTTTACATGCGTTTTTGAGGGCAGCTCCTCACATAAGTGCAAAAACGCATGCCAAAAACGCATGGCACTTTAGGCATGCGTTTTTGCTATTGGGGCATGCGTTTTTGCTATTAGGGCATGCGTTTTTTGCATGAGGGCCTATGGGTGCGTTTTTACATGCATTTTTAAAAACGCAGGTCTCCAAAAACGCATGTAAAATCTGCAAGTGTGACCCTAGCCTTACCCAGTTTACCAATCAGATTAGTTGATTTTATATTTTGGATCTGACATTTATGAACTTGGCAATACCAAATATGTGGCAGTTAAAAGTTTTATTTCCAATGGGGCAAAAAGAGGGTGTGCTTTGAATTTTTAGGCTTTTAATACATATATATTTTTTTTAAAATTTCACTGTTTCCTTATTTTACTTGTCCCCTTAGGGTGCCGCAACATTGTGGTGTTCAATTGCGTCTGCTCTACAGAACAATGCTTTAGTGCCCCTCTGAAAAGCAGAAAGGATCCCTTCCTGTGAACGCTACTGCCCAGGCAGTATTTACAGGAAGTGAGTCATGACAGTGACAGGTGTCATCACCTTATTGTAAGAGAGTAAACTGATAAGCTGCTAAAACCAAGCAGACTGCAATTTTGTAGTGGCCCAGGAAAGATAAAACACAGTCTCTGGTTGCCATGGTGACTGCTCTGTGTCTAGAAAAGTGAAAGCAGTGTCTCTGGTTGCCTTGGTGACAGCTCTGTCAGTTGCTCCGGTGGTTGTTGATCTCTCTCTGCGGTGGCCATTACTAGTGTAAGGATTATAGCAAAGCCAGTGCAAGCTATATGGGCCTTTAAAGTTGATTGCAAGCCCTGTTGTGTGGACTAAAGACTTTGTCTTGAACCGAGCAAGTGTCCAGGATCTGAGGAGAGGCTGAGGAGATGTTCCCCCTGATGGAGCGAGTGATTGGCGTCCAGGAAGGACGTGAGTGACTGCGAAAGGAGAGCCGGCGTCCGGAGCCATCCACATTGGGAGGATAATGACAAGGAGGCTGAGGAGATGTTCCCCCTGATGGAGCGAGTGATTGGCGTCCAGGAAGGCCGTGAGTGACTGCGAAAGGAGAGCCGGCGTCCGGAGCCATCCACATTGGGAGGATAATGACAAGGAGGCTGAGGAGATGTTCCCCCTGATGGAGCGAGTGCTTGGCGTCCAGGAAGGCCGTGAGTGACAGCGAAAGGAGAGTTGGCGTCCGTGTCATCCACATTGGGAGGATCCTGACAAGGTCCTGACAAGCCCTGGAAAAGAGTGCTCCACAGATTGCACCCCAAGCTTACAGAACTAAAGTGCTGGACATGTGAATCTGGCATTGGCTGGTAAGCTGCCAAATTTTGCTGTTTTTTTTACAATACGTTTTTCTTTTGCGCAAAAGGTTTTTTTTTTTAACTTTTTCTGGACTTGCTGCAGCCCACGTGGAATATACACCGGTGTAAAGCTACATTTGAGGTTTATGGTACCATAGTTTTGAGATACCGGGTATCCCTGTGCTAAGTGTATAGCCAGCATTGATATAGTGTAATGTATTGTTATTAGCTGTGATAAGTTATACTCAGTGCGCCATCTCAAAGGTCCCATCAGACCGCCCACAGTTGATGTACATAGCCTTTAGTTAAGTTAAATCCTTGATAAGTCTAACGTGTAGGTAAATTTGCTCCTGGTTGTGAGTGTGATTTACATACCCTGGGAACTCTGAGATCGGTGCATTGATGTCGGCTAACGCTGAGTGTGTGAAACTGTTATTGGTTATATTTTAAGGGGATTTTGATACCTATACATTCTATACTGAACCATACTTTGATCCCCATATCAGTAAAAAATACTGTTGTTTATTTCTGCCTCTGTCTCAGTCTGTGACTCACTGGATCTTAATAGGACCTCCGGTCATTATATTATCATTCGCTGTCATGGCAATATATCAGTGCCCCGTTATTACATTACCTGAAGGCAATGGGAATAGCATGTTAAATTGCGCTGTCAGAGTTTGATATTGCAATGCAAGGGTTTAACAGAAAAGGCAAATATCAGCTGATTAGATCATCTGGCATGTGCAGGGTATGATGTGCGCACAGCATGTGAGCTCTCATAAAAGGGAGAAAGGTGACCTAGTATATATCCATATGTCCTTGTTTGCAAAATGTTAATATCTCTTACGCTAGAGTCACATTATCCTTTGCGGTGGACTAAAGGGGCATTTAAAACTTAGACTTTGGTAGCATAAACGCAGTGCTACCGCCATGGTAGTGCCGTGTTAATGCTGCCAATGTTACCCTATGGAGCTGCGGCCCGTAGCACAGCTTCAACTCGGCCTTCTGATTGAAATCACACGTTATTTCCTAATGTGAGAAAAGATGTTGTTGAAAGCATCTTTTCTTGCGTTAGGCAATAATGCGAGATTTCAATCAGATGACCGCGTTGAAGCCGCACTATGGGTTGTGGCTCCATAGGGTAACATTGGCAGCATTAACGTGGCATTACCATGGTGGTTGCACAGTGTTTATGCTGCCAAAGTCTAAGTTTTAAACGCTGCCCCTGAGCACTCCGCAAACGATAATGTGATCCTAGCCTTACAGGACGAAATGTATTCACAGAATAAAATGTTCTGTGAGTTAATCAGGGTAGTGAGTTAAAATTCCTCTTTCCAGATAGATATTTCCTCATCTAGTGGATGAATATATGGTATGTGCTTTTTATATTCATGATTTTCCTGTTTTCTCTTTTATAGCTGTTTACACACTGTTTTTATTGAGTGCAGCTAAAATAAAGATAAAAAAATAAAAGAATGAAAATGATTTATACACACATCTAATGTGAATTATTTGCAACATTTCATTTTTTTATTATTATTGCAATTGATATGTTTTTAAAAAAAAATACAGCAGTGAGTTGAATAGGTAAACATTTAAACATATAAAAATGGAATAACCATGACGAATGCCCAGGGTATCACAAGGTATTATGTAATTTATTTTAGATTTTAGCCAAAAATATGATCTACAGTTATTATTTTCCCAAAAATCCTTACATTTGGCACAACAATTCTTTATGAGAGCAGAACTGAAGCTTAAAAATATGGTTAACATTTTCAGCATCTAGACAAACTCAAACCAACACATCCCTAAGTGCTGGCTCATTGACTTATATTAGCATCTTGTTACCATCTGTTGGGCAGCCAAAAAGCTCTTTACTTTAAAGTTCCCCAAGACATGTGTGTCAGACCGGTCTCTGAAACCAATATGATCCATGAGCATTATTTGTATAGAGAAAAAAATGTGAAAATATTTATACTATGTAATTCATATATAATGAAGCAAACAGATAACAAAATAAACCACTTCACTTGAGGCAGCATAGTCATACCGAAACGGTACGTGGATTCAAATAGCACGCCAAGTGAAGCCATGTGTGGGATCTCTGTGTCAGGTCTTATGTCTCTAATGCCATACTTTAGCCACCAAACTTGTATTTTCAGCTGTTATTTGAAATAGGAAATTGTTCAAATACATATTTTCTAAAATTTGTGATTGCTAAAGAGAAATTATATTAATTGAGAAATGTTTACAATAGATATGTGAACCCTAAGAATTGATCACAAGGAGGTTTTTATAATTTTTTTGAATACCATATATACTCGCGTATAAGCCGAGTTTTTCAGCCCAAAAATTGGGCTGAAAAGTCTCCCCCTCGGATTATACGCGAGTCATATACCCATCTGTATACAGGCCCCCCCCATCGGTATACAGGGTCCCCCCCCTGCTGCTGCAAACCTGTAAAGGAATACATCATTATACTTATCCCTGTCGCCGCCGCCATCGCACTCCTCCGGCTTCATCCAGCTTCTTCCGGCTTCCTCCTCCGGTGGGCGCAGGCAATGACGTTATTGTCTGTGCGCCAGAGGAGGAAGCCGGAAAAGCCGGATGAAGCCGGAGGAGCGCAATGGCGGCGGCGGTGACAGGGATAAGTATAATGATGTATTCCTTTACAGGTTTGCGGCAGCAGGGGGGGGGCCCTGTATACCGATGGGGGGGGCCTGTATATACCTCTGGGGCTGCTGTATACTACCACTGGGGCTGCTGCTGTATATACCACTGGGGAGGCGCTGTAACACTGCTGGGGCCTGTATATACCACTGGGGAGGCTGCTGTATACCACACTGCTGAGGGCTGTATACCTGTGCTGGGGTCCACCCTCGGCTTATACACGAGTTAATAGGTTTTCCCAGGTTTTGGGGGCAAAAGTAGGGGGTCGGCTTATACACGAGTATATACGGTAGCTAAATGTCATTTCTAAAGTTTATTGAATAAATAGTTCTTGAAAACTAGAAAAATGGGGATAGAACCATTAGCTTCAGTACAAATCGTATATTGTAACAAATATTACTATCGTCAAAATCTTCTCAACGCTCCAGTGCCACCTGCATTATATTTGGCCATTGGATTTCTACTACATCTATTGCTATTCAAACAGCTGAAAAGAATCAGAGAAAAATAGCGCAATAGGGTTTAATTTGTCTAAAGTCGATCTGAGTATGAAGACAAGATGATAAATTCCTGATGGAGGAGACTATCCCCAAAACGCGTTGAATAAATCACAAGTTGAGAAAATCCAAGTGTTGGTTCTTAACAAAAATAGCAGCACAGTTATAACCCTCTCCTTGTCTGATATTCAAATAAATATTTATTTATATATTAGATTGGGCTTATTCTAAACCAAAGTCATGTATTTTTCTAATAAATATAGCCCATTATGTAAATAGAGAAGATACAGGAATAATGAGTCTTTTTTTAAAGTCAGGTATTATTAACTTATTCTTTATCTTACAACAAAGTGATTACATTTTCCTTTTCCCAATACTTTATCATTCACCTACTAAATGAAGATTGGTATGGCAGTATTTGATTTAGGAAAGCCACACTTGGTGCCATGAGCTAAACTTGAGTCATATTGTAGAGAGTATTGTTCAAACACAAACATGCTAATGCTAATTTCTACATTTTAGACTTCTTGACTCATAATAAGAATGTAATCTTGCTGGGTTCACCAACTGGGCATTGAGCAACAAGCAATAGATTTTATCACCAGGGAAGAGACATTTGCTGTTGTCCTAATGTCAGAACATGCAATAATGCATAATAAGGACAAGTATGTTGCATAGAATAACAAACTATTTTAGTTTAGTGGATACCACTCTACAGTTTTTGTTGAGAAAATTTTTACGCCTTTACTAATAATTAGGCTACATTCACACACTGCACATTTTGGAGCGCTTTTTTACGAGCGCTTTTCAAAAATGCGCAGGTGCGTATTGTCTGATAGCAAAGTGAATGTAAAATTCACTTTGCCGTTCAGACAGCGCTTATTTTCGCGCCGCGTCTTTCTGGGAGAAAGCGCCGGCATAAAAAGAATTGACTTGTCAATTCTTCATGCATGTGCTCCTGCGTTTTCTCCCTCTGATGTCACAGAGGGGAGGAAGAATCCTGCTTCCTCCTCCCCTCTGTGACAGCTGTGACCGCCCATTAGATTTCGCAGTGTATTAATATACACTACGAAATCTAAATTAAACAAAGCCAAATGTATGTAAAATAAAAAACAATGAAATACTTTACCTCTCCGACGCCTTTTCCTGGTGTCCGGTGGCGAGGCCAGGAGATGTGTGTTCTCCCAGGACCTGCCGTGATGTCAGAGGGGCGTTCCAAGCACTGATGGCCGCTCGCGGTCATGTGATACATATCACATGACTGTGAGCGGCCAATCAGAGCCAGGAACGCCCCTCTGACATCACGGCAGGCTCTTGCAGGATACACATCGCCTGGCCTCACCACCGGACACTGAGAAAAGGCATTAACGAGGTAAAGTACAGACATATGAAAAAGTTTGGGCACCCCTCTTAATCTTATTCTTTTTTTTTGTTTAAAATTGTTTTTTTTGCTACAGCTATTTCAGTGTGATATATGTAATAACTGATGGACACAGTAATATTTCAGGATTGAAATGAGGTTTATTGTACTAACCGAAAATGTCAAATATGCCATATTTAAAAATTTGATAGGTGCCAAAGTATGGGCACCTCAACAGAAAAGTGACATTAATATTTAGTAGATCCACCTTTTGCAAAAATAACAGCCTCTAGTCGCTTCCTGTAGCTGTTAATGAGTTCCTGGATCCTGGATAAAGGTATTATTGACCATTCCTCTTTACAAAACAATTCCAGTTCAGTTAAGTTTGATGGTCGCCGAGTATGGACAGCCCGCTTCAAAACATCCCACAGATGGTCAATGATATTCAGGTCTGGGGACTGGGATGGCCATTCCAGAACATTATAATTGTTCCTCTGCATGAATGCCTGAGTAGATTTGGAACAGTGTTTTGGATCATTGTCTTGCTGAAGGATCCATCCCCGGTGTAACTTCAACTTTGACACTGATTCTTGAACATTATTCTCAAGAATCTGCTGATACTGAGTGAATCCATGTGATCCTCAACTTTAACAAGATTCCCGGTGCCGTCATTGGCCACACAGCCCCAAAGCATGATGGACCCTCCCTCAAATTTGACAGTGAGTAGCAAGTGCTTTTCTTGGAATGCTGTGTTTTTGTGGCGCCATGCATAACGCCTTGTTGTATGACCAAACAACTTAATCTTTGTTTCATCAGTCCACAGGACCTTCTTCAAAAATGAAACTGGCTTGTCCAAATGTGCTTTTGCAT
This sequence comes from Allobates femoralis, assembly GCA_033576535.1. NCBI lineage: Eukaryota > Metazoa > Chordata > Amphibia > Anura > Aromobatidae > Allobates > Allobates femoralis. Next base: position 215,790,410 of record JARQOC010000003.1, read on the forward strand.
ACCTAAGGCGACTCTGTTTGTGGTGTGCATGCAGAAACGGCTTCTTTCACATCACTCTCCCATACAGCTTCTCCTTGTGCAGTGTGCGCTGTATTGTTGACCAATGCACCGTGACATCATCTGCAGCAAGATGGTGCTGCAGGTCTTTAGAGGTGGTCTGTGGATTGTTCTTGACTGTTCTCACCATTCTTCTTCTCTGCCTTTCTGATATTCTTGTTGACCTGCCACTTCTGGCCTTTACAAGAACTGTCCCTGTGGTCTTCCATTTCCTTACTATGTTCCTCACAGTGGAAATTGACAGGTTAAATCTCCGAGACAACTTTTTGCATCCTTCCCCTGAACAACTATGTTGAACAATCTTTTTTTTCAGATCATTTTAGAGCTGTTTTGTGGAGCCCATGATGCCACTCCTCAGAGAAGATGCAACTAGGAGAACAACTTGCAAGTGGACACCTAAAATAGCTTTTCTCATGATTGGATACACCGGCTATGAAGTACAAAGCTCAATGAGCTTACCAAACCAATTTAGTGCTTCAGTAAGTCAGTAAAAAGTAGTTAGGAGTATTCAAATCATGAAAATCAGAAGGGTGCCCATACTTTGGCACCTGTCAAATTTTGAAATAATGAATATTTCACATTTTTGGTTAGTACAATAAACCTGATTTCAATCCTGAAATGTTACTGTGTCCATCAGTTATTACATATATCACACTGAAATAGCTGTTGCAAAAAAACAATTTTAAACAAAAAAAAAGAGTAAGATTAAGAGGGGTGCCCATCAGTTGTTTGATTACCTCAACCCTCAGCTGGGTAACCTGATTTAGTAATTCCCTATTTACTACATACTATGGGAATCTCGTGACAGCCCAGGCTCCTGGGCAACCCCATTTATAATGGTAAGTTTCATCATGTGAGCAGTCCCAAAGTTCCCCCCGAAACTTCCAACTCCGGGATGTAAGCATCATAGTTTGCAGCCTTGCCTTCATTACATACCAGCACACACAGGCAGAACTCATCTGCTTCTGACTGTGATGAAGTCTCGTTATGGGTGAACTGGCCTTTATCTGAGACACTTCATATCACCAACAATTGCCGCAAGACGCAGAATAAGGTAAAGTCCCACCCTATTATCACTGGGGGTAAAAGGTCATTTACCACTCTGACCTCATGAAAGTGTATGCCACAGTTTATTGTTATGGTCACAGTGGCAACAGTGTAGTCCTTGGTGTCTCCATGGATACAGAGGATTCCCATAATCTTCCCAGTTCAACAGTCCTGTCATGGTTTACCATTTATTTCTATGGGACATTCCTGCAGCTGCTCATCAAGTTGACCATCCACACTGCAGGCCAGGTAAGCATAATATGAGGAGTGCCAACCTAAATTGCATTCCATTGGCCTGGTGATCAGGGGAAAATGGTCAGCTATGTGACCTGGGCCTTGACACCTTCAACAGACTATCTCATTTTCAAACCTCCATTTACCTCTTGGGACCTTGGACTCCCCCATCCTGTGACCCTAGTACCTTTTTTTGAGAGTCAGTCTTCTTTTAGGTACCCAAGTATGTGGATGCAACAACAACCAGTTTCCCAAAGGACTAGGGATGAGCGAGTATACTCTGCGCTACTCGTTACTCGCACGAGTATCCCGGTACTCGGGATGCTTGACGAGCACCGAGTAACGGCGAGATGCTCGGACTGCTCGCTAATAATTAGCAATCTGACACACATACACAGCTCCCTCCAGTGCACACAGTGAGCTGGCACCACACAGGGAGCAGATTCATTGTTAGGATCCCTCTGGGGGCCACAGCAAGGTGTTATATGTTGCGGCGATTTAAAAAAGCCCCCCTCCCGCCCTTTCCCAGAAATGCTCGTTTTATAACCAGAAGTCTGTGGGCGGAGACTGTCACTCATTGACTTACATTGGGCTCGGTGCTCTGGCCGAGTACGCGAGTATCTTGAGATGCTCGGCCAGAGCACCGAGCACCCGAGCATTTTAGTGCTCGCTCATCACTACTAAGGACTTCTCAACCACCTTGCCTCTTTTTACTAGGCCAACTAGGTCCTCCCCAATCCAGGGATTTTACCAGTCTTAGGAGACAGTGAATAAGTCTGTTCATAACAAAGCGTTTGACCATCTGGGCTGGAGTGGAAGATGTAAGCTGTAACCACATCTGTACAAGATGAAGAAGATCAAATTTTGGGAGTGAGGGGGTTTGTCACTGTAATAAGCCCAGTGATGCACCATTGTGCCCAACATACAAATTCACTCCGAAGCACATCAATATCTCAGTTTTTAGCATGGAGTTCTCTTTAGCATCTTGTAAAGCTAAGTCATATTAAGCCATATGTAACTTGCCAGCTAGATATGGAGCCAGCATCTCTGCCCACTACTCCTGTATGAGCTTCTCCCGCTCTACTACTCTTTCAAATACAGTAAAAAGCTGTAAACCCCTGGGATCATTTTTAGCAATGATCATCTTATTGCCTACCATGTGTCCCCGAATATAAGACAGTGTCTTATATTAATTTTACCCCCAAAAGTCCCACCCTGTCTTATATTCGGGGTATGACTTATATAAAAAAAAATGACAATTTTTTTTAAACCATAAAATTAACATTTATTAAAAAGCTGAACAGTATGGTACCAGTAGTCACCACAAAACAGTCCCATACAGTATCCCACTGCAGCCTCCCATGGGGGTACCGTTAAAACCGCAATTCCGCCGCACAGCCGACTTGCGGCCAACTTGCGGCACACTTGCGGCAGGTCCCCATACAATGTACGGTACTGTATGGGACACTTGCGGCAAGGTGCGTCAAAGGTGCGGTAACCGCACCTTGCCGCAAGTGTCCCATACAGTACCGTACATTGTATGGGGACCTGCCGCAAGTGTGCCGCAAGTCGGCTGTGCGGCGGAATTGCGGTTTTAATGGGCAAGTCAGCAAGGAAACATCCTTACTTTTTAGGGTAATGGCGGCCTCGGGCTATGGATTCCTCCGCGGTGCAGGGCGTTGTCCAGATGCTTCTTCATGCAGGAGCTTCTGGCCAATCAGCACTCGAGCCGCTGAGCCAATCAGCGCTCGAGATGCTGGGGAGCCGCTGGCCAATCAGAAGCTCCTGCCGGCAGCGGTGACGTCAGGCTGGGGCGACAGGCGCACAAGATTAACCCTATGCCCACCGGGTTACCTGCGGCACCTGAGGGCAGAGGGGAGCCCACGGGGGACAGCGGACCTACGGCTGCATCTGAGGGCAGAAAGGAGCCCACGGAGGACAGCGGGGCCAGCGGGACAGCGGGGACACAGGTAAAACATGCAATGGGCAAAAATGGCACTTTAGCGGTACCCTGTCTTATATTCCCCGAAAATAAGTCACCCTGTCTTATATTCGGGGTATGACTTATATTGGAAAATTCTGCGCCAGCCCTGCCCTGACTTATATTCGGGGGTGACTTATTTTCGGGGAAACAGGGTATTTGACGTGGGGGTCATCACTTGGACTTGGGGTGGTGAATTCACCCTGCTACGGATTGGTACTTTAAGAAGATGCACTTGCCACTGAAGTGCCTGCTATTATTGTTGCTGCTTCACTTGCCTTCACTATATATTAACATATATCAGCTGCTTATTTGTCTCCTGTTGAGCTTACTGCTGTTTCTGTACTATTGGATTGAACCAGCTACTATATTAGCTCCTCCATTAAGTGTGCTTCCAAACTTATGACCGCATTCACCCCGGACATGCAGTTTGTCCACAGAAGTCACATGTGCTCCAAAGGAATCTTGCTTTCACTTCTAGCACCAACTATAATATATCGGCTCAGGGAGCTGCTTAACAAGGTAGACACAGAAATGTTTTTCATTTAAATCTCCAGCAGGTTTATTAAAAGCTTTATAAACCAGCACAGAGTAAAAATAAACAGCCTTTCTCAGGATTAGGGTCAACTCTACTTAAGTAACACTTTAGAGGCCTGCTACCTCCAAACATTGAACACTGAATGCATCTAGGGGCCTCAATTTACCTGCTTGACCACACCCTAGAGTGAGGATAAGTGAAGAGCCATCACACTAATATCTTCAATGGTTCAGACAAATAAACTCTGCCCTTTATCATGGCTAATGAACCCTTTCATATCACTGAAGCAAATAACCTTGGAGAAAAAATATTTCCGTTTTAAGATTTTATTATTGACCATCTTATAACAGTAACAAAATTTGGTTCACATTTTTAATTATTCATATTATTTTCAGACTCATCATGTTATTTCAATATTTTTGTTGCATTTGTTGTATTAGGATTACTGTTTTTAATCAGGCCTGTTACTTTAGGACAGCAAAAGAATGTTATTAATATGATTGTCATAATAAATTATGGATGTAAATTGTCAATATCTTCTGTGTTGCATTTACATTTACATTTTCATGATTTGCATCACTCAACAAACATTAGTTTTAAAGAAATACAACTCTGGTTTGCATTTTATTGAAAATATACTCCAAATCCTTATATAATAATGATTAAATATGATTATTTGGAAATATGCATTAATATAATTAGAAATGAGCAGATCTGACAAGACTAAAACTCATCAAATCACGTGTATCTTACCAGGAAATGTTTCTCTAATCGAGTTTATTCTCCGAAAACTGAATGTTCTTTATTTTGCTGTGGGGTCTATCCTGGGCATAATAAACTTAAGATGGCAATAAACACAGCAATTAATACAATCACATAGGCAGAAACCACTGGGCACTAACGTTTAAGTCAGGGCAGGCTTTGTCACTCCTGTGATCGACATCTGCAGCTTTACCCGGTGGTGCTGGCTCTAAACAGCGGTTATCCAAATAATGTACAACAGCAAGGGAGGGGGTGCAGGGGCGGCGGACGACGGCCTGCCGTTTCGCGGTCGTATACCGCTTCCACGGGTCCTCTAGACCCGTGGAAGCGGTATACGACCGCGAGACGGCAGGCCGTCATCCGCCGCCCCTGCACCCCCTCCCTTGCTGTATTGTTCAGGACTTGTAGGATGAACATGAAATAAACTTATCAAGATCCACCTCCGGTGAGTGTGGACATTTTTTTCTATTGTACATTATACAGCAATTAATACCTCACTGATGACCTGCACTGCTCATTGTCCTCTGTAGGTCCTCGGTGTATCCTCTTAGGCCGGCTTCACACTGCGTGTGTGATCCGATCCGTGGCTGTCCGCTTGAGGCAGACAGCCGCGGACTGGATCAGCACACAGGACTGGGGGGCTATTATTCCCTCCGGTCCTGTGTGCAGCGCATGCAGCTGCAGCCGCTGACAGGTCAGGACTGCGGCACCCGCGGTCCTCACCTATCAGCAGCGGGAACTGCGTGCACTGCACACAGGACCGGAGGGCATAATAGACCCCCAGTCCAGTGTGCTGATCCAGTCCGTGGCTGTCTGCCTCAAGCGGACAGCCATGGATCGGATCACACACGCAGTGTGAAGCCGGCCTTACCACTGCCACACATAGCATCTTCATGCTTGGTTGGGATGTATGGGCATTATTAGGCCCGGCATTACTGTACACATGTGCAAGTTTGTCCAAAGCCTAGTTGCACCGAAAGTCCCAGCTCAGTTCAGGGCTAGGGATAAGCGAGTATACTCGTTACTATTCGCTACTCACAAAATAGTACAGTATTTAGGATACTCGTTACTCGGCGAGTTTATTCATTACGAGTAGCAAGTACAATGCAAGCCAATGGGAAATGCAAGTGCTATTCTGCTGGATCCTACAAAGCGGTCTTAGGGCCTGAGAAAAAGGCTGAAATAGATGCATGATCATTTAAAAGCCGGGTGGTAAAAAGCTGGTTGTCTTTTTTAAACAATCAGCTGATGCATGCTCCCCGTCCAGTCCTTTGCTCCCCACCCAGTCCTTTGCTCCCTGCCCAGTCCTTCGTTCCCCACCCGATCCTTTGCTCCCTGCTAGATCCTTTGTTCCCCATCCGATCCTCCATTCACCGCCATGTTTTCTACACCCAACCGATTTTCCACTCCCTGTCTGGTCCCTTGCTTCCCGCCCTGTTCTCCTCCTCCCCTGCGTTCTCTCTCTGACTCGAGTCTTTTCTTCTATATTCCCATCTCAGCGTCTCTGGAACTCTTAAAGCCTCCTGACACAGGTGGCACCTTGACGACTTGGTGTTACTTCAGGCTGAATCAGCACCACAGCAACCAATAGATGAAAAGAAAGACAGGAACCGGAGGATGGAAGCGAGCACACCGGATTTTTTAAACGATCAACTAATGCATCAGCTGATCATTTAAAAACTGGGCAGTAGTGATTATTCTAATCATATCCTATATTAGTGATTGTTCTAATCTCATCGTTCTTTGTCAGCCTGTGTATAGAGATCTATACAAGTGCTTGATGACTTTACTATAGTCGATTACACTCGTTTAAAGGTCTGCAACCAGCTCCTGTAAATACAACTTGTGTATGATGATATAGTATGTTAGCAGTTGGGGCCTCACTATTACCTTTTCCCCAGAGCACCACTTCCTCTAAAATCAACCCTGTGCACATGTTGCATATTTCTCGGTTACAGATTTGGTCCAGGAAAAAATCTGCAGAATGTCAATTTGATTAATGCTCAGAATAAAGAAGTTTGCTTGATTCACCATCAACTTGAGGCACTGTCCCTTGATTTACTATACTTTAACATTCTCAATGACTCTGCTGGTGCCAGGATTTCCTTCAGATCTTGTGATGAATTGGTAGTCAAAAATGCATCCAAAAATGCAGCAAATGCACTTAAAGAGTAAACCCTTTCATGACCTTGGATGTATCTATACGTTTAGGTCAATGGTATTTACTGATCTTGGACGTATAAGTATGCCCTTGCGATTTTCAGGCACAGCAGCTGTACCGTCTGTGATTGCCGCCTGTCATAGCCAAGGCCTGGCTTTCACAGCCAGGGATGGTCTCATATTGATTGCAGAACATTGGACATTGGGAGAGAGATCGTACACCCTCTCTCCTCCGATCCATGCCCCTGCAATGTAATCTCAAGGGTCTGATCATCATCATAGTGACCTGACATCGCCATGACGAATTCCAGGTCACATAATTACGACACCAAAAAATTAATAATGAATTCTCATGAAACAATCTCCTTGGATTAATCTTTCTTTTATTCGTTACTGTATCACATCAAGTATATTTTGAACGATTTACGTTAACGTTTCGACCTATTTTAGGTCTTCTTCAAGAATCTTTAATCAAAATGAACAAATATCAAGTATCAATTTAACAGAAAAAGTGTAAAATCATTTTACATCAAATTATATATGATACAAAAATACTCGTGTTAGTAACTCATTATTTATATATCCAAAGATCAAACAATATATATATATTTTAGTGCACAAGACATATAGTGAGAACCATCACTCAGAGCAGAAAGAAGAACAAAAAAAGAAAAAAGAGGGAAAAAAAAGGGAAGAAAAAGAAATGAAAAGCGAAGGGGAGTGGTCATATGTGGAGTATAAGGATGGATCTAGAAGAAAAAAAGTTTTCTGTGTATATTACCTATATGTAATTCTCTACAAGTCCACAAGGTGCTATACTCAATGAAAGAAATAACCTGCAATTAAGATAAAGGATAGAAGCCCTAATCATTATAATATTTCATAAACAAAGATATATTGACTGAAATATTCTCTATATAACTCCCATGATAATGTGTAATCTACCTCATCCTTCTTAATAGAATAAGACAAAAGATCAGGGAAAATTCAATATTAAATAGAATACAAAAGTAATATCATTACAAATCAATTTACTTTAAAGAAAAATATCAACTGTGTCATTACCTTGGTAGTTTTTACATGTTATATGTGTCATAGGTATGTATTCACCCTGGAGATTTTGTAGCAAACAAGTCTATATGTACAAAAGACAACAATAAATGACTTAGTCCAAGTACGGAAAATCCTTGTAAAACACTAAATTTTTCCAATATACTCCACAACACTTAATCAAATGATCAGTTCAACAAGGGAACTATCAGCTATTTGACTGACCATGTACGTACCAGTGAACGGGAGAATGCCCAATGAACCTAGTAATGAAAGGTTCAATAATCAAAATGGGAACAGCATAACAGGAGACTCTGTGTCAAATAAAAGTCCCGGATCGGGTTTACCTGATGTGGTTAGTATGGTGTCCTGAACGGTGTGCGGCGCCGCTAGACAGAACGCGGCTATTTAACAAGGAAAGGCGGGACATGACAAATTACGTCACGTCCGCTCTGTGGAACGCATAAGAGCGTGACACGCACGCTTGCGCATGCGCAATAGAGAGAAACGGGAGAAAAGGCTCAAAATCGAAAGTAAAAGCAACCCAGCAACAGTGTTAGATATAAGAGATCGTTTTCCGTGTCATCAAATGCTTTTTCACAATAGAGGATCAATAGTGCATCAGAGCGGACGTGACGTAATTTGTCATGTCCCGCCTTTCCTTGTTAAATAGCCGCGTTCTGTCTAGCGGCGCCGCACACCGTTCAGGACACCATACTAACCACATCAGGTAAACCCGATCCGGGACTTTTATTTGACACAGAGTCTCCTGTTATGCTGTTCCCATTTTGATTATTGAACCTTTCATTACTAGGTTCATTGGGCATTCTCCCGTTCACTGGTACGTACATGGTCAGTCAAATAGCTGATAGTTCCCTTGTTGAACTGATCATTTGATTAAGTGTTGTGGAGTATATTGGAAAAATTTAGTGTTTTACAAGGATTTTCCGTACTTGGACTAAGTCATTTATTGTTGTCTTTTGTACATATAGACTTGTTTGCTACAAAATCTCCAGGGTGAATACATACCTATGACACATATAACATGTAAAAACTACCAAGGTAATGACACAGTTGATATTTTTCTTTAAAGTAAATTGATTTGTAATGATATTACTTTTGTATTCTATTTAATATTGAATTTTCCCTGATCTTTTGTCTTATTCTATTAAGAAGGATGAGGTAGATTACACATTATCATGGGAGTTATATAGAGAATATTTCAGTCAATATATCTTTGTTTATGAAATATTATAATGATTAGGGCTTCTATCCTTTATCTTAATTGCAGGTTATTTCTTTCATTGAGTATAGCACCTTGTGGACTTGTAGAGAATTACATATAGGTAATATACACAGAAAACTTTTTTTCTTCTAGATCCATCCTTATACTCCACATATGACCACTCCCCTTCGCTTTTCATTTCTTTTTCTTCCCTTTTTTTTCCCTCTTTTTTCTTTTTTTGTTCTTCTTTCTGCTCTGAGTGATGGTTCTCACTATATGTCTTGTGCACTAAAATATATATATATTGTTTGATCTTTGGATATATAAATAATGAGTTACTAACACGAGTATTTTTGTATCATATATAATTTGATGTAAAATGATTTTACACTTTTTCTGTTAAATTGATACTTGATATTTGTTCATTTTGATTAAAGATTCTTGAAGAAGACCTAAAATAGGTCGAAACGTTAACGTAAATCGTTCAAAATATACTTGATGTGATACAGTAACGAATAAAAGAAAGATTAATCCAAGGAGATTGTTTCATGAGAATTCATTATTAATTTTTTGGTGTGCCTAGCTATTCTACCTTGTATATTAGACGTTTTTTCTAGTGCACCCATACGGGGTGAGCCTATCATTACTCTAATACCACATAATTACGACAAGCCTGCAGCATGATCCATGAGGCTTGTGACAATGCAGCTCTGATAGCTGCAATGTATTGCAAGGATCAATCATTGCAACACAGCACAGCTGTGATCAAAGCTGTTGAAAGGTAATTTCCAGTAAAGAGACTACGGTAAGTAAAAAAGTTAAAAAATGAAAAAATGTTAAAACAATTTTTAAAAAGCAGAAATTAAAGAACAAAAAAATAAAAAAAACTATTCCAATAAATTGCACTATGCTTTTTGAATATGAGAGTGCTGCTTCTGCTATTTTTTTGATCTACTGTATGTACCTTTTGCAAAGCTTAAGATTGCAAGGGAGGATTTTTGCACCCGTGCTTTTGTGCATTCCATGTGCTCCTCTTTTTTGGTTTTTTGTATTCCAACAAATACTTATGTTTATGAAAAAAACACCAAAAAACACCAACACATATTTGGTATCATCGTATCAGTAATGACCCATTCTATCAAACTGTTAAACTAGGTAACCTCTTCAGTGAACATGGTGGGATAATGTAAAAAAAAAACACAGCAAAAGCAATGTATCATATAGCTGACAAAAAGGTGGAATACAATACAATCAAAAAGTCATATAGTATACAGTATATGGTTCAGCTGAGAACATTATCTTGTCTGACAAAAAAAAAAACACAATACAGCTCTGCCAGAAAAAAAAAAAGCGATAACTCTCAAAATATTCAAAATTGCTTTTTTTTTTAATCTATCTTTCCCCCGAAAATAGGACGCCCCCCGAAAGTAAGGCATGCCAGGGGGTTTAATGTGCCTGTAAATATAAGGCACCCCCCAAAAATAAGGCATGTCTTTGTTTTACAATATTTTACCACAGCATTCAGCTGTGACTCCTCCAGCCCGCCTAAGGCTGGTTTCACACTGCGGTCAGATCAGGTCAGATCAGGTCAGATCAGGTCAGATCAGGTCAGATCAGGTCAGGTCAGGTTTTGTGTTCCAAAACCAGGAAAGGAACTTGCAGTGAAAAAGTATAATTGAAAGATTGACACCTGTTCTAGGTTTTGGAGTCACTCCTGGTTTTGGCACACAAAACCTGACCTGATCTGACCTGATCTGACCTGATCTGACCTGATCTGACCTGATCTGACCACAGTGTGAAACCAGCCTTAGGCTGGGGTTACACATAAGCCCTCAGTCAGTTTTTGGCTTCAGTTTTGTCATTTTTTTTTTCTAAGTCCAAAAACTGACAGAAAAACGCATTGGGTGTAATAAACACCCTGTGCGTTTTTCTCTGGAGCTCAAAACATTGCCCTGTCCGTTTTTGAGCCAAAAACGCAGTAAACAGCGTTTTTGGCATCAGTTAAAAAACGCATGCGTTTTCATGCGTTTTTTTTAACATGGGGCCCTATGGGAAACGCATGCGCAAACGCATGCAAACGCATGCACTTGCGTTTGCGCATGCGTTCGCGCATGCGTTTTTTTAATGAAAATTCCAAAAACGTACAGGAGTGCAGGAGACACAAAAAGCACCCTATAAAAAACGGATTGGTGATGAAAATGACTTCCAAAAACGGATTTCTATGTGTAACCCCAGCCTTAGGCTGGGGTCACAGTACCATTTTTCACATGCATTTTTGGAGACCTGCGTTTTCAAAAACGCATGTAAAAAACGCACCCATAGGCCCCCATGTTAAAAAACGCATGCCCTAATAGCCAAAAAGCATGTGTGACTGTCCCATGCGTTTTTGGAGCATATCCAAAAACGCATGCGTTTTTGTAGAAAACGCATGCGTTTTTGTAGAAAACGCATGCGTTTTTTATAACATGGGTTCCTATGGAAAACGCATGCAAAAACGCATGTACAGTTAGCACCTTTTAGTGCCATTCAAAAACGCATGCGTTTCCCATAGGAGCCCATGTTAAAAAAAACGCATGCGTTTCCGGAAAAACGCATGCGTTTTTTTTAACATGGGCTCCTATGGGAAACGCATGCGTTTTTGAATGGCACTAAAAGGTGCTAACTGTACATGCGTTTTTGCATGCGTTTTCCATAGGAACCCATGTTATAAAAACGCATGCGTTTTCTACAAAAACGCATGCGTTTTTCAAAACGCTCAAAAAAATACTACAAGCACTATTTTTATGTGCAGATTCAAAAACGCAGCCAAAAACGCAGGGAGCCATCAGAGACCTTAAAAAACTCATGCTGACATGAAAAACGCATGTAAAAAAGCATGCGTTTTTAAAAGGCACTAAAAAAATGCATGTCAACTGTGACCCCAGCCTTAGACAGCACAGTTGGATACACAGTGTTCCAGGGACCAGTGTTGCTCAGTCAGCAAGAAGCATGATTTAAATGAAATAAAAGATGGCACTCACCGCATCTCTTCGACGTGCTCTTTATTCACAAAATGAAAATTCATTGTCATGGGGAAAAGAGAGTTACTTTGAACTCCCATTAGACCTGTGACCAGGCCGTGTCCATCTTTTTCACATATTTTGAGGTGTGCACAAAACTGCGGTCAACCAAATTTTTTTGCACCTTTGAAAAAAGCTTTCCAGATGAACCCAAGGCAAACAAAATCCAGTGAATCTGTGCTGCCTCATTAGTGAATGGATCCATTGGGCATTTTACCTGAATTACGTATTGGGAAGATGTAGCTGGAAAACCGAATATAAGTGCTCAGCATAGCATACAGTATAAATGTGCACTGATCAAAATGTTCTGTACCCAAATTGCCAGCAAATGCATTCAACTCAACCCACAAAAAAACAAATCTCCACCAAAGTCCATAATCTGATAACAGACACATAAGAAGTTTCTACATTACTGGTAGCACAAAGGCTCTGGAAAAGCACTGTGTCTCCTCACCCACCCTAAAAAAGAAAACCAGCAAAACCTGCGCTTTCCTCCCTTCTAAAGGCCCCGTTACATGCAGCGATATCGTTAACGATATCGCGGCAACATCACAGGTTTTGTGACGTTGCAGTGACCTCGCAGCGATGTCACTGCGTGTGACATGCCACTGCGACCAGCGATGAGCTTGCTGATCGCTGCGAAATGGCCAGGACCATTTTTCGGTCGCTGGTCTGCCGCTGTCATGCATGCATCAGTATGTGGGACAGGGCAATGACCAGCGATCCCCAGTCTGCACCCGAGAACCTGAATGATCATAAGGACCGTTGGGTGTCGGTGCAGTACTGGGTGTTTGCTATTGAGTCTGCCTGTCTGACAGCTCACCAGCGATCACATAGCGGTGTGCCAGCGATCCCGATCATTGGTTGGGTCGCTGGCACATCGTTATGTGTAACCCGGCCTTAAGCCCCACAATGTCTAAACCACAGTTAATGTTTGGCATTGTTATGGTGAGGATGCCTGCCTAATTTATAGATTGTGTTTCTCTACACTACAAGGGCTAAAGCTAGGGCCACACTTGGAAGGCTGCATCCAGTAACTGGATGCATTACTGGATCCAGTTTTTCCCCTTGTCTGTTTTGAGGCATTTTTACCAGATCAGGTACTGGATCAGGTACCGGATAGTACCTATATGTACCATCCGGTAA